>JAUMHQ010000093.1:2460285-2499607 GCA_032361165.1 Enteromius paludinosus | reverse complement strand
TCAAGAACGACACATCACTAGTCTTGAGAATTTCTGACCATCGCCTGATTGTCTATGCGCTTAATACACAAAAAATGCCAATTTTAATTAAAATGTCAGTTAAATGCCTAAAGTAGGCTAAGTACTGAAATATCGCGGTTCACGTGGGTGTACCGAACGGTTCGATAAAGAACCGAAAACCGTTGCATCCCTATTAAAAACATCAGTTTTTTTAAAAATATCCCAGCATATAAATATTGTTTTGAAGTCATAACATGATATTCTTCAAGTAATTGTGTGAAAATTACAGTTTATTAATCGAAACTCTGTAAATTTGTATGAAAAGGAATAAAAGGGTTCAAAACGGAGTCATAAAAGGACTTTTACTGCCTCTAGTGTTTCTTTCTTTTGGAAACTGCAGTGATATGTACTTATTGGTACGTATTTCCTGTCTTGCTAAAATGTGCACCTAGGTACGTTTATGCCATGAGACCATTTAGCGAGATTGACAGATTACACTATTATATTCATTATATTCTATACATTTTAAAATTGTTGACACACGCAGAGGGTGTTTTCCTACTAAATCGCCACAGAACATAACCCATACTTATAGAAAGCAAATTCAGATTAAAAGCAAACTCGCACTCCCTCTTTCTCATAGCTGGCGGCGTGTATTCGCGGTCCAGGACAAACAATGATCTTAATCCTCGGCTGGTTTTAGGCATGTTTATAGAAGTGAACTGCAGTGGTCTCTCTGTGGTTTGTGAAACGAAGCCTCTCCCTGCACAGGCAAACGTGTTATGCTGTGAAATCTCTTTTCTTAATCAACCACAGACAACAAGAAAGGAGGGCCGCAAATAATAGTACACGCTGAGCACTGCAAAAACAAACATCCTGTCTGTGGAAGACACACATTCCCCTGTCCCTCATATCTTCCTATTTCTCTTCATCTCTGTCACTATTTATTTGTCCTGAGACAGTAGAGGCAATGCCATTTCATCTCTTGTTCTCAGCATGTGCAGATTCAGCCCTTACCATGCCATTAAAGGTTCAGTCTATAATGTAGCATTAGAGGGTGGAGCATTACCAGTAGCAACCCCAACTGACATAAAAGACCTCAGAAAGCCTCTCTTTTTTTGCTTAACTGTTTATTTTGCATAACAAAACGTATTAGGAAAGGGGGAAGCTTTGCTCTGGGCCTCCATACTGGGTTTTAGTAATGCAGCCTGCTTTGAGGAATTGTAGTATTTGGTTAAACACTAAAGGCGACTTCATTCATGTCTAAACCAATGCAGGCTTGTTTGAAAGTAGTGTTCTTGTTTGGAGGAATCATGTAATCAGCATAGCTCTGCGTAGATGTCTGATCAGCCTTCATTAGTATTCATATAACATTTACACGTGCACACTGTACTATACTGATGAGCTTTAGCAAATCATTTTGAGCCGCAAACACTTTATAACAATATCACTACTTAATTAGCAGATACAATGATTTTTGTTAAAACAGTAGACAGTGTTTGAATGAATGAAACATTTAAGTATGATGGAGAATGAGGATGATTATGCACAAAGAGTTAAATTATGACCTTTTTTCTCAAGCTGAGCTATTTCATATGGTTTCTGCCGACTTGGAATATAAAGCACAAGCAAACGGATTGCATTTATGGTCATTTTATTGAGTGTTTGTCATTTTTACTGCTGCAGCTGTCCCATAGAAAACTATTAATTATTATTCAGTGACGTTTAAATCATGACTGAATTTCCTTTCATTGTCACATTTTAAAGCTTAGGCTTGTGTACAAGGATACAATCATTCTAAATGAATCGAATATTGTACCATAAATGACACAAAGCAGAATGAACCTGTTATTTTGTAATTAGGTATACGCGTTACATATATACACTATGATAGCACTGAATATAATTAATTAACCTCACTGGAAAGGAAAACCCTATGATATAAAGCGATTAATTCCATTAATTAAATATTCCATCCAACAAAAAGCATTACTCATACAGTTTATGCTGACAATATGTTATATATATGTTATGCTAGCTGTTAGTAACTTAAAAGCGATAGTCAAACTAAAAATGAAATTAATTAATGTCATTAATAACTCACCCTCGTGTTGTTCCAAGCCCGTAAGGCATCTGTTCATCTTCAGAACAAAAAATGCCACAAAAGATTTTTTTTTTTCTGTCTATGCAGGGTCAAAGGGCTCTTGGATTTCATCAAAAATATCTTATTTTGCATTTAGAAGATGAACGAAAGTCTTAGGGGTTTGGAATGGCAAGAGAATGAGTAATTAATGACAGTAAATAAGTCATTTTAGATTTTTGGGGGAACTATGCCTTTAATAATTCTATACAGTATTCATTTGCATGAAATTGATAGAAAATGAAAAGAAAGACATTAAGAGATAAAAGATTTCAGGAGTTTGAACCTAAAAAAAATTCTAAAAAAGTTTTTATGGCTTTCATAAAAATATTTATCAACACCGTTTACAACACATAACAATTAGGAGTATTCCTTCAGCAAATCACCCAGTTTTCAAAAGGATCATGCCACATTGAAGACTGGAGTAATGTCTGCTGAAAATGACTATTTGAAACATATTCAACTACAAAACAGTTATTTTAAATTTGTAATAATATTTCACAGCATTACTGTTTTTACTGCAGTTTTGATTAAGCAAATGCAGCCTCGTAAGCAAAAGAGACTTTGTTTAAAAGCACTAAAACATAATAGACTTAAACATAACACCGAACCAAAAATCTTTTAACAGTAGTGTAAGTTTCAGTGTGCATGTAAACGTGTACACTCTGAACAAAGTTTCAACAGGAGAAAGTATACTAATAGGCTAGCATGAGATATCTTAGATTAATCCTGTGCTAATGCAACGGCCAAACATCTCAGCAGAGAATACAGCCAGACATGAAGCCAGAGACCACAGCCAAAAGGGTTGGGAGCCAAAGCGAGGCCGGGCCGAGCCCTGTTACAAACCCACACTCAAAGAGCTGGCTTACAATTCCCTGCGCTGTCAAGTCCCTGTTGGACGGGGGGAAAAAGAGGCTCGGTGACAGCGAGACAGCAGCACATGTACGCAAGTGAGAATGGGTATGCTGTGAGAAATATCATTTAATTTCCAAAGCAAACAGTCATCAAGTTCATGTACAAGGCAACACCCACACACATACACAAAACACAAAGAAGGAGAACTGTCCGCGGCCACAAAGACAATATGGTCCGGTGTATAATGTGGTTAGCTGATTGAAGGCCTTTTTTTGTGCCTTTTCGCTGTTTGCTCAACTGTAAAATGATTTGAAATAAATAGAAAGCAATCCTTTTTTGCGGTTATTTAGATTCACACAAACAAGCCGGTTTTCTTTTCTCTGTTTCTCTCCCTCTTGTGTGAAGCTCCAGCTAAAGAGACAGGAGACGGGCGTTTGAGTCTTTCCCGGAAGTGGTTGGCCGCTGGGTTGTGTCTCTGATTCCAATCCCAAGGAACAATCAGCGGGAACTTTTACACAGACACAGGAAATTAATGGGTTAGGCGACCCTCATGCTGTACTGCATGCAGCTGTTTGTAATTCACACTCTTGGATAAATAAAAAGGTTGGTTTTGGGATGTTTGGGAAATCTAAAGGAGCAGCTGTATCCTCTCAATATGAACAGAGGAATAAAGGTGCGCACACACACACACACACACTTTCTGGGGAATAAATATGAGAGATGTAAAGAATGAAAATGTGTATGTTGCTCCTTCGATGAAAGAACTGAGAAAAACCACCAGATGAAGGAAATGTCCAGAAACGTGTTTTCTTTCTAAATGATCCATTTCATCCCAGCTCTCTTAATGAAGGTCTGAAATATGATTTCATCAGCCATGATGAAGAGAAAGCATTTAGGAATGAGTACAACGTGTGTGTGTGTGTGTGTGTGTGTGGTTATATGAGATGCTCGGTGAGCACGTCGCTCTTGTCTCAGAGCCACTTAGCTCTGAAAACGGAGAAGAAAATCTATCCGTCCCTTTCTTCTCCTGCAACCCTGAAATCAATCTTTTGTGCAATGAGAAATTTGCATTTATTTGCCTGGTTACCTCCACTAAACAAGTCAAAGGAAAACATAGGATCCTGATCATGCAAATGCTGAAAGTGTCAAAATAAAACACGTATCATGTTGATACACTACATGCAAACAGACATTTGGTCACGCACTCTAATTCTGGGGTTTCAGAGAGACTGAAAGGCAATAACAGAGTGGTCAGTTCTTGTAATCAGATGAACGAATCGAGTGGCTTGTTTATTTTCTGAGTAGAATTCCCAATGTCACATATGCCATATTTTGTAAAACACTATAGCCATAACAATGTGTAGAGTATTCAGAAACAGAATACTGTAGTCAACATGAAACAGTATATACACCATCTAACACAACACTACTGTTTAAAGAATCGAGTTCAACAAGACTGTTTTGTAAACAAGTCTCTAATATTGTGAAATATTATTACAGTTTACGATATCTATTTTCTGTTTAAATATATTTCAAAATATAATTTATTCCTGTGATGGCAAACCTGGGTTTTCAATAGCCATTACTCCAGTTTTCAGTGTCACATGATCCTTCAGAAATTATAGTAATGTGCTTTTTTTCAAAAGAACCGTGTTTATGTGAATCTTTTGTATCATTATAAATGTTTTGACTGTTACTTTTACATAAAAAAATATTACTGAGCCAAACTTTTGAATGGTAGCGTATTTTTCAATTTTATCCAAAGTGTGTCTGCTGCTTGTTGATTCTCCTGAACAGCTAACAGAAAAAAGACACATAAATGCGACAACATTTGAAAAGCCTATAAGTCTTAGGCACCATTTCATTTATAAAGAGTTTCAGAGCTTTCAAAAGCAAGCCAAAACTTCAAAAATGTTCACAAACTGTACTTGGTCTCAGCATGACTGTGCTCCCATGCTAACAAAGAAAATGGTCTAAAAATGAACCAAAAAGGACCACCTTTTTAAACGGAATGAAAAGTGCTCTGCTTTCAGACAATGCAATTTCATTTGTGTTTATCTTTGTCATCTGTATCAGAGTCCATACTGCCGTTACACACCATATGGCCTGTAGGATGTCTTCTCCCTCACAGTTCACATTCCACCATTTGATGAGTGTTCGGTCACTAAACAATTGTTCATAATTGAAACTCCCTGAAATGCATCTTTTCGAGAATGTGACATTACAGCTGCCTCTCCATTATCTCATCTGTCTTATCAGTGCCTCATCACTTGCTGAAGTGCATAAATTGCAGCAGACATGTGACAGACAGCATTTAGTAACACAGCGAATTCCATTGAAAGTCTTATCTGAGTGAGATCATAAGAGAATGTTATGTCTCAAGACAGTTAAGTCAAAACTAATTCGAGGTGGGTAGGACTACAAGGGAAATTTACGATCACATGAAATGAACTTCACTGCCTTTATAATAACCACAGCCTGCCTGTTTGTAAATGGCCCGATGTTCAATCTCATTTGAGTGAACAAGTCATTGTAGACACACGTAGAGCAATGTCAAAATTTAATATCTGAAATCACACACGAACATACAGGAAACAAATTCTTGGTTATGTTCAAGAGGCCTGCAACTAGTAAGACACACACACACACACACACATGTTGGTTTTTGTGATTTATGGGGACTCTCCATAGGCGTAATGGTTTTTATACTGTACAGACTGTATGTGGTATTGTCCTACACTGACCCTTCACCTAAACCTACCCCTTACAGGAAACTGTGTGCGATTTTAGATTTTCAAAAAAAACCCACAATTTAGTCTGTTTTTTTAAGCCTTTTGAATTACGGGGACACTGATAATGTCCTCACAAATCACCTTCATATTGTAATACCAATGTTATAACCATGTCATTATACAAATTTGTGTCCTCATAAACCACATAAACCCGCACACACATACACAAATATAAGAGAACTCCTTCAATTTCTGTGTCCGCACAATGATGCAATAACTGCTGACAGAAACTTTAGTAAATAGTATTGTAATCTGTAACATTTACTTCAAAATGTATTATTCTGAAAAAAATCAACAGATACCGCAGTAGGCTTGAAGTAACGTCTTGTTGAGGAATACAATGAAACACATCATAGAAAAGCACAGGAAGGAGTGCGCTTTTATAGTGAGTGCAACAATCACAAAATCTGAGCATGGGAAAATTCATCACAGTAACTTCTTCTTTTTATATGGCTTTTAAGGCTCCAGAGACATTTTTCATTGAGGATGTTAGCAAGCTGAAATTTAGTGTATAATCAGTTCTCATAAGGTTAGAAAAAAGCATTAAATCTCAACCTGATACTTCAATGGTAAGTGTATTTTTGTGCTATTAAAAGGCCTCACAGGGCTCTCGCAGACCCTATAGAGAAAATGAAGGTTTAGCGGTTTCACAGAAACAATGAACAGTTTTGTGTTACTTTTTTATTCCCCAATAACTTTCATAGTCTTTCTAGCTTGCTATCATCACATCTACTGAAATGATATGGATCCTGGAGAATGAATGAGAAGTTATCTCTGATCAAATTCATTTAGGCATATATTGTATATACTAAACCCTCTCTCCAGCCAACAGATCTGGAGGTCTTTGAATCATGTATATATAAATATGTTTTTAAAGTAAACAGCAGAGGAACCTGAACTGCATGAGAATTTAATCAGCGTGCCAACACCAGTCATATTTCAGACAGAAAAACATGGCTGTTTTTTGGCTAAATATGATCTATTTTGATTAAAAACGGATTTTGATTCCAGATGTGTGTGAGTTCCACTTCACATGCCAGTGCGTCCTATTGGCTCACTTCTTAGTAGCTAGTGTCAGATGAATTAACCCATCTCTCATGATATCTGGCTTTGAACTGTAGTGTTTGGAGAGTTGCCCTCATAATTTAGTAAACAGTATAATGCATATGAAATATACTGAGCAAGCACACTAATGGAGAGAATGGGTAAATGCTAAACATGAACTCTTTACAACCATGTTTACACAATAAAAAACTAAACAAAAAACCTGTTGGATATCTGAGTAGAATTTATCAATACCATTTATAATTTGTGATGTATTATAAACATAAACCCTTGAGAGATCAGTCTGACTAGCAGCTTTCATCACTGATGTCTGATGGGATATACAGCTGCTGGACTGCTACTGAACCTGTTTTTATTTACATACATTTTACGTCTTAAATGGACAGAGCAGGAGACAGACAGGAAAGCAGAAGGAATGGATGGAGGAAATGAGATCAGGAAATGACACAGGCCAGACTCAAACTGATGTCAATTCGGCTCCGAATCTCAATAAAACGTAAACAGAAAGAAAGAACATTACAGGTGGGAAACAAATTACATACAAACCCTCAAACTTTCCCTGAAGTCCTGCCACGGAAAGGTTGAAGAGCACTGATTTATCCCAGGCACTGGATAAATCAAGTTGTTTATCCTAGTTAACCAGTTGGGTTTTACTTTTATGAGACATTTATTCCACTGCCGGCTTGCAGATGTTTATTTATTTGTATATCAGACACAAAACTCGGTAATCAAGCCAAATCAAACGGATAACGGCTCACAGAAGCAGAGCAAGGCAAGTCTGTACAAGTGTTTGTCTTTTGTATTCATGTGTTTTTATGTATGCTGAGGTTAGTTAATCAGTAATGCTTCATACCATGATAAGCTTCCACCCTCAGGATCTTAATCTACTTCTGCACCTTTCACACAGGGAACGCTCGCATTCTATCTATCTCTCAACATCCCTCCAATCACATCCGCCATCCCACTGTGTTATTTAAGTCTTCACATTACGTCAGAGATTCTAAAATGCAGAAAACGTCCAACTTAAACAACACGGAGCCAGACAGATGTGTGCGAGCCACAGAACTTTCGGTATTTACTGTTTTCGCACATAATGAGCTTGTCCAAAAGCAAATGTTACTGTCTGTGTGGAAAAAGATTGTTGATTTTTGAAAACATGATTAAGGACAAGAAGAATTTGGCAGCAAAAAGGATCTTTTTATCTCTCTCTCCTCTGTCTCCCTCCCTCTCTATATCCATCTCTCTAATGTTCAGTTATAAATCAAAGCTCATTTGCTCTGATAACGGTTCTAAATAAATTTAACAGTGAAGATCATGTTACATTACATTACACAGATTAAGCATACACATGCTGTTGGTTATGCATAATGCTTTTTTATGCACTAATAAAGCAGATATCAAATGACCTAAGGCTTTTGTGAGTGTGTTAGTGAGTGTTAAGTACTAATGACATCAGCAGCCACTTTTGTCACTGCATGTCACTAGTCTCTGTGTGAAGTTGTGTTTTTGATGCTGTTGCTCTAATGTTATTGATAGACTGTCTAGACATACACTAGTCAACATTTGAAGTGGATCATCAAAGTTGTTCTAAAACCTAAAACCAAAATGTCTTAGGACAACTTTTTTATCCACTTCAGCTGTTGACTACTGTATATTTAATGCAATCACAGATTACATGTATTGCTGGAAAGATTTCATTCTATTTTAATAATATTTATTTTTCATATTACTAAAACAAATATTTTTTAACAACTTTAACAACAATAAACAACTTAAAGGCTTTGTTCACCGCCCCCCCAAAAAATTCTGTCATTAATTACCCTCATGTCACTCCAAACCCAGAAGACCTTTGTTTATCTTTGGAAGATATTTTTGATGAAGTCAGAGAGGCATATGACCCTCCATATACAGCAACACGACTGAAATCCCTGAAATCCTCGAAAATGGCAGAAGACTTAAGTAAGGGGAGAAGAATGGCACGCTGATGATTTGCTATTTTTGTTTTCTTTGTGCAAAAAAAGTATTCTCATAGCGTCTCAAAACAGAAGTTGAGCCACTGATGTCACATGAATTGTTTTACCAATGTCTTTACTACGTTACAGGACCACGACCACAACAGTTGTGTTGTGCTACCTATGGAGGGTCAGATGGCTCTCATGAATTGTTTTACCAATGTCTTTACTACGTTACAGGACCACGACCACAACAGTTGTGTTGTGCTACCTATGGAGGGTCAGATGGCTCTCTGATTTTCAACAAAAACATAAAAATATAAATTTGTGTTCTAAAGATGAACGAAGGTCTTATGGGTTTGGAACGACATGAGGGTGAGTAATTAATTACAGATTTTTTTGGGTGAATTAACCCTTTAAATTTCATTAGTATCAAAATTTCCCCCCCCAAAAAAATCATTTGAATTTGACAAAAAGTGTTTACATCATAATGATGTTTTTTGCATGGCAAATAAAAAAAAAGCTTTAAGGTATGAATCCAAGATAGCTAACAGTTTCCATTAGGTGCATAATTTTATTATGTTTATAGATAAATCATACAGATGGTTGAAATACAAAAATTATGTTTCCTGTCTTTCCTGCACTTCAAAACTGCTGCCGTTTGAACTCAAGAGCTGCACTTAGTAGCCATTTCTGCAAATTGCTCTTCATTTACATAAAGTTAAACAATTCTCAACTTTCTCAAGTGGCTGGGAACGCCTACAGTCAGTACAGGAGTCAGCAGCTCATCAATGAAAATGAATGGCATCATGGTGCTGTTTCACTGCATGCAAGATGTAGTTTGTGTATATGATTATTAAAAATAAGTGAAGTGATAAAATCTACATAATTTAAATGCTAAAAGAAAAAAGAGAGGAAACAATGAGTAAAGAATGATAAGATGAATTACTGTAAAAGATAATAAGAATTGAAAAACAAATGAAAAAATAAATATTTAAAAAGAAAAAAACAAATACAAAATCTAATAAAACCAAGTATATAAAAACAATAGAAAATATTTTTAAAACAATGTAAAAATATATAAATAAATGTAAAACAAGCAAATCAATGAATATTGAAAAAACAATTGCAAAAAATGAGAAAGACAGAAAATAAGAAAGATGTTTATCTGAGTAAATGCAGGAAAATGAAATGCTTCCCGAACTGATCTACTGCAAATAGATCAAAGTTCTACTCTTCTCTCTCTTTCTCTCTCTCTCTTCCAGAACAAATGGAATATTGCAGACGGTTTATCATTCCAGTGATGAAAGCTAACCTAAACTCACACAAAGACCTCAGACCGACGAGGTGTATATCACTCTGTTTCTCTTCCCCTCTGGAGAGGAGAGTCATGCTGCGTGCTTTTGGGTCTCCTCCTCGCTGATATCACTCCCCCACCCCCATCATCACCCCTAAACACACACAGCCAGGTTGTTCTCTCATCTCCTGCCAGATTTTGGTAATAATCCCGCTATTCAAATTTTTTGGACGAGAGCGTTTGCATGTGTTCAGTTGTGCGTATGTGAGGCTTTGCAACATTAAATGAACTCTCCAGATGAGCACGAGCAAGATAAGATCATCACAGATTCAGGAGAGGAACTTTCAGTGCATTAGTAAATCCAACATATATAAATCATAAGATGAATTTGACACCGCCATGATGGACTACAATGACTCGTGACAGACGCTTACGCAGATAAATAAGGAGATGACAAAGTAGCTCTTCTAAATGACAGCTGAAATTGGGCTTGAGAGCTGAACTGGTGCAGGAAATGAGAAACAAACCGTCTCTATTCAGTGTGGGGGCTATGAAATACTGTCCCATTACAGCGGCGCTGTCTATAGAACACAAGCTCTAATCACTGTCACTCCCTCCTCAACGTCTTAATAAACTGGAGACAGACCGAGAGAGAGGGTCTGCAGGGATTTAACTGAATTTGAAACCTCTCATAAAATATGAAACATCAGGGCTCGCAGCTCCCACTGAAAAACACCGGGACCCAGCAATTGCAAAAGCTAAAGGAACAAATAGAAGAAGAGAACATTGATAACATAAGGAAAGAAAAGGAAGAATGCTTCTCAGAGAGCATGCTGGGAGCTCTCAGTGGGGGGGTGGGACTAGAGGAGGGATGGGGGATGGGCTTGTTTAATTGATGGATGCTTTGTCAGGAGCTATGTGCATGATAATGAAGTCAGTTTTCACAGACCATGTCATGTTGAGGCCTTTATTAAACAGGATATTCACAGAAAAGTTGGAAAATTATAACTGATTTGCATTATTACTAGAAATAACTGAGCAAATTCCACACACTCTAATAAGGAAACATCTCTCTAGCAACTTTTATCCTGCACCAAACACCGCTCTTGTTACATATATATGAAAAGTAATTGGTGTTGGCCTGTCTATTTGAACGAGGTCCTTTAGTGAGGTAGAAGGCATTCAAGTTTGTGTGTGTGTGTTTCAGCATTTTTGTTAGGAGGTCTAGGAGCTGCTTATTTTGGCTTCTTTTAGTGAGGCCAGTCGCTTATTTTGGGCTTGTTTTGTCAGACTAGGTCGCTAGCTTTTTCTAGCGAGACCTGGTAACTTTGTCCATGGGATACAAAAGGACCTCATTTTTAAATGAAAGTAGACTGAATCAATGTCAATAAATGTAAAGCAATAATGCAATGATCTGAACAAAGAATGAAATAATCAGAAACCATTTTATTTGTATAGGATTTCTTTTAAATATTATATTAAATATTACTTTTTAAATGTTTAGGGTAAAATTTTAGTTGACACTTTTTTAAATCTTTCTTTACACTCTTAAAAATAAAGGGTCTTCACGATACCATAACCTTTTTGTCTAAATGCTTCTATGAAGAACCTTTAACTTCTATGTTTAATAAAAGGTTCTTTGTTTGTGTCAAAAGAATGTTCTTCAGATTATGAAAAGGTAAAAAAGAGATGCTTTTTAAAGAACCTTTGACTAAATGGTTCTTTGTGGAACAAAAACATTAAGTACAAAAAAAATAAAATAAAAGGAATAAATAGAAAAACAACCTACCGATTATGTACATTCACAAAGTCTTGTATGTTTAGTGAACCAGTCACAAGGTTTAAGAAGTGTTTCAACACTGCAATAACTACTAATAAATGCATTTAATTTTATTTAAATTCAAATGAATTGAACCATGTATTACTGCATCTTTAAAAGACTTTTGTCTTTCAAACACATTAAAATGCACATTATTGAAGTATTGATTTAAAATGAATATTTTAATAATAAAGTATCACATTTGAACGTTAATCACTGTGATAATGGAGTTAGGCCAAAAGTAGGCTGCTTGTAGTACTTAGAATGTGTATCGTAATGGATTATGTTACTAACTAAACTTTTTTTGTCATGTAATTTGGAATCTATGACCTACTACAAGTTGAATGTAATCTACCCAGCTCTAACAACTCATAATGTAAATGATTCACTTCCAACCAAGAATGACATAGCTGAAGCAACACCTATTTATAAGATAAAGAAATAAATGACATTAAAACACATTTCTGCATTTTTCATCATTAAAACACCTGATAACCTGGAGGTAAAGCTAGAGTGGCGATGAAACAAACTTCAGCTCAATTCTGATTTACCTGTTTGACGTTTTAACAATACAGATAGTTCAAAAAGAGTGACAATGGCAAGGAAAACCTATGCTACAATGCCACAAATAGTCATTGTTTATGGTCACCTTTCAAAAAGCACCCTGTGCATGCCAGTGCTATAGGGGAACGTGGGGCTAGAAGAAGGTTAGAAGTGTTTAAACTCATGATTCACTTTGTGTGTAATCTTGTGTGTGAGTAACGGCTGCATATTTATAAAGCTGTGCTGATTTAGTGCGCTGAGAATGTGTACATGTGTGCATGTATGTATGATTTAGGAGTCAGGTCATGGACAGGTGAGACCCTACTCTGAGTAAGATGAGCCAGACAGGTGCAGTTTGTATAGAGCTGTTGTCTTTGACACAGCAGGGTGTGTGTGTGTGTGTGTGTGTGTGTGAAACAGAGGAATGTGTTTTGATAAAGATAGCTGTAAACAGAGAAAACCTGTCACTTGCCTATCTACATACACACACACATTCACATCTGGAATGTTTGCAGTTAACCATGTAAATGACATTACAAGGCAAACTAAAATTACACGTTCAGCATAGATATCATTTCAGAAGCTTGACATTACCGCAATTAGTCCCACATCTCTTGCAACACGTGCAGTACACAGACTTGCCCTGCTGGAAGCAATAGATTCCGGGATATTTTTGAGGTTCATCACGTTGCAGCTGTGAAATGACCTTGGTATGTTTTTTTTCAATGTGCATTTGTGTTCTGATTTTAAATCAGTTTATAATGACATAATGACATAATGGAGGTCATACTTTTCCACTGAACAGCCAAGTGACAACAGCCATGCCAGAATCCGCTGCACTCAATTAGTGGTAAACACTTAAGAGTGAGCACGATTAAACCGCATCGCATGAGATTTAGCTTTAGACTACTGTAACTCCACTCAAACGCTTCTGCGCTCATCCACACACTCACACCTGAATAAACACACACACAAATATCCACACCAGCAAACACACATACACACAAGAATTTTTGGGGTCTTTTTTTCAGGCATGCTAACCTTTTCCCTGACCTTCAATGCTAAATTTGGATGTCTGGACATTGTCCTTCCTCTACAAGACTTTAATAACAGAAAGACTAATGGCTCTTAGAAACGGACACACACTCACCTATGCTGACACAATTACAAACACACACACACTCAAGAAGGCAGGATACAGATCTCAGGATGTTTTATTTTTCTCTGTTTTGGCTGCTTGACATTAGCTACACTGCACTTTTGTGTCAGCATGTTAGGCAGATATGTCCAGCTTTACAAAAACACTTTTTAACCTTACAGTTCCCACGGTCATGGACAACTCGTGATTTCAAGACCCGGAAAAATAAAAATAAATTGTTCTTGTTATACTCAGCTCATTGTTCTAGTTACGCTCAACATATCAGCTACAGATTTTTTTTCCTCACGCACAGTTGAGCAAACCTTTACTTGTAACCCTTTCATTTTCATCAGGTCTCACCTAGGCTGGATTTATTTGATCAATATTACAGTAAAAACATAAATATTATTTCAATTTAAAATGACCATTTAAAATGATGTTTCTGTTTTCTATTAAACTTTTGGAACTTCAGCAGCCATTACTGCCCTAGTAAAAAAAGCGATAGCCTATATTTAAAATACATTTATTTCATTCTAAGTATAGTTCAAACCTATTTATATATTTTGTGATATATTATTTGAGACCTAATGATACTTAAATTATACTTATACCTAAACTTGGACTACCTGTGCACAATGCATTTCTTAATAATAAACCTAAAATGTATTTTATTGTCACTATTGATGAAGACAGTATGGTCTTTGAACAATATGCATATATTGTACCTGAAGTATACTTGCAATAGTTAAATTTTTAGCACAATCAAATATACTAGTTTATCTAACTACAGTATACCAGTTTGGTATCTCAAAAGTCACAATCAAGTACCTAAATATGTCAATGTATTTGCAGTATCCATTTTTTTATATTTATTATTCCAAAGGGTATATTCTTCAGTTACAAATAATCAATATTTGTGTTGGAAACACATATCTACAGGTTTCCTCAATGAATCTCTTTTGTTTAGAAATATTTCTGTAAGAAATTACAAAAATACATAAGCATTCATTTCTCTAAAAAATCTTACTGATCCCAAACATGTGACATACACATACACGCTGACAAGATTTCATTTCATTTTTGTTTACAGCAACCCACATCCCACCACTACTTCATGACTACAAGAAGAACAAAAAAAAATCCCCAGATGTTTTCTCAATTACAAAAACACAACAATGAGAGCACAGTTTCTATCTATCACTGTCAGGCACACACAGACGGAGTGAAGTTTGATGAAGTCATCACTCAAACACTTAGATAGTTTACCAGCTAATTCAGGATTAGCATTCAAATGCCAGTCAGAGTAATGAGAGAAACAGCTTAGCACTGCGACATCATTAGGCTTACTAACTCCATTCACCTCAATCTCTCTTTCTCTCTCACAAACACGCCAGTGTAGAGGAGCCAGTCAGAGGTTGAATGCCAGTTCACACTATTCTACTCTACACTAAAGGTACATTCTTCACTCAGAATGAAACGGGAAAGCACATGGTTTTAGTAAGTAGTAAAACCAAATGTTATAAAACGCCTGTGTCTCCAGTGTTTACATGTTCATGCTAGCATGTAGCTAAATTCATTACATTGAAATGTGTTATAACTTAAATTATAGATTCTGTAGGTTCACATTGCAGTTTATTCAATGGATTTTTTGGGGGGTTGAGGGTAATATCAACCCTAAAACTGTATAGTGATCTAATGTTCTAATCTTAATCTTGTCTACCATATAGAATAGCATGCAAATTGCTCATTAGTGAGAGTCTGATTTACCATGTCCACATCTTAGCCCTGTGAGTAACTAAAACCTACTTACTAAAGCTTCTTATTAGGCCAAAAACAAAGCCTTTACTATGAGATACTGTTCACATCGGTAATACATCTGTCCAGAGAGAGACAGAACGAGAGAGGACCGGTGATAAATTCAACTGTAGTTGTCACTGTGAGGTTGAGTGAGATACCACAGGTCACAAGTGGGTCCATATCATACCCTCTCACTCCCTTTCCTCCGGTGTCCTATTTCAGCGATCCACCTTTCCACATCCTCCTCCGCCCTCCCTCTCTCTGTCCTTGGTGAGCGCAGAGGCGTGACACTGTGTGTTTGACCTCTGCAGAAGTGTATTCTAAGTATAATAATTCAAACCTCAATCTATCCTCCTACGTGCACCGCCCAACATTCATTACTCTGATTTAATAATTACATTACAAAGTCAAAGAGCAAAAGATGATAAACTTGCATTAGAGGCAGGTGGCCAGAGAAGCTCAGCTGGTCCGTTTTAACAAGAAAGCTGACCATTGTACATTAAACATACGTCTACATTAACCATTAACCATTACTGTTACTAAATTAACTATTAACTGTACTTTACAAACTTGACTCTACATTCAATGATCAACTGCAGCATTGTAGATATCATCATTGCATCTCAGATAAATCTCCACTACTGTTTAAACATCTGGAGACAGTAAGTATTTTTAAATAAATTAAAATCATCAAAAGTGACTGTTTCTTAACCAACATTATTCAATATTACTGTATTTACTGTATCATTGACTAAAGCTGTCTTGAGATATGAAATCTTATGACCATAAACCTCTGAACGATACTGTAGATGTAACTCTATATAATGTATGTGCAAAAACATATTAAACCAAATACTCAGCTAAAGATAATGAATGCACTATAATAAATCCTTCTCAAAGAAATCTGGCTCCAATAATGGCTCCTTCACGGAAGGAAACCAGTCAGATTGCTGCTTTCCTCTAACTTTCTGCTGCCATTGATTGGATGGATATAAATACCCATACGTCCTCAGATTCGCCCTTTGCAGGTCAAACACGCCATCCAACATGTCTTAAATGGGAAGATGAAAGCCGTAATACCAACAATACTGACAGGAAAACATTTTATGACATCTATGAGAAATGACATTTTCATATTGTCTCTTTGCTAACTGGCATTACTTAAAGCAGATTGTTAACATCAGCAGTTGCCTGAGGCAGTCTTTTAACCTCTCCCAGCAGTCACTGGGCACTTCATTTAAAGACTAACACGACTTCAAAGGGACTCTTGCTCAAAATATGTTTACATGACATTTATATGTAATAGCTTTTAATCTGTGGAAGACTGCTAAACTGTAAACTTAACTGAAAAACACTAAATTTGCTTCATTTTTGTCAGTTATACAAGTGACAAACGTATGGCTTTTCAGATAAAAAGTATTAATGACCTTAAACCTCTGAACTTCATAAAATGACCAATATAAGTACATGCATGCTTAGTTTCATCATCAAGAAAGCATTTGCCAACCAGATACGCATTTTAAAGTAGATCTAAAAAGACAAGATGTACAGTTAAGTAAAAAGAGGAACGATGGCACTTTAAGAAGTCCTTTTTTAAAAGAAGGAGTGTGTGCGGGGATGGGCAGTAGTAAATAATGTCTGACCAGGCAGCCAGCAGCAGATAAAGTGCCTTTATCTGGACAGAGGAATTCTTGTGTTTGAACACACACTAACACACACTATACATGTTCCCACAATGTCACACACACTCCTACCTGTCACTCAGAATGATTGATGTGTACTCCGGCACTCCCAGGCCTTTGATAGGGAGGGGAAGAGGCGGGGCAGTGGGAGGGGGGCCGGCTCAATCGGTGACATCTGTCCAGTACTTCTGAAGAACAAGAGAAAAACACACATGCACAGTCAGAAATGTTCACATTAAGTTTCTTTCTAAAATGGTTGTCTGGCGAGTAGCTTGTGTTCAAATCTGTAAGTGTGGCTTGGGAGCTTCTTCGCCGGTTACACAAATCTCACAGGCAAAATTACACCCTCAAAGCAGTTCGCTTTGAAAAGGCAAACTACTTTTTTCACCCTTTCTCACAAAAAAACATATGCTCACACACACACACGCACCTAAATCCACAGCTGAGAGGCAGTTCAGCTCCATTTACTTACACACTGTGCCACTTAGACACGCTTTACTGCACCCACTAATGAACACATACAGGCTCACACACACACACATACACACACCCCATCACGAACAGAGTGGGGTTAATGAACGACAGGGTCCTTTGCTTGCTTGGCACCTTTAAGCTTGTGAACATAATTGGCTTGTATTGTATTTCAGTCTCGTTAGAACAGAAATCGCAGACACGATACAACTTTAGCGCACTCACAAAATTCAGAGCAGATTCTTGAAAGTAGTGTTTTACAGAAATTTAATTTCACACAGTGTAGTCAAAGAGTCTAGACGTTTCTAAATAAGGTTTAGTGTATTTCTGTAGGTTCCGTGTTTAAATGTTTAAATGTTCAATATTATTTCAGACATTAAAAAACATGACTTTGCTGAAAAGGAGATGCAGGGTTTATTTTTAACCTCACCAAATCTTTCGGTAAGCGGTGCACTTTCAAAACACGACCGCGCATGCAAACGTTGAGTGAGTGATGTTAGTCCGTTTTTTGGGATATGGGAGTTTTGTTCACTGTCATCTTGTATCGTTATGTGTGTACACACACAAAAAACCATTTGAGGAGTTCACGGCTGGTATGGTGGGGTCAAAAATGAATGACAGGTGCTAAAGAAACAGGACAGTCGTTAGAGGTCAAGTTACAGAAGACAGACACATGCTCATTTGTACAGACACGCACTCAAAATCATACACTCATTAAAACATATACACGAACACACAAACGCGCACACCAAAAGATATTCTTTTACACACGCTGTGAAATCATCTCCAGTGAAAGAATTGCGTAGCACACACATAAAACATCACAGTTATCTGTAATGTGAAAAGAGAGGGTGATGTAATTCACAAGACTCCCCTCAAAACAGCCATTCGCAATCACATCAGACTCTTTCATGATAATATCTTATCTATCACAGGCTTTAGCTGCAGGCAACACCAAAGAAACAGAACAGAAAGAGAAAAGACTGATATCTGTGACCGGACATCTCAGTGCCAACTTATTGGTCTGCATACAACCACACAATTTTAGCATAATTACATCAGACATCTAAGCTAATATCTGCTGGCTGATGTGTTGCCTCCAGTACAAAAACGACAGGCCCTAGATTTTCCAGATTTTTTTTCCTTACAAAGACCAAGAGAGACAAAAAGCTAGAGAGAGACTGAGAGACAGAGAAATATATTAAATTACAAAGGAATGCTGGATAATTGTGTGTTGAGAGCAGTGTTCCGCTTTCTGCCCTCTGTGTGAGTGTGTGTGTATTCATTTGTTTATTCATGAACAGTGCAGTCAGTCTGCTGTGGTTTGAGCAGCTATAAAACTAATAGATTTATAATGATCAGTGAAGAGCATTTCATCATGAACTCTCATTAAGCATAAAACACATGTTCATCTATCTTATTCCTGCATTTCTCTAGATAGAAAAGTAGATATGAGTGGAAATAGCCTAAGTAAACAAATGAATCACACATATGTTCAGTAAACCAACAGAGTGAAAAAATTATACTCTGCCTGTTTCTCGATATACACTGCATTCTTGATTAATTAAGAAACTACACTGCAAAATACATTTCAAATAATATTTAAGTCTGTATTGAACCTCGCTGAGGTTTTACATTACATTTGAGTATAAAATGATATGATTTTTAGCAACTGCTAATACAGTCATAATGTTTAGTTTAAATGAACATATATATATATATATATATATATATACCTTATTTAAAGCTGCCTTCAAAGGAGATATCAAAGATGATCATAACCAATGTCCATCACACTTACAGATTTATATCTTAAACTTTTAAAACTCTCTCCTACAAGTGGATTCGATGAAACCTATTTTCCGGTGTGGTCAGGCAACTTTGGCATTACAGAATATCATTATGGAATATTCATTTTAAAAGGTAGTCTATGGTAACACTTGTTAATTTTTAACTTTGACTTTTCCCCTCAATAAATTCTTAACTAGCTGCTTATTAATAGTTAGTAAGGTAGTTGCTAGGTTTAGGTATTTGGCAGGATCAGGGATGTAGAATAAGGCATTAATATGTGCTTCACTAGCACTAATAAATGGCTAATATTCTAATAATACGCATGCTAATAAGCAACTAATAGGTGTAACCGTAAAATAAATTGTTACCAAAAGTATATATTTTGTATATAATTTCTAAAATATTTTGCTGTGTATTTTTTAACCTTATACCATTTTAAATTTGAACTGCTTTTATACCAGTCATACGGAAACTATAATGTTATTGTTAATGTAATTCAATCAGATTCAATCCCTTAACAATACTCTTATTTATCTAATTACATTTGTTTTCTCTGTGTAAATATTTTGATGGCATTAATACAGCCTAAAACATCTCCTTACATGCCAAAACCTGATCTTGACAGATTTCTTTGCCGACAACATTTCAAAAGAAACCACATATAAAGCTAATTATACTAAAACTGAGGACAGAATGACTGGAAGGTCTGCACGTAAGTTTAGCCATGACACAATGCAACAAAAATCTCCCCGTTGAGACGTAAAACAACAACCCAGCCGGCTCCGTGTCTGAACAGAATGCAGATCAGTGGTTAAGAGCAACCTGTACACTGAGGTTAAAGGTTATTGATCTGCGATTGATTGGAATCCTGTCACATTTAAATGGAGTATGTAAGTGCAGCGTGGAGTCCATTAGAAATACATTATTTAAGAGTCAGGAAAGACGATCAAACCTGAGACCGAGACACTAGTACAATGACATGAAATCAATACTGGATCCATTTGCCGGACATAATGGGTTTCTTAAACAATCATTAAGGGCACTTAACACGACTTTTATTTAGTACTTGATACATGCAAGCACATGCACGCACACTGATGCACACACACATTTTTCTTTTTCTCCAACCTGTTGTATAAGAACAAAGGTAGTAATGTGTGTGTGTGAGCACCACTGTCAGAGTGGAAATGAAGATCCGTCACAGTCCCCACCACAATTTCACGCCAAGTTTACCGGTTCAGACACGCACGCACACACTCACGCACACACTTATTCACGCATAGTGACACACAGAAGTTTTCTGAGCCCATTGCTCACCGTGACAACCAGATCATCTGCCTATGGCTGTGTTCCCAGATACACATACTTACAGAAGACTGGCACACTGCATACGGTCCATGTGCGCATGTAGGTGGCTAGATTTTGCAAGTGATTTTTTTAACTGGGCTGTATGTGCATGAGTAGGTGTGTGTCTCTTTTTGGTCTAAGCAAATGCTGTTGTTGTAATACTGTGTTCTCAGTGTGCTGAGCTGGGCCTTTTGGGGGCTTTCTGGGTGGGGCAGCACTGGATTGTCATTCATGATTCCCTACAGACTGAGTGTGGGAGAGAGAGAATAAGAGAGAGAAGTGTGTGTGCTGGAGCGGGGGTGTGTGTGAAATTGGTCTATTATCTGCTTGAATATTCCATCAACACCCTCCTGAGTTCCTCCATTACAGTCATTCCACCTCCTTGTCTCACACACACACACAAACTCACCTTCTTGGGTGAAACTATTCCAAAACATTGTTTAGATAATCTACTGTATTTTGGACCAAAACCAAATCCAACATTACACAATGTCAGGCCCTCGCCCAACCATACATGCACAAACATATGCACCTTAATGCACATGCAGACATAAATGCTAACTTAGCTTAACCAACAATGATGTCAATTAGTTATTCTAGGCACAAATAAGAAGGAAACGGAAGAGTTCATTAGGGTTAAGCCAACATCACCACCCAGTCGACTTTATATGGGCTTTGGGCTGCCAGGTAACAAATGCTCAGACATTAACACTCAAGCATGTGTGAACAGGAAAACTGGGTGTATATAGATCGTCTATGTATGTATGTGATCTAAATGATGATTAAATATTAAACTTGATTTGAAAAATTAACAACATTTAACTATGTTAACTGGGGTCAGTTTTTTAAAGAAATAAATATTAATATTCAGGAAGGATGCACTGATCAGAAGTGAGACATTTATAATGTTACAATACATTTCTGTTTCTAATAATGCTATTCTTGAATCCTAATGTAATATTGAGAAGCACAACTCTGTTTCAATTTAGAAATGTATTTTAACACCAAATCAGCATATTAAAATTATCACACTAAGTAGAGAGTGCTAAAAATTCAGCTTTGCATCATAAGAATAAGGTTATTTAATACAAAAAGTTTTATGATAAAAAAAAACAGTATTATGGATTTTAATGTGTTAACATATGATTTTATTTTAAGCACTAAAAAAATACACTTAAAAAAAAAACGTACCGACCCCACACTTTCGAAAAGTAGTTTATTTATATATATGTCTATGCTTTTTAGCAAATTTTATGCAAGGTTCAAGGTTCTAGAGTATTTGTGGGTCTTTGTGGCCATGTGTGCTTTTGGTTTATTAGTAACTGTGTGTAGACCGCAGTATGGACATATTAGTGAATAGCTGCTGAAAAATGCACTCCAGTAATTTCTTCTTGGGTGTGTGTATGGTTTTGCTCTCTTAGAGCTTGTTGCAACGAATATTTTCAGTTCAGGCTCGAGGACTAAATGTCAGATAGTCAGATAGTAGGCAGATTAAAGAAAAGAGGAGAGGAAAAAGAGGACGTATGGTCTTAACACTCAGGCTAAGGTCAAGGGTCTATATTTAGCTCTGAGTACTGGTGAAATAAAAGGTCAGATATTTGTACGTATGCAAAAGGACATGTTAACATTACACACAAAACTGCAGAAAGAATCACAAAAAAAAAAACACCAAAAGGAACCTCTGCTAACTAAAAGCCATCTATCTTAGCACACAAACTGCTCTTTCTGCCAGAGCTGATGACGTTCAGCCTTAAACAGATCACATGACTGCATATATATCATTTCTAAATGTGTGGCTGGCCTTTCAGACCTGATCTAAATGTGGGTAATGAATAAACTGACATTTCACACACACACAAGAGCTCAAAGAGTAAAAGCTACACCACACTCGTGTTATCTAAACACACGCCGAAGGACTAACTCTTCTTGAGACATATGGCCCTCTGAAGAACCACACACGCACGCACAGATTGGTTGTATAGCAGATTGACAGGACACCATATGTCACTCAGAATGACATCTTACTCAGGGAGGAAGACATACAAATCAGCCACAGACCATACAGACAGATTTGCCATCAGTCACCTTAAAAGGCAACTTGAAATTATTAATATAAGAACTAACGTTAGATTAATTTTGATTCAAGTCATATTTTAATATGTTTCACCGTTTGTTAAACAGTATATTGTAGCAGTGTTGTACTAAAACAACAACAAATAAAAGCTAAACATGAGCTAAAATCTATAATTTAGTTTGAAATATTTACATTATTTTTATAGCCGATAGGGGGCGATATTGACTACTGAAAGGATTAGCGTTATCTTTGTTTGACCATCAAATATCATTAGTGTCACTCTCTTGGATGTCTTTGGGATAATGATCCTAAATCTGTTATTAAACGCTTTTACGGTGAAGAGCCGTGTTTTCAGCTGTAAGCCGTGATAGGCTGTGAATATTAAACAGGCTTATTCAAATGACTCCAGAAAAAATTATTAACTAACAGAGGGAAGGGAAACGAAAACGCAACATTAGAGATAAACGTACGAAGTAACCATAGTAACGTAAAGTCCGCTTTGCTACACGGAAAATATTAATTTGCTGCACATTAGTCAGCAAAAAAAAACATAAGACGCTCAGTATCTTAAACTCCAACAGTTCTGAACGTCTTATCTTTAAGGAGAAAGACTAAAGACTCACTTTCCGTTTTCGTAAATGCATCAATCTCGCAGCTGAACTTCTCTAAAACTCGCTGTACAGAGAGGGACACCATGTTGCGACGTTGCACTGAACGTGCGCTCCGATTGGTCCGTTTCGGAACCAGGGCGGGGTTTAGCAGCTCGGTGGGAGTGGAGGTGATGGATCGCGAGCCACTGCGCTGTGAACGGTGTGCGGGACTGACTGCGGACGCACCGGATCCACGGTTGAGCGCCGAACAACTCTAAACAAGATCCAAGGCTGAAAGACGCTTCATTAACTTGCAAAGGAAGCGCCGAGCTGCTGGAGTTTCCCCGTCTGTTTATATCCTTGAGACGAAACTGTGTGCACCTTTCTGCACGCGAGCCAGGAGCGGACAGTAGCTGATATCCCGTCTATCAGCATGCACTAAAACGGCCAGATCGTACAACATCAGAAGCAGCAAGACTCGGGAGTTTACTTTTCGTGGCTCTTTTTGAAAGAGAATCCAAATGGAATTGGACAGACATTTTTGGCAGTCCTGTGACTGACAGTTGGACACTTTGAACATGGATATAGGGCGATAAATTTCGGACGAGAACTGTTGCATATCTAAAGCGCATCTCTATGATCTGGGATCAAAAGCGACAGGAGTCTAATTTTAAATCTGACACATGAGCAGGACCGGATTTGTGCACCAACCCGAACCCAAACACGGGATTGATGGTCCTTATACCTGTGTGCGTGTCACTCACCCCCTATCTAGCGTGATCTGACCTTTTGTGAGGCTACTAGCTCGACTAATAGATGAGTACAATAAAAGAGTCAGGCGCTGTCGTCTACCTAAGTGCAAGGTAGCAGCGATTTTGGTAACAGAGAAACGTTGGCCCAGAAGCCGTCTGTGCAACGTTGTGCGACACCTTTTTTCCCCCAGGCAAAGCTAGAAAATTTGGATTTGGAAGTTGAGCCATGGAGCCCCTCCGCCTGGACGCCTAACCTCCTCTGTTGCATGTGGTTCGGTAACCCGGAGTACAGTCGATCGAAAGGATCTAATCTTCTTGCTGGCTTCTGTCTCTCCGAGAACAGTGTAAGATGGCTGGAAGTGACGGCTCGTGGAAATATTACCTCTGGATTCTGACAGCCATGTGCAGATACGCGTTACCCGCAGCCAAATCACTGGAGTCGGTCGTGTGGAACTCGCAAAATCCCAAGTAAGTGCACGAGCGGGTGTTTAAAATCCCTTAGAAAGCGCAGCCTACGGTCTCAGATTAGTAATATTAGTAGTTAGACTTGTATTGTTCGTAAAAGACTCCGATTTGCAAATCTGTGCTGCTCGAATCTCGGCTCGCACTCCGGTATGATGACAAGAAGCTCTCGTTGAGCTCGAGCCTGAAGTGACCGTGCAAGCGCGCGCTCTCCCGGGGATATAACACACAGCTGTCATACTCCACCGCCGCTTATCATCAACCCACAAAATCCCTGGTTGAGGGGGTATTCGACAACACTTTTTAACTTCGTCAAATGTTTATGCGAATGATCGTAATTTTTAAAATATCTTTTGGGTTTCTTAACTGCGATTTCGGATACATACATTTAACGTGTGGCCTTGACGCGGGCCTCATTCTTCGTTACACACTTAAAAAAGTAGAAATGGGTAACGTTAGAATTGCTACTGCTACTCGATGTGTTAGCAAGAACCCCTCTGTCTCTCTCTCGGCGTGTCCATCTTTTCTTTTTCCCATGAGAGGCGAACTGAGTACCCGCCACCGGCCTGCCCGAAATTCCGGCGGCCCGGTGGCTCTATGCGCCTGTCATATTGATCAAATCAGAGTTGTGTCGAGAGAGTTAATAGGTTTTTAAGCGGGGGTTTCCTAGACTCTCATAAAATCTCCCTGATTGCTGCTCGTTAAACGTTCAAGGGAGCGTCCAACATGTTTACTTAACCTGAATAATGGCTCGAGACGCCACTGAAGCTTGACTCAACAGAATAATAAAGAAAGCGTATTGTTTAATTTAGCACTCTCCAAAGAGGTCACAATGTACTTTTTTAAAACTCCATGTAAATCTTAACCAAAAGTAGATTTTTAGATTGCCTTGTTTGTTGACTGACATGATGATGTGTCTTGTTTTGCACTTTGTGTGTGCAAAACTGGCTGGGTCTCAAAGCCTAATGAGCTGCCTACTCTGACAGCATTTTCCTCGGCACCTAGACAGCATTTTGGGCATCGTAGGCTCGTCTTGGTAGGCAGCTCAAAAGGTTTTGAGTCACAGCCGCTGAGTTATGAGCGTAAACAGGGGGACAGGAATAGTGCACATGTGTTTTTCATCTCGGGGGGAATATTTTAATTAAGGAGTCTCTCGGTTGGCCTTGTAAAAAGATGTGCAAAAACACTTGAAAACTTAGCATGTGAGACCCCGAGGGGTGACGCGAAAACATAAAATTGTGCTTTTAAAACTAAAACCGAGTCGTAAATTACAAATGAACATAAATTTTGTTGTTGTTTTTCATTTTTATTGTTCTCATGCTTAAATCTAATAAGAAAGGAAAGAAGAGGAAAATTTAAAAAAAAAGTTAGCTGTTTAGAAATTGGTCAACACTTTATAACAACTTTAACATATACTTCCTAAATATAGTTAAACATGATTAACGTACATCATATAATGCTTCACATATTTAATTTACAATCAGAAATTTTAAGAAACTTTTATATATTAAAAACACTGATGTATTATAAGCAGTTTTCAATTACTTTTTAAAGTTACTTTACTTTATTAAAGTTTTACTAAAATTAATTTATTGAAGCCCCTTAATTTAGACATCTTATATATATTGTCTTTCCATTCATAACTTTCAATGTTTGCAAGTTTTTGTGCATGTTGAAAAATAACCCATTTTCCTACATGCAAAGCACTTGGGCCCTTAAGATTCAAAGTATGTCAAATGTGTGTTTTGAGGTTTTTATTTAATAATATATTAATATTATTCTGTTTAATATTTTAAAAATTGTGTGTAGGATTTAAACCCATTAGAGAGATCTTCGAAATCAACAACATTTGAGCTTCTCGTTCTGCGAGAAAAAAAAAAAATGATATCAGTCGCTGGAGCCCCTCTGTGAGTGGATTGTTTTACTCGTTGAAACAGCTTTGAGCTCCACGGCACAGCAGATGCGCAAACTGGCCTGGTCTGTTTTACCACAGTTGCTGCATGTTGTTTTAAGTGCTTAATGTTTATTTACTTACTGTGTATGTGTGTGTGTATGCACCTGTGCATGAATATATGTGAGTGTGTGTTACTTAGTCATAGGTTCAGAGTCCCTGACTGAACATTAAGGGGAAGAGTTTTTGAAAACAGTGCGTTAAGTCGAGAAAAATAATATCGGAAACACTTGTTAGTGAACGTTCTTGAGTTTAAAGAGAGGCACGTTTGAATATCTCAATATCATTAAAACTGTAATAAATCGATGCACCAGGATGAATTGGTTGCTGAATGCAAAGATTATCCTAAGCACTCTCATAAAGACATATGGGCCTGGGGCAAACACGCTTTTTGCGCTCTATCTCTGCAATGGACATATGGGAGCGTCCACCACCACTAAGTCCAAGCCACCCTTTAAACCTCTTAGCAGACTCTCAGCAGTGAGACCATCATCCACACGGTCACACACACACACAAAACTCTCTTACCCATAATAATGTGCCATTTGTGTTTTAGGTCAGACTTCTCTCAGACTGAATGCAAAATATAATTGAAGGACTGTAAAATTAGAAAAACTCTGGCTGCGTTCTCCACCCCTCAGCACTCTGATATTTATATCAGCAAAACACAAAGTTTACTGAACGCTAAAGCTACCGCTGCGTTTTCTTTGGGAAAAAACATTTGGTGGAACAAGAGCTTCACTGATTTATTCTGTTGACACAATTATGTAAATTTAATTACTTCTAGACACAACTACACATACGCGCTCACGCACAGACTTACCGCTGGTTTCAGATGTATAATTCTGTTCCTATCTGCATGGTTCACAGCTATAATTTGGACTGAGAAAAATGTAAAAGCGACACTCCTCCCCTCCCTTTCTCTGCCTTGAGGGAAGAAAAGAGAAGTTGAGTCTGCTGGGAATGGAGAGAGAGCGACAGAAAGAGAGAATAAAGTAGCTAATCATTGAGACAATTATCACATTGAGGCAGAGATTTCAGGTTATATCTTATTCCCTTAATGTGTCACACACTATGCACCCAATCGAATGCACACACAAACAACAAAATGAGGATTCGCGTTACTTTCCACATACGTCATCAAATTTTTGCAGTTACAAATTAATATAATTTTACTGCATTCAAGTTCTTGGCAGCCGCTCGCTTATCAAGAAAACACTCTAGCTGTTTAGAAGCAATTTTCTGCCGAACGACTGCAAATTAACTACATTTCTTTTGGCTTTTGAATTTTTAAGGAACAAAGTAAAAGGGGATCCATGATATATGTATGAATGTGCCTGTGTGTTTTGGCCATATTCCAGTGCTATGGGAGGAGATGAGGAGCTAATTGGAAATCTGTCTCTCATTAGCTCAAAAATGCTACTGAAGTACTTTACTTATGTGTGTGTGTGAGTGTGTATTCAAGCGTACAAGTTTGTTCATTTACCCAACACTCTGTGGTGCACAATTAGTCTTAATCAGCAGCTTCTATGTGCAGATATAGCAGCGGAAAACCATGCAGTTCAAAAATAAAAAAAGCCTAAAATTACAGTACACTTTTTTTTTTTTCTGCAAAAGTGTTGTTTTGGACACCACTGATAGAACTTTTTGGAAGATCATTAACGTTTGAAAGATTAAAGAAATTCATAAAGCCTGAAAATGAAATTGGAATTGGATTCAAGCAATTGGAATTTCAAGAAATAACTAAGGAGTAAAAGGAAATTCCAGTAAAGTATAAAATAAGCCTATTTATGTAGGCCAGACTTAAACCCGCATCCCTCTGAGAGGCTCCAACCTGTTGCAAAAGCATGCGCTGATTCGCTGCGCCTCGCGAAAGCAGAAATCTCCAAAGGCAGTTTTTGGGTCTGAAGAATCTGATTATGACTACATGAAAAGACATGATGACCTTTGACCTGCTAGGGGATCATGTTGGTCTCAACTGCGATCAAAGTTATGGATTTTTCCACGGATGCCTGTGTGACTGTTCGGGAGCATTTAGGACATGTTTGGGCATATATTCAGTCATCCACAGCAGTAATAATTATTCTCAGAGTCGTGTTATTTTCAATCATGCGCCCGTGTGCGTTTACGAGTGTGTACGCATGAATGTGTGTGTGTTTGTGTGCATGCATGAGTTAGTGTGTGTGTGCATGTCATGATCAGTGGTGTTATAATAGGAGTTGACAGTGAGGAGATTAACTCTGTCAGAGTTTCAATATGTTGAACAGCAAGAGAGGACTCATGCAGACTCGCACACACACACTTCCCTCTGTCTCAGCCCGCATTTCCACAACAGACCTGTTCCTCTCTGAAGTGTGTGTGAAGTGGCTTTTGTTCCAGCGTTGATAGCATTTCACGGTGTTGTGGATGTTTGTCAGCCTGTGCGAGTTGCGTTCTATAAATGTTATATCCTGGGTCTAACTATGCGACGTCTATAAAGCATCTACATTTTAACGGGAATTCAGTTTGCAACGTAAAACCGTATTTCTGTAGTCGTTATATAACAAGGAGAGAGAAAGCGAGAGGGGCTGGCGTGAAACCTCATTTTTATTGTACATCCGTGTGTGTGTGTGCATGGCGAGGGCTTCATTAACAACAGTGCTTAAGTAACAAACGCACATTGTCTGTCCCTGACCAAGCATGACCGCTAGGCTCTCACAGCCTCCTCAAACGGCTCTCACACACACAGACGCGCTCCGAGCCCAGCGCCTGTGTTGTTTTAAGGACTGTAATGTTTGTAGTTGTAGGGTCTGCTGGAGCACACGACGGAAGAGGAGCAGTGGCAGCTGCTGGGGGGTGGGTTTACTTAGCTATACTTTGGGGACAAAATTGTCCCCAGAAGTTAGCTACATTTTGACAAAACCTCCCTTTGGGGAGGCCCCCGGATATCCTAAGAGGTCAAAATCATTCATAAATAAAGTCAATTATGTAGAAAACATAAAAATGGTTTCTATTAGAGTTCTAGGTTACGGTTAGCTCGTTGTAATTATAATTAGGTTTATTTATAAACAGTAGACGTCTGTGCCGGAATGTCCACATTTAGATAACTAGGTAGACATGTAAACACAGGCTTTTTTCTGCTGATTATTTCAAGGGACAGCTGACCCAAAAATAAAACATTTGTCATCGTTTACTCACCCTTATGCCATTTCCAACCTGACTTTCTTTCTTCTGTGCAACATGAAATATTATCGACATAGAAATGTCTCAATTTTATTTTCCTCTCTTTGAACTAAACAGTAACCAAAACTGTAACAACACGAGGTTGAGTAAGTTATGACATTTACTTTTTGGTGAACTATCCCTTTAAGGTGGTTTCCGTGGGCTCATGAATATGCTAAACATTCAGCTCGCTGATATAAATCTGAGTTTCATAGTTTAAAAGCATCTGATAAGATTGCCATATCATGGTGCGTTTTGTCAACAGCTAAAACTTTTTGTAAACAGTCCCGCTATACTTTCTCCTTTGTCCTGTATTCATCCCGTATCACCAAAATCACACTATTGTGCCATTTCAGCTTGGTTCGGAGGATATCATTACTTTACCCGAGGCCTTAACGTCTAGAGTTACGAGAATCCAGACGTCATTTACTCACTTCTTGTCCTTCCAAACGTGTTAGATTTTCAGTCTTCTGTAGTACATAAATGTTTTTGTATCCCATAATGAAAGCAAACACTTATTTTTACTGTCAGGCACAATGACAATAAAAGAATAATAAAATCAGTCCTTTTTTTCGCATACTCTATGTTTCTTCTGGAGCAATATGATAGCTTTGTGTGAGAAACGGACTGAAATTTAAGTCAGTTTTCGCTGAAAATGTACCCCTCCATCAGAGCACTTAAATAGCCTTCACACAATTAACCACTTAAAAATTCCCGCCTGAAGCCAAAGCCAGTTTTTTGAACTTATCTTTGAAATTTTAAGAACTTATCTTTTTCTGCCTTTGTCCCTGTCGCGTGGGATGTGGAGCGTGAGTCAAATACATTTTTATGACTATAATTTATGATTATTTAAATTATTATTATTATTGCAGATGCACATTTAAAGTTTTATATAATATATAACAAAAATGTTCATTACATTTTTTTTTTAATTGTAGTTAAATATTTACCTCATTCAAACACATGATAGTACCTAAAGTTTGCTCGAAACGTGACAAGTCACATTTAGGTTGCCGGATAAAATCTCTACAGTGCTGTGGTTTAGGGTGGATGCTCATATGTATCATTATAGTAGGGCCGGATTTCTGTCTGTAGCTAACTGTTTCCTCTCTCTTTCCTCTGATCAGCCATTATGCAAATACCTAGACTCATAAACGTCAAACAAACCCGCAACGTTAAACACCAGTTTCTCTGTCTTTCTTTTAAAGAGGTAATAGAGAACTGTATCATCACGATTAAACCATGAACTCATGAAAGATCTGACCGTAATGTGTCTCTCCTTAACAGCACACATACACGCTTCCTTTTGTACAACAGCTGCAACCTTCCTTGCAAAGTGACTTTGGACAATTCAGAGAGCCTGTGACACACGTACACACACACACACACACACAACAAACGTTAAGGGCGTGAGGTGGGAAATGATTAGCGTTCCTTAAGAAGAAGTTTGCGATCTGTTGGTTCCTTTCCTTCTCCGTGTGCACATTCACACTCTCATGTTTGCTTTCTCTTTTGACTTTGTGAGACAGTACACACTGGTGGATTACGGGTATATATATCTACCCTTAACACATTTATGCTCTCATGTAAACAAAGAGAGTCAACGTAAGTCTAGCAACTCCAAACCTGCTTAAATTCTGCTACGTATACTCACACACACACACACACACACACACAAAGCGGGCCATCAGTCACACCCTTTTAGAGTTCAAAGCTCCTCCATCCTTTTTATCCACTTTCCAGTCGACAGCTCAGACCATCACACTCACTAAACCCATCATTCCTTGCCGGCGTGTGTGCGTGTGTGTCCGGAGAAATGGTCACGCTTTCAGTCAGCTAAATGCTGCTATAAAGCATCAGAGAAGCTGGAGTCTCCAGCCTGCTTTCATCTCCAGCTGATCTGAGCTCAGCGGTCTCTGCATGCAGTTTCAAATCACAATAACCTTTATTAGCTCCGGCTGACCTGAGAACAGATCTCTCACGCAGCGGTTTTAAGCTGCTTAGGGTTACCTGCCATTAGAAGACTTGCTGCTGGACGCTCACCGGGAGCTCAAACTCTAGTCACTGATCTTAGGTTTGGTTGAAAACACACAAATATCAGGCTCAGGACGCCCACAGATAGATCAGGCTGAAAGCTGTTTACTGGTCTGGGAGCTGTGGAAAGCAGCTTTTAGGGATACGTCTGAATCAGCCATTTTAAAGGCTCATTATTATTTAAAATGGAGGGGAGAAGGAGTTTAGAGCCATTATTGGTGAGACAGTGATCTCTGCCTGCAGCTGGACAGAACAAATGGAAAATCTAATTAGAAAACAATGCCGAAAACACACTCGATGCACACACATCTACACGGCTAATTCATAAAACATGAGCAAGAAAGAGAGTTTGTTCTTCTGTGTGTGTTCTCAGGTTTGGCTGAGCTTGTAAAGGCCCTCACATATACAGGGAAACCTGTTGAAAAGTGAACCTGACTATATGAAAGGCTCATAAATCTCGGTTTACCTCAAATCTACTGATATCGGCATTATATAGGGTTTTGCAAATGTCACAAATGCCAGAATTCTGGCTCATATACTGCTAAATAAATATGTATTTTCATGTTATGACCAATCACCGATAAATGGACAATTCTATACCGTTTAAAAGCTTTGTAAGATATGGCAGTAAAACATTTACATTACTAAGCTATTATTGCTTTTCTTTAAACTTTCTTTTCATCATAGATTCCCTCAAGATATCTCAAGTATCAAGATTACACAAAAATATGAACTGCTTTTCACATTCATAGTAATGTTTGTTCAGTATTAAATCAGCACTTGCTACAAATTCTGCTTTGCCATCACAGGAATCAAGTATGCGTTTAAATTCAAAACAGTTATTTTATATTGGAAGAGAATTTCGCAATATGACTGTTTCGCTGTATTGTTAATAAAATAATGCAGCCTTTGTGAGTCATTTTTTTTAGTCAAGTATTTTGAAAAAAAAAAGAGCTGTTAAGTAATTTTTTTAAAGATTTCACAATTAAACATAATTTAGTTGAACAAAATATTGCTAAATAAGTACCATAAATGTGGTGAAACCAACATGTCAAATATTTAGTTTCTGCTCAAGACCAGGGGAGAAGTGCTGTACTTATTCTAGTCCACATTAGCATGACAGGCATGCTCAAACACACATAAAATGTGACGATGGAGTTATTTAGTGTGCGATGACAACTTGTCATTGTTCTTTTGTTAGTTTTGGTTCCCAAGAGTCTCTCTATCACTCCTATTATATTTCTCAGAGGTGTAAATATCAATCAGTGATGCGGTCACAGATACACGTGTGTTGCTATTAGTAAAATGACAATATCTTCCCTGTGTGTGTGTGTGTTTCATTTCTTCTGCTGTTTTCTCCCAGGCATTTCGGAGTGAGCTGTCAGCCAAGTATAACCTGTTTGTGTGTGTGTGTGTTTGCAGTTGCTTTAATTGCTCTGTAATGTGAGATCCTGTGAGAAAGAAACACACACATAGACAGTGAAACTCTTTCTGCATCACTGTGACCTGTGACTCGCACACACACCCATACACACACATTAAGAGCATAGATATTATACTCGGTGTGTGTGTTTAACGGTGGTATCCTGGAGGAGCTCTAGAGGAATTCATACCTTTCATCTCACACTCAGACAAACACAATACTCCTGACAGTGAGTGGGAGAGCAAATATGTGTGTGAGTGAGTGTGTGTGTGTGTGTGTGTGTGTGTGAGAGAGAGAGAGAAGACGAGACGAGAGAGACAGACTTTGACAGAGAGAGGAGACGCAGAGTAAATATGAGCATTTCTAGCTGTTTTTTTTTCCTTTGCACCCTAAATATATATATATATATACTGTCTGCCATTGCAACTGCAACCACTGTGTTATTGCATTTGGAGACTCATAAAGTTGGTTATGAATGTTATTACTAATTTAATAAATGCTCATTTGCTGCTTGAAATAAAAGTGTTATTAGTATTCGGTTGTTATTTAGTGAAACTGAGGTGTTGCCATCCACACAAAGATTGTAACACATTTTATGCACCAATTAGTGTGGGAAAATAGTTTGAAACCATAGCTTACTTTGGTTGTGCTTATATTCAACAGCTACATATTTATTATGAATTTGTTGCTAAATGAACATGTTCTGTAAATTTGGTAAAATCGTGCAATGATTTTTTTTTCCCTTCTGTGAGGTAAGACATTTCTACAGTGGCTCAAATCATTGTTTCAGAGCTGAACAGATGTAAGATATCTTCTTGCACTACGGGAAGACCTGTCATACAGATGTCTTCCTGTAAGCGTGATGTGAAACTTTCAAATGTCACAAGAAACCTGTACAGCAGTCCAATAAAAAATATGAAGTAGTCACATTATTTCAAGGGTATTGTCATCACATTCTTAAATGTTATTCTTTCGTGGGATTCCAGGTGATTTCCATCCATACCAGCAGCACCAGTCCTTACATGTGGATCAGGGAGATGTTTTCTGACACTGGTAAACAAATGACGTTAAAGAGTTCTTGTGAAGATCTTGATAGTTCATTAGGGAACTCCAGCTTGACCTCTCACCTCTTTGAACTTTTAGAAAGTAATAAGGGTGGAAAAAAATAGCTGCTGAAGACACAGAGGAGGACAGCAGGAAACAAATCAAGGGAAGAATATACTTTTGTCCGATTCTGTGATGGAGAGTTGCTCCAGGGCTGATTTGGTGCACTATTGCCCTTTGAAAAAAATCCCAGAAATCCCCTTTGCTTGCATTCTGTGTTTCTATCAGATAGGATATGAAAGGATTAGCCTATATATTTAGATAAGGATTTCATGCAGGATATGAACCTTCAATACAACGTTTAGCTTTGTAAAAGTAAGTAACCGGTTCATAAATTGAGTAAATACTGTTTTTAATTAAACCAGAAAGTAAAATGTAACTTTTTTTGGTAGTAGGTTGTAGTTTAGCTATATTTTGAGGGCCAATTTGTCTCCGGGAGTGATCTAAATCTGACATGAGCTCAATTCGAGGACATCAGAGAGATGTAAAAACAGTTTAGAAATGAAGTAAACCCTTTTTTAAATACTAAAAATGCTAAAAAGTTTATCTAAAGTTTGTGTGTGTGTGAGAGTGAGAGAGAGAGAATTAATGAGGATGGGGGGGGGGGTTCTGCTATGGAGATTCCTCATCTCTCTTAGACTCCATTCACTCATTTCTCCCATTCTCAACAAGATGCCCAAGGCTCTGTGTGTTTTTTGAGTGTGTGAGTTTGTGTGCAGTTGTTATTGTGAGTGGGATATGTGTAAGCTGTCGCTCTCTCTCTCTCTCTCTTTTTCTCTCTCTGGCAGACAAAGAGCCACTTGTAGGAGCTCTGCCTTGAGAGTGGACAATCACATGACCACCACACTCTATACATACAGCCGACGTCTCGCCACGCTGAGTGTGTGTGTCAGTTTAATGAGATCTAGGTGACTACATTTTCCAGTTGGATTTGTTAAACACCAAAAATAAAAGTCAACTTTCCAGTCTTTAAATTTTAAAATAAGGTGTGGTGTATATGAGCTACCGATGTTGGTCCATTGTGGAGTTTAAACTTAATGCCAAGACATGTGATTACAGCCCCTTCTCAGAATGTAGTCGCTTGTGTGTTAAGAGGTGTCTGTGTCTATGTCTCTCTCTCTCTCTCCCCCTCCCTCTTGAATGAGGCTGATTTGCATGGCTGCTGTATTCAGTATTTAATTGGTGCCATTCAGTCCTGGTCTAATCCCGTGTTCACTTGTTTAAAAAGCGAGGAGGCCTCTTATTGAGTGTGTGTGTGTGAGAGAGAGAGAGAGAGAGAGAGTGTGTGTGTGTGCAAGCTTGTGGGTCTAACTCTGTTTCACACAGAAACTGAAGTGCATGTGTGGATAATTACATTTCCAATCTGAATTAAGACGTCTCCCCCACTCTTTAATGTGCTACTGATTTAATTCAATTTTAAGCAGGCAATGGCATTTATTATCTCTCTCTTCTAGAATTTAGTTATTCTGATTTTGTTGCTTAAATATTAATTTTCAGTACAGTTTTTGTTTATATTTACAATTAATTACACAACAATTAAACACTTGAGTTGACTTGACAACTTGAGAACAGATTGTTAATGTATGTACATTCTAAAGGATGTGTGTGTGGTGTATATTTATATGTATGTATAAACATATGTATATAGTTAAAATGTGTAAAATGTAAGTTTATAAAATATTTCTATATAATATATTATCTTTCTCACACTCAAACACACAAATATTTCTTAAATGTATACATGTATGTGTGTGTCTTTATATTAGTGCTGTCAAACGTTTAATCGTGATTAATTGAATTGTGATTAATACAATTTTTTGATTGCATAATATGTGTACATTTATTATGTATATATAAATAAACATACATTTTGAAAGTATTTACATGTCTATATTTATATTCATATAATTTAAAATATAAATAAATATATTTAGTATAAACAACAATTTTTTTCTGAAATATATACATGCATGTGTGTCTGTATTTGTAAAAAATGTACACAGCACACATAAACAAAAACGTGGTTTGTTCGTTAATGGTTTAATAGCACTTATTTATATATACATACACACAGTACAAACATATATCATGTAAACACAGACATTTAGATGCGATTTATCATGATTAATCAATTTGACAGCATTAATGGTGTTACCACATAGTAAAGTGTTAGTAAAAGAAACAAAAATCCCTGATTTATCTGACGCACACAACACAAGCGCATGGCACATTCACACACAGGCACACAAACTCCTCAACTTCCTGTAGGAACAAGGAAGGGTTTCCTAAATGATTCTAAATTTGCCGGTGAGATCTCAGAATCAGCGCTGTGTGTTTAGGGAGTGCATTGCCTATTATGGACCCTCTGAGCTTCCAACACGCACACATTCGCAAACAATCCCTCTCAGGTCGTGCTTCTGAAATTCTCAGTCTGCAGCAGCTGCTGATTTGACAGGAAGTGATGAAGTCTTTTCTTTAGAGTTGAGGAGGTCAGATTCCTCCTCCTCCTCGCTCGCTTTCTCTTTCTGTTTCTGATTTGTTCAGTCATAGCCGGCCGTCAGAGGAAGGGCACGAGTTTGACATCTTCATTGATGGGGAAAAAAGAGAGGGATGAAAAGAGATCTAGAAACAGAGGGATAAAAGAAAGGGATAGACAGGGAACAGAGAAGAGGCCGCAGACAGAGGAGGCAAATGTCACACAAAGAGTTTAACCCTGCAAAACTCCTTCAGTCATGCAAATCTCTTATTCTCTCACGCGCACACAGATATTCTCTAGTTCTGTGTGTCACCGCCTCAGATATCTGCTTTTATGAAGTGTTACAACATTAAACATGAATCTCTGGGCTGCCTACCACCTCATAACATGATAAACAATGCATATGCATGCCACAATTTAATACGCCAGATTATTATTATTGTTTTTTGACAAACTCCTTTCGGTGTCAATCTTTAATAATGAAAACAATATACACAAAATCAATATGCACTAGTTCAAAACGTTTGGGATGAAATTAATGTTTATGCTCACCATAAAAACAGCAAAAAAAGCAACATCAACATAAAAAAAATAGTAAAAAAAATAGTATATTTTGTATATATTATGTAATCAAAAACCTTTATTCTCAATGCGATTAATATATTAAAATGTCATTTAAAATGTAAAACGTGTTATAAATGGTGCCTCCTTACTAACTCGCTATAATGAAATTATATGCCCCTTACTATTTGCTTTGGTTTGTTTTTCATTTACATTTTTTAGTTATTGATGTGCTTCCTTACTACTCTTTTAAGTGCAAAAAACTGTAAGCTATCTGTAGTGTGTTTGTATTCTTGTTTATATGAGTCTATCTGTTCCCATTGTTTCCCTTCTTCTCGTTGAGAACATAATTGTGCTTCTCAATGGCTGTAATCACTCAGTCATAATTGGATTTCACAATCCTGCACACACCTCAGACACAAGACGCATGCACGTGAACACACATACTGCATGTTTTGTGAATAGACGGAAGCCTGTGCCCCAGTAAAAGGTTTTTGTTGTTAATCCGTCTTTGAAGATGTTTCGTACGCTCTTATGTGTGTTAAACCAGTGAACAGCCTGCAGCAAAGAGCGTGTGCATGAGTGCAGAAATAACCGGCAGAATGAAATTATACAGAGACAATATTTGAGTTTGATCAGGGCCATATATCAGGGAAATGCGAGTTCTAGTAAACTCCAATGCTGTGTTTTTATTTAAAGGCTTTGTATATTTACTTGCCATTATTTAGTATGTGTCCATGTCGTTTTGATTAGAGGGAGGGTGTGTGTGTGTGTGTGTGTAGTTTTAGGGGATTTTTATGTGTAAGTGTTTTTGCCTGTGCAGATGTATGTGTGTATGTAGTTCTAGGGCATGTCTGTGTGTGTTTGTGTGCGGTTAGCAGTAAAATGTGTAAAGGACTGTGTTGCAATCATCTCCCTTTACACACACAAGTCTGAGAATGAATCATGTATTCCCCGAATGTACAAGCAGTGTTGATCGGCATATGAACAATAAATTAGAAACTCTAATAAATTAAGTCAGATGCTTCACTTTCCCTGTCCGATAAATCACAGTCAGCAGATACAGCTCTATCTCCATCCAGCTCATTTCTGACTCTGCTCTGCTGTTGCTCTCTTTCTTTAATATTTGGAATTGTTTTGTATTTTGAAATATGTTATTAAAAGAAAAAAAAGGAACGGCGATAGTCCCTCTGGAGCATTTTGTGGAGGATCTTGGCAGTCTGGAGGGCTATTTGAACCCAAGTTTTTCCTCTCATGCTCATGAAGTCCGCAGAGAAGCAGATTCTACTGAGAGTTAGAAGACTGTATGAATGTGTTTGTGATTTATTGTGACTTTGTATGCTTTGTGTTGCAGGTTTGTGTCTGGCAAGGGCTTGGTCATCTACCCAGAAATCGGTGACAAACTGGACATTATCTGCCCCAAAGGGGAAATGGGGAGACCGTATGAGTTTTATAAACTCTACCTGGTGAAAAAAGAGCAGGCAGAGTCCTGCAGCACCATACTGGACCCCAATGTTCTGGTGACCTGCAACAAACCAGAGAAAGACATCAAATTCACCATCAAGTTCCAGGAGTTCAGTCCAAACTACATGGGACTTGAATTCAAACGCTTGACAAACTATTACATCACCTGTAAGTAAATCCAGTTTTACTTTTGGGAACTAATTGTTGTCTTGCTGTGTGTACATAAACTTCTTATATTTTTTATTTTTTATTTATATAGTCATATCATATTCTATTCTACTTCTACTTCTCTTTTTATTCTATTTTATTTTTATTGCTAGTTTACTTTTTTAAATTATATTTTTATATTTATCTACTGTACTTCTTTTTATATTCAACTTCTATTTTGTCGTTTTACGTTTACTTATATCGTTTAAAAAAATTAATCTAATTAATTAGAGGCTTTGTAATTAATTAATCGAAATTCAATATTTGACCTGAGAACAGTGAGAAGTAAGTTTTTTCATATGGATTTTTAGTATACCATTGAATAATGACTGAA
>JAUMHQ010000093.1:2444436-2455288 GCA_032361165.1 Enteromius paludinosus | reverse complement strand
ATGGCCGAGCAGTTTTAGTAAATAATAAAACTGCGTTTTATATAGGCTTCAGTTAGGGGGAAAAAGGAGTTTTCCCCCATAGCGTCTAGCAAGACGCAGTACGAGTGAAATGTCGAAAGGGAACATCAAGAGCTATTTGATTTCGAGAAACAAATTAATTTATTAGTGTGATTAGCTATATAAAAAAAATATGATTCTTTCTGAAACAACACAGACAATCAAGCACTCTGGCTCAGTAATCTTTGAGGCAGATACGAAAACTGTAGGCAGTGATGCCGAGTTCAGACTGCTTTTCACACTGCATGACTATCTGGGGTAGTATTCAGTCACTGCTGTGTTCACCCTGCATGATAGATCAGTGACAGGGGCTTTCACTTTTCGCCGACAACTTTGTCTCACTGCCAAACACGCGAGAAGTGACATGAAAACAACCCGAGGTCACGTGGTGAGCAAGACTGGAGTTCTCACGTGAGACTGGGATTATTATAAAAAATTATATCAAGCAAAAGAAGCTTGCCATACAAAGTGCATGTGCGCTCATTTGCAACGAAAAGAAGATTATAGAGGAGGATATTTACCTTTTATACCTTCGTAACTCCTCCCCTAACATCCCGCTGCCCTGGATGTTGCGCTCTCATTGGCTGTAGGTAATCACCGATGTTATTCAGTTAGAACACATTTCACACGGAATGATTCTGAATCGCCGACAGGTCCAGATATTTAGCACGCCAAATATCTCACGGCTCAGATCGCGTCTTTGATAGTTCACACTGGGTGATTGTCACTCACGTGCACGAGCACCGATTTGCCTGTGATTTCGGGCGTTTGTCGGCGATTTCTCAAAACCTGTCTGCGAGTTGAAATTCGGGGCTAAAATCGTGCAGTCTGAACTCGGCATAAGTCTCACCGGACCACACTTACCATGAGCTCAGAATGAGATCTGTTCAAGAATGTGCTATAGCAAATAAATCAGGCTTAAAACACATTTTCCTAAGTAATTACTAGCAATGGCCCAACTACAATTCTGGATAAAATACATAAGATGATAATTCTTATCACTTTTAAGAACAAGTAAATTGCCTATATTTTTTTTTATTCTGGTAAAAAGGTTACACTTAACAGTGTTTTTAAATTATTAAAGACTTTTATTGCTAATATCCGCTGATAATTAATGGTGCCATGTAAATACTGTGCAAACCAATTTACTGCTTTTAACTTGACAGCATCTTAAAAATGCAGAGCGCTTGTTGAGAAATGGAAATGCAGTGAGGGACAGAGGTACAGCATGTTCAATGGTTTCCCATCTTTCTGAAAGAATTTGTGTTTTAAAACAGGTTTGAATGTTGGAGTTTTGTGAACTAAAAACTTCATACAGTGCATAATGTTGTAAAGAACAAGTCTATTTCTAACAGGCTTGTTTTCATCCATCTTGAATTCGAAGGCTTAATTAGGAAGGCGACACAAAGTTTAAGATTAAGACATATAAGAAAAAAACAGACCATGCAAAACCAGCAGCTTACTAATGAACAGAGAACTGTAATTTAAGAAACAACAACAAAACAAACACTCTTCTATTATTAGAAGCATTTTTAAAAAACATTTTTAGAGGCATTTTGGTCCTCATTTCATATTCATAGGCGTGAAGCCTACTGAGGCATGATGTTGAAAAAAAAATCTGATCAGGTGCAGGGTTCAGCCTTGCTAGAGAAATCTGAGTAGGCTAATATTAGAACTTGTCTCTGGATTCGTCATCGTCTGGGTCACACAGCATCACCGACAGAATCATGCAGGTGCTGTACCAGTAAAAACATCATGAAGTAAAGAAACATGTCGACTTCTGAGACCACACATCAATTAAAAAGAAAAGAAGTTAGCGTGATATGCTCCCAAATGAGTTTAAAAAAAAACTTAGAAAGGAGTTTCTGTGTTCGCAGATAAAAAAATAAATAAATAACACTAATTATTATTATTTCTCTTAATTATTGTAAGTCGTTCTGCAAGTGGAGATTTTTTGATTTTTTTAAAAAGTATTCTGCATAAACAGGTGTATGCATCAGTCTCAAAATGTCTGCCTCCATGTTTGAAATCACTGAAAAAAAAAAACTCAATGTGTTTCATGACAGAAAATTTGGTTCAAAAGCTATACCACAGGGGGTGAGTTTTAGAGATTATCGAGAATATTTTATTGAGATTTGCTAAAATAAATGGCTAAATAGCTTAAATGTTTTTTTCAAATATTAATATAATTAAAATATTAACATCAATGAGTGTTAGATGATGGCAACAATGGTCTAACTGTCAAAATAGATCCAAATGTTTCTATTGTGAATTCCTAGTTCTGTTCGGCTTAAGCCACTTTTCCACCAAAATTACCTGGAGCAGTTTGTCCCAGGAACCTGTTGCTGACAGCATACTTGATAATGTTAGTCTCGCCTTGGCTACTGAATTTACAATAATACGAAATATGATATCAAACACCACTGGCTCTTTTAATTTTTATTTACACATAGGCTGGAAATGTAGTTCAGAGAATGTATACTTTACACTGAAATTAAATGAAATGTATCAAAAAAGCACTGCCTCTTCTCGTTTTGATTTTTAAAAAGTTATATTTGAACTTGTATATAAATACGTGGGCTGTCAGTCTATTAAAATGCTTAATTTAATTAATTATATGATGAGATGATTAATTAACGTAATTAATTCCATTTGGCTTTGAAAACACCAACAAAAGATTATTTGAAGTGTTTTTTCTGTTTAAAATGAGAAGCCATTTAGTAGACATTAGAAATAGAAGCTTTGAAAATTAATATTTTCTTTGATTCAACAGAAAATGTACTAATGTTTAGGCAACAAAAGCTTACTACAAATGGAACAAAGAATAAGATCATTTGAGAAATCTCTCAACAGCTTTGTTACCATCTTCAAAATACCTTCTTTTATGTTCTACAAAAGAAGGTCACTCAGGTTTGAGTACTGACATAACGTTTAACCACTACAGAGACATCAGAGCCAGTGGCAAACATCAGAAGGACTAGCCCAGTTGAGGCTGCTCTTATCGAGAAACATGAGCACTGAGAGCCTACATTGTAACACAATAAGTGTAATATTTAGAAAATTACGAACTCAAACAATCAGCGTGTTCAGTGCCCAAATCCCATCCCCGAAAGTACAGGACCACTGAAAAAGTACTACTTTGTGAGCAGAGCAATTTTTACCCGGAACTATATTAAGATCCTGGTTTCCATGTAAGAAAAAGTATGCTTATTAGGTTCAACTAAACATTGGTTTGTTAAAAGTAGGTGAAATATTTAACGTCTGTGGCATAAACTCTTTAAAATACGTCTAGAATTTTACACACTGGTCTCTCACTTTGGGGACATTTCCAAACATGATGTAGCCCCAAAGTGCAATGTGATTGGTTCTTTCACCTGTTAGTCATGTCTCTTCTTGGGCGGGCCTTAGTCTTGCGGCTGACGGCTGAAGGTCTGGAATTCATTGCGGCTTTCTTTGGCCAAGGCCCGTCCATAAGGCCTTTTGACAGACATGTCAAACAACCAATCACAGTTCGTTTAGTTCAGCGTCACGTTTCGGGGCGTGGAAATGTCCTCACAACAACGGACCGGCATGCAACAAGTCAGTCAGCATAGAAAATCCTGATGAGGCGCTCGCGGTAAAGATCTGTTTTGAAGAATCTCTCTCCGCTTTTTAACACCCACAAGCAATTCTGGAGAACCGAACACAATACTAAATTGGCCAGCTGCCAACGCGGCTGATATCCCCCTTTCAGTTAGGTACTTCACTTGATTTTCCATAATAGATAGGAGGGGACACACAACTAGTAAAATTGGATCTGCTGGGAATCCTTCTAAATGCTGACAAAGGGTCAGCCAGGCTTGGAAAATAATGCTCTTCCCAAATCCCGTCGGTAAACAGGCTAAAATACCTCTTTTTGTCTCCACTAAGTTCCTCAAACATAACTCCTGGATATCTCTTAAAGAGTCTATGCCATGAACCTCGCATACTTTTGAGAATCCAATGACCTGATGTCAGTCTGAAGGTCTGGCTATGCAAGGCTATGTTCGTCATACACAGTCATCGTACAGTTTCAGAAGACTTGAAATATGAAACGCCTCTATCATACTTTATGCATTTTTTTTAAATGGTGCAACTTGACAGCACCTGTCCTCATTCACTTTCATTACATGGAAAATAGGTGACCAAAAAAAAAAAAAAAAAAAAAGAATACTTAAATGTTTTGTGGAAAAAAAATTCAGTCAGAAGGTTTTGGACTGACAAGAGGGTGAGTAAATGATGACAGAATTTTCTTTTTGGGCGAATCTGCCAATTATTTTAAATAAATTCCCCCTAAATTTATTCCAAATTCACCTGTGATCTGAGCCTGCATGGCCTTTCCAGATTCGTAAAGGTTCCGTGAGTGTGAAATGGTCTAAATCAATCTCTTGGGGCCAGCTGGAGTAAAACGCACTCTGAATAAATCTTGCACCTGTGTTGGCTGTTGAAGAACTCTTACTGGGTTCAGTGCTGTTCACAACCCAAAAGGGATCTAAACCAAAACCAACTGCCATTTGGCCTCACATATATTTCCCCAATCACTAAGCCTGAAACTAACTAATATCGATGCTTTCTGCAGTAGAGCACTTCCATCCATTCAGTCATGGATGTAAACAGAGATGGAGAGGGAGGGAGCATCTCAGCACACTTCTAAAGGGATGATATAGAGGTAAACCAGAAGAAAAGAAAATGGGAAAATAACACTGTCACAAAAAGGAGCAGAGCTAAGGGGCGAATGAAAGAGACAGATAATAGTGTGGAAATGGAGGGATGAGTGGACTTTTGCGGGATGAGTTCTGAATTACCTTCATAGAGCTGAGCATACTGAGGAAACCCTGCTGCTCGAAGCCACTCACAGGCCTCCTTTGCCTCCAGCTCTGAGGAAAAAAAAAAAGAGAGAGAGATGAATCAACAAAAAAAGTGAGATAATATACTCTTTCAGTTGGGTTGATTTAAATGATGGCCCTTTATTCCTCAAAGAAATGTATCAGCCTGTTATTAATCATTATCACTTGATTAAAATAAGACATCCAGAATGCATTACACTTTATTTGATTACTCATTTCACCATGAATAAGAACCATTTGAGGTTATTGAGATAATGTGGTGACATTATTAGGTCTGTCTGTGTTCAGCATGGCAAAGAGACTGGAACTGGTTTTACATGAGCTTACTGTAATCCAAAGTTTGCAACGGGTAAACATAATTAAGATGACTCTATGCATTTATTAGCATATTCTACTTCAATAACTGACATATCAGTCTTCATCCAGCCGTATGCTTCAACTGTCACCTTAGACAAATGAAACGTGTGAGATCACCAGGTAACTGAAGTTGGTCCACCAACTCAGAAACAACAAAAACTGAACTCACATACAAGTACAACCCAATACTGATGTTCAAGATTCAAAGCTGTGAGCTAAAATCAACACCACGTTCAGCACACTGACTGCAAGATGCGGAATAAAACACAGCATGGTTCCAATCCTATGAGTTATGCATAGAGATGTGTTCACCTCAATATATTCCTTGAAAAATTGCCAATCTAAACCCACATAGCAAAAAAAAAGCTTTTCTGGCTTAGATTTTTTGTCTTGTTTTCAGCCAAAATATCTCAAAAATTATTTCATTAACAAGGATTTTTAGACAAGTAAAAAATATAGTCTTGTTTTCAGAATCAACAAGTCAAACATAAGTATTATTTTTACCTGAAACAAGCTAAATAATCTGCTAATAGGGTGAGCCGAATAATCTTGTTTCTGTTTGAAATACCCACAATGTTACAATGCTTACTAGCATTAGGATACTGGTAATTTACTGACTCGACAGCCAGATCTCAAGCAAACACTAGACAAACTAAAGTGATTGGCCCTAAGAAAATCAATCCTGACATTAAAGCGCCTCATCAACTTCCATCTGGACACAATTCAACACATTTGAGGAGCAATAACTCAAATCCCATTATCATCTCATTAAAAACTTGATTTTAAGTTTTCAGAAGCATTTCTACAGAGGAATCAAAATACATGAGAGAGCAAGAGACAAATGTGAAAATGGGAGATTCCTCACGGCATTAATATTCCAGCAGTGATCTCTATCATTAGATTTGCAAGGCCAAGACAGAAATCACACACTTAGAGGAGTCAACAAAAGATCTTAGATTTTGTTGGTGTCAGATTGCTCTAATAAGCACACTAAATATAACTAAACTCTGATCTCATTAGCATAGAAAGTATATAGATACAATTTGATGTACATTTGGGAAAGAGCGCTGGAGTTTTTAAATTGAATACTTCACTTCTTAATTGCACGGCATAAAATGGGGGACGTATTATCCTGAAACACATAATCCCAAAAGAGCGTAAATATATTTCAACAGACATCAGAATATGCATTTGATGAAACCATGATTAACTACAATTGTGTCCTCTGAATGCAAAAAACAATTTTCTCTTTGTGCAGCACGAATAACAATAAGATGATTTCATAAGCAGGTCACATTAGCATGAAAATTATGAGCATAAATCGGGAAACTAGCCAATCAGATGCATGCATACGCTGACTAGCCAATGACATTACGGGGTGAATCAAGAATTAGGAAGCCAAAAGAATAGCCACCGTCAATCAAAATAATAGCTGTGGCACAAACCTGACATTATGACTATATGACATGAAAAAGCAACGATTTAAAATAGTTAAATGTATGTGAAGCCGAATCCAAAACAATAATACACAGCTTGCAAATGTTGTCAGCAACAGTCTTTGTATTCATAAGCAGGCTGAGCTGATATGGCTGTCAGAGTGAGTTGGGATCTGAAATTCTGATCTATTTATAAAAGTCAGCCACTGCCTGCTGAAAGTCCTTAAAGACCATATCACACACGCTGAAGCAAAATTGTGTTTAAATGAACAGATGTGGATCACACAGTACATTATATTATAGGAACAGACTTAGAGCTCGTTTAAATATGCATTTTGAGTGTCTAAACCACTTTCTAAATGCACATTTCACTCATTAACGTGCTTCAACCTAAAATATGCCGAATCAACTATCTTACACATTTATACAAATAATTTATCACATTAAAAATGCTGAATACCTTTTGTAATACGCTTTCAAATATATTCCTTTTTATGACCTTGTATAGTGAGTGTACTGGCACTGACTGCATTCTAAAGAAGATCCAAATATTTTATATGCCACAAAATTACATGTATTGTGGGAAAATGAATAAGTCTATTCAATCTATTCTTAAAAAGATCAATTCTGTTTATAACCAAAGCACAAAAAGAAAATGAAAGTGAAAAGTGAAGAGTAAAACAATTGTGCTTCTTCTGCAATGTGGCTGGATACCAAATTATAACTTCAGATGCCAAGAGAACTAGTTATGAAAATGTATGTGTAAATATTCATGCGCACATGAACAAACGGTCACGTACACACACTGTTCATTCCTATGATCAGATCAGCTTTGTCCGTTTCCTGCCTCCATGCTCTGCCCCTTTAGCATTCCAGAACTCCCTGACTCCCAGCAGTGCTCCGGGATTTCCCGCCCAGACGCCCACTTTTCTACTGCTTCTAGATCACCAAAAGGCAAACATATCTGACAATTCATTCAAATGCTGCTTTCAGTCTAAAAAAAAAATGTGTGTGGCAAGAGTAGGGCAGCAATAGTATGAGATTTTCACAGCATGGTAAACTTTCCAGGTTTCGTAAAACTGACAAGAATTGAAAGCACAAAGCTTATTGAGATTACTGGATATGATCATGCATCAGCTGAAAATAAAATTATTAAATAAAATGCTTCTGTTGATTTGATTTCTTTTCTCCGTGCGGGATGGTGTTATCAGCCTCACTTCTCTCTGACATTTTCTCCGCTGCATACATATGTCTAGAGCAACTTGACAAGTCTGACAGACATTTGAGGGAAAGGATTCATGCACATGCACTTGACATTTTCCATCTGGATAATTTTTTTTCCAATACCATAAATAAGCAAATGCACATGGTGTGACAAGAGGCAATTTTCAGACCTCGATATATTAAGAAACTGGTATACGATTGCAACCCCCTAGAAAAAAAAAGTTCACCATCATTACTGTACTTTTTCCCCACAAGTCATTCGTCATAGCAACAGTTCTTGTTGTCATCCAGTTCAGCAATCGTAGATGGTATAATAAGAGATTAAAATTCATAAAAAGGCATAAGACTGAACATTGAAAATCATGAACATTCCTGTAGCCTCTTCTCATCTCAGGAAAGGTGGAAACCCCCTAAGTAAAGAGTTTCTTTTTCCCTGTGCTTCTGCACTCCCCCTCCCTCCCTCTCTCTTCCTTTTCCTACCCCCTCCCTCTTTCTCCAGTAAATAAACAGGAAGTTTAAAGAGTTATGGTAATAAAAAAAGAGTGGATAATGGGTGGGGATGCTAAGCACAATCACTGAGAGTTACATTTTATTACCTCACTGTATTTATTCTCGTCTAGAAAAATCTCTTAGAGGATAAGAGATAATTCATTTATGATGTTCTTCCATGTGTGGACACATTTGAGAAAGCCTAAAGTTGACAGCAGGGCAAAGACGACCATTGCTGTGCTTGAAAAAAAAAGTGGGATTCCCCAAAATAGTGACCGTCACAAATATGTTTGTGAGGCTGATTATGTAACAAGATCATTATCTTCTGCAGATGTAAAATTCATGGACTCAAGTGAATTTTTCACCAGTTTCTATTCTTATATGAACAATCTTTCCTGATCCACTACCCCACCAGTGACCTTTACTATGATAGAGCTGATTTCTAGTCATTTCAATACTAAAAGAGCACCATGACAGAAGACTTAGAGCTAAAAATGTCTTTCTACTTGTTCTTGCCCTCTGCAAACAAAAACAAAGTGCTATTTGATTCACAAAACTAGACACTTATGAGTCACATTTTATATCACATGCATATCTCCGATGCAGATCGATGGGTTTTTGTAAGAAATATTCCTATTTTTTTTTTATTATAATATAAATAACTGACTTCTGTTTGTTTAGTTTTTTCCCGTGCAAGAGTGCCGAGTACTATGGAATGATTTTAGACTCAAAATAATTAATCGATGCGCTACATAAATTGAATGCATGCTTCTAATTACAAACACACAAATACCTTTCAATTTAAGTATGTGGACATTCACAATTAAATGGTTGTACAGCGATTTGTACAAATAAAGACATTTTTGCTAATAAAACTGGTCTGTTCTACATTAATTCATCGTAAATTGCCCATTCAAAAAGGAATCTGTGCATTCGTGAACAAGGTGACATGCGTTCATTTATTGACGTTTTGTTCGAGTCGATCTTGTTCGGTTCATTTGGATTTTGAAACTTAATTTTCACATTTTTACAGCTTTTCACAACAAACACACACAGACCTAACTAAAACACAAGAATCACTGAAATCCATTAACGTGTGGACGATTTTGAAAAACTTGCAAACTTTCTACACTGAAACAAATGGTGTTCAACTGGTGTCTGCAGATTTATGAACTACATTAATGTGCTGAGTTCAAAGTAATTTTGTGCTTATAAATATTCTATTTGCTATTAATAATCTGTGCGTTTGCATGTATTGATTTCTTGCTCGAGTCGATCCTGCTCGGTTCATTTGGATTTTGAGACTCACTTTCCGCGGTTTTTAAACGAAAAGGCAAAACATGCAGTGACCACTAGGTGGCAGACAATAACATCTCCAAGATTTTAATTTTATTAATTAAAGTTAATGGATAAAGAATATCAATTTATGACATTATTTATGTATTTACCAGTACTATAGCTTTGCAGGGAGCTTTTTTAAATCGTTTTGGATACGTTGTTTTTCACAGTTCTTATGAATTTAGTAGTCTCAGTTTATTCTGTTTATCCCAGACTGGATGTTGATCAGATCAGATCTCTGTGTGGAGCAAAAAACATCCTGATCCTACTAGGCTGATTTTCTATCATGGAATTTGAAGAAAATTTGCTGTAAAAAAATTCATAATCAATTTTAATTAGGCTACATTTCCTACTATGGTAGTAAAGAATCCAAAACTAGACTTGCCTCCGATCAGGGGCGAGAGCCACGTGACGTCACTACTCTATAATATTTACCATATAACGAGCCTGGGGTCCACTCTTCGTACATCGCTAACTACATCCAAGATCAAATGACACATCCAAGATCAGATCATCGCACTAACTATGAGCTCACTAATCCGGTTCTCCGAACGCACCTGTTGTTGATGATATTATTGCGCACCCGTGCGTTGGTTTAAAAGGCGGCATGTATCGATAGTAGAAACCCTGATCACAACCCCTTTGATGAAATGGCAAAAGAGCGAGCTAAATTCTTTTCTCAAGCGGAGCAAGAGCTTTTATTATAGAGATAAGGAGAATTTCAAACTAATAAAGACACCAGCTAATGCTGCAAAAGCCAGAAGAGATAACAAGGATTAAAAGATCTGTCTATCTATCTATCTATCTCTATATCTATCTATCTGTCTCTCTCTCTATATCTATATCTATATATATATATAGATATAGATATAGATATATATAGATATAGATATAGATATAGAGACAGATAGATAGATATAGAGACAGATAGATAGATAGACAGATAGATAGATAGATAGATAGATAGATACAGACAGACAGATAGATACAGACAGACAGACGGTTCTGCACGGTTCTTGTTATTTTTTCTTTTAATCTTTAACACTCCAGAAATGTACTTCAGCATATGATATATAGCTTAATTAT
>JAUMHQ010000093.1:2407141-2420827 GCA_032361165.1 Enteromius paludinosus | reverse complement strand
CGGTTGTCACTTCCTGTACTCAACAACTGTATTCTGCTGCTGTGTGAATGTGGCCAATAAAATGCGATTTTTTTTTTGTCAGCACAATTTTATATAGGCTATGAGTAGGTAAAATACTGAAATAAATAAAATGACCTTTTAAACAGTTTAACTGATTGTATTAGTCGGTTAAACTTCAAACCGGTCGGTTAACGGTTAAAATGAGCATCCCTAGTTCAGACTTAAGTTCTCTGTAGTTCTAAACCCCTGTCACAGACCCTGAGTGCCCGATAAGTGCCTGTGCTCACGCTGCTGTAGTCAACCATGCAACTGACTGACAGACTGACATTTACATGGGCGTACATCCTTCATTAAAAGAAAAATATCCTCTTTTAGTGGTCTAATGTTTAACGCATCATGTCATCACCCAAATTGACCTCTATACTCTATGTACTGCACTGGTTATGATAAAATCCAAAATTGTTTAATAAATAGATGCATTTAATTACTAATAATATTCATAATAATCTACCCTTGTAAGTAATTTAATTAATTTAGCACAATTGTAGGCTTTGTAAAGCATTGCTAGCAATGAAGTATATTAACTCATCCAATCAGAAACGATAAAAAAACCCATCTGTTATTTTTCATCCCGCATGTGTGTGAGATTGGGTCGAGTTGTTGTGTCTGCGGGAGTGAGTTTGGGTCCAGCTTTGAGCATTTTCAACAAATTGTGGAAAGTGCTGAATTGTAATCCTCCCCATAATAAGATTAGAAGCCTTTAAAGCGGCTTTGATTATTATAGCTTGTCTGCGTGCTTGCGCTCAGATTACACACAATTAAACAAACACAGCAGAGGAAAGGGCCACACCTGCTGAGGGATTAACGGCTCGCTTTAATGCGCTTTAAACACTTGACCAAAGTGACCTCCGAGCCTGTCTTCTATTCTTAAACTTCTATTTCTACAGTTTTTTTTTTAAATTCATTTTAAAGACATCAGAAGGGGTTTACGAGTCTTCCGTTGATGCTACAGCATCTCTTAAAAACCCTGTACAGAGTTCACAAGTGCGAGAATTTGCTTCACTCTCTATAAATTAGCTCTGTTACGGTTCACCACAGGCTATATTTTTAGAGAAAGCTGTGTTTATCCCACATTTCACAATAAATGTGTCTGTACTGATCCTTTTAGGATTTTACAAGTTATCTTTGGACAAGTTGAAAGACGTTCGGCAAACTACTGTGAGATGTCTGCAGCAATAATAATAAAAAAAAAAAAAACCAAACACTTCTGGAAACCGCAGCTTGCTAACAATCAGACAGCTCTATTAGCTTTCAACAGCTCTATTAGTTTTAGTGTAGACGGAGAAGTGCACTGGCATGTACTGTCTGCATACTTTTAAGTCTCTTACTCTGGTAGCGTATAATGTGGGTCGATGTTGCATGAAATACTCTTTTCATGGGTGCGACTCAACACAGACTGTGGCACAGCGCTTATCGATAGATCAAAATTAGATCACAAATAGATCAAAATGTGGATAATGTAGATGCATAGTTTGTGTGTGACTTTTCCTACTTTTTTTTCCCCCCAGAGTCTGAGAATCTGGACTATCGGTTAGGGGCGGTTCACTTGCTTGTTTACAAACTCCCAGAGCGGAACAGAGAGATGCTGGAACTGCTAATCAAACACCTGGCCAGGTAACGCATATACACACACACACACACAGACGCAAGTATGCATGAACACAGACGTGCTAATGCTCAAACGTGCACACACACAAACACCTAGACTGTTTTTTCTAACCGTTACTCAGCTTGATTTGGTGTACCTTTATAATTATATATTTGAGCCATGTTTTGATTTCTGTGACGGGTTGTGTGCTTGCGTTCTAATAAACCTGACAATAAATCACCTGATCTATAGCTCCATGTCTCAGATTGTGTTTGTGTAAAATGTCTTGAGTGAAGCGTACAGTATATTTACGTAAGCGTCTAGAACTTGCGAATCAAGCTTATATATACCAAATAGAAATTAAAGGAAGGATTATATTAATAATAAATGTGTTTATTAAATTTATAAGACAAATATGCAGTAACATTGTGAAAAAAATGCGCTGTTTAATATTTTGGTGAAATAGAATGCAAGGCATTAATAAAATAAAAATAAAACGATTCGTTTGTTTTATATATAGTTATACAAGTATTTTAATATGTGCCAGAAAATATATTCATGAAGTGTATGAACTCTGTCCAATCCATTTCAGTCAGCTTGACAACAGTACCCTGGTAATAAGTTTAAATCAGCAGAATTCAGTACCTTCAATTTATCACAGTAAACCAAACAGTGAAGTCTGAAAGGCATAAACACATTTCTATGATTAACGAATGTACAGTCCAGTGACAACATGCCACTGGTTTAATAAAGAAAGTCTTTCCAAAACTCTCTCACCCTGGTCCTGGGCTAGGGGGCTGATTAAAGTCCTGCATTATAATAAGTAGCAGATACTGTATGCACCAGTGCTAAGTTTTACCGCCCAGACTTCACATCAAATGTTTTTGTTGTTGTTGTTTTTAGTGTTTGCAGCCATAGCAGTGAAAATCTGATGACCGTGTCAAATATGGGTGTAATATTTGGCCCCACTCTCATGAGAGCAGAGGAGGAAACTGTAGCGGCCATGCTGGATATTAAGTTCCAGAACATTGTCATGGAGATCCTCATTGAGGACTACAGCAAGGTCAGACATGCCCTTTCCAAATGATTAGGGGGACAGTTTATCTCTGTATACAGGTCTCGACTGAGAACTGCTATGCTCTAAATTATTTTAAAAATCAAAACGGCTGTGTGATTTATGAGAGAATAATTACAACAATGTTTGTTTTTTTTATTGTTGGTAGTGTAGATTGATGAAGTTACACTTTTTACTACTACTGTCATCTGTGTTGTTTGCAGATCTTTAAGGGTCCTCCTGAGGAAACTGTACCACCTCCTATCCCACCTCCAAGGGTGACACCAAGAAAAAGGCAACCAATCACGATCTCAAAACGCCCACCCCGACTCTACCCCAGCCTCCCGCCTCCACATTTTGAGCGTAAATAGCCTTCAGCATGATATCCAGCACCATCATCGTCATCATCATCATCATCATCATCTCATCAAAATATAATGCTTTTTTTTTTGCCTTATCAGTGAATTATTCTGTATGTGAATTATATCAAATTTTTTTTAGCATGGATTTTTTTTATTTATATATATATATTACATTTTTCTAAACTTTAATTTTTGGTAAAGATTTCTTTGTTATATATATATATTTTTTTCAAAGATCTATACAGCTCAGATAACTTTTTTTTTTCTTTTTTTTTCTGCTTTCAGTTCTTTACGTGTTCCTCTTCTGCAAAGCCTGTTTTTGTGCTTCAAGCTTAAAAACAATACACACACCTAAACATTGAAGTTGTTAGAAGCAGCACACACATAACAGCTGATCAGGTTTCATATGTTCTGGAAGGGACCTCGAACTGGATCTGTTTCTCCTTAAGTGATTTTTTTCTAAAGAGAGAAAATACAACCAAACCTTCCTGATACACACACACACACACACACACACACACACTCCTCATGTACCAGTTTAGAAGCCCTTCCGTGCACGTTGTATTATTAAATCTGCAGGATCCCGAGGTGTGTGTATGCGAATGTGTGTATGCCCTGATAAATGTTCATTCTCTGACATGTTGTCCTCCCCTCATTGTGAACTGTGTTATGCAGTGTTTAACAACAGTCAAGCTAATAGTACACTCAGTAGAGCATGAAAACTAAACGACTACCTGCCCTTGTTGAGCATGCGTCTGTGTGTGTGTGTGTGTGTGTGTGTGTGTGTGTTTGTGCATCAGCGCCTATGGGTCTGCAAGTGTGTGCCTACTTGTGTTTTTTTAATGCGTGCGTACGAGTGTTGGTATGCCGTTGTGTGTGTCCTGTGCGCACTACTCAGTGTGTCTGAGAGCTAATGCCTGCATGTGTTTACGGCTTTCTCTCAGTCTGTTTTCAATTGGCTCTTGGACCTTTTTCCTAATAAGCGATTTTCATTATTAACATCTGAGCCTTTCTTCTCCTTCTTGATCAAAAACGAATGTGCACATTAATCTATTAATATGACTCTCTGGTTCATTTGAATATTCATGAAATTTGGCTTATTTAAGCATGCTGGATCTTTGCTTGTTCAGATCGGTGGAATAAATTTGTTTTCCTCTCTTATATTTTGCAATCTAATCATTTATCTGTATCGATCATAACGGCTTGTTTCCTGTTTGTTGAATTTGTTGGTGGCGGGATTTGTGTGTGTGTGTGTGTGTGTGTGTGTGTGTGTAAGTATCAAGCCACCTGTTGAGTTTGAGTGAATCTTGGATTGTGCATAAATTTGGCCCTGTGTGTTTCTGTGTTTTTGTTAAGAATACAGAGACAGTCAAGGAGCATTAAGAGCAACTGCGTGTTTGTGTGGGAACCCCTGCCAAAATGAGAATGTGTTTGTGATGCATGTTCATGCAAATGTGTCCGTGTCCAGTTTGGCTAGCTCAAGCACAGCTGGTTGTTTTGACTGATGCTGTTCACACACACACACAGCTGTGTATTAATCTCACGTCCTTGGTTCTCACATGACCATAGCAATCTTTCTTATACGAGACCTATTCACACACGCAACTGTAGTTGTCACACCAGACTGTAACTCACTATGTGTTTCATTTATACCTCATTTCATATCGCTTTTTTTCTCAGATTCACATTTTTCTCAGTTAAACAAGTCTATAAAAGCATAAAAACATCCTCATTGTGTGAAAAGAAACATAAGTGTCTATAATCTAAAAGCAGTTACCATTTCAAGGTTATGATGAATCTCACACAGCATAAAATGTCATTTCTAAAAAGATAATGAAAGTCAGGTAAGAAGTGTCAGGCTTTACGAAAGGTAGACTTTGACCGTGTAGCTTGAGCTGATAACAATCAGCACGTCTGGGCTAAGCAGTACGTGGCTTCTTTAGACACTTTTTTTTCTTTTCGTTTAAAGCTTCCATTATGTTCTGGTTGTGTTGAAGCTATTGGAATGAAATGACTCACTTCGGATAATTTAATTTTGACTTGTTCTGTCTTTATTGGCTTGTATTTCTCGTATTGTGGAAATACAAGAGGACAGGGCATCTGTCGAGCTGTTCCCTTTATTTATTTATAGGAACTAGCACAGCCTCCCTTTTAAAGACAAAACTACAGGAACAGGAAATTTAAAATTTTAACGACACCCCTGATACAATCTCCTCTCTGGGGAATGCTCAGGGCTAAAGTGTTGCAATCGTGCTTCTGACCAGCTAGAGCTTTAGTAGTATGTAATCTAAACTGCCTTTATGCATTAGTGCATTCACTGACTCTTTGCTTTGCAGGGCGAGAGCAGAATGGCGCAACCCACAATGACGGTGAATCTGAGGGAGACACCGGTCTCACCAGCCCGGTTCCTCATCAAAGAACAAAACTGGCACCTCCTTCCATGTCTCCTCCATCGATCCCGCTCTCTTCTCCGACATCTCGGAAGTCTGTTCAACCCAGACCTGCTCTCCGGCCCTTGGATTTGGACGTCAGCAGGGTTGAAGTTAGGATACAGGAAGGCCAGAGGTCAGACGCCACGGTGGCAACCAATGGGGAATCAGGAGTGGCAGTGAACCGAGTTCAGTCTTTCCAAGGGAGGAGGCCACCACACAGAGGAACAGCTGGTAAAACAAGCTGCACACATATGCATTACACTGCAATTGATTTTGATAGGAGCCCTAAAGTCTGACCCTTTTTTTTTTTAAAGAACACCTTAAGAATTTGGCATGACCTCATATTTGGCCAAAAATCACTTGAGTCACTTGGTTCATTAACATTTAGCCAAAACTGGAAATTATGTCATAGAGAGGACCCCTGCAGACCTTCATGAATGTTTCAATGCCAGTTCAAATATCAGATTATATGATGTTTATATAAAAAGACTAGATTAGTTGAGATTGAAAAATGTTATCTAATGCAAAGTTTAAACTAATAATGCATTTAAAAAACCACTTGAGAAAAATTCCTTGAGAAATGTACAGTATGTTAAATGCTTTGGTAGAGCTAGTTAAGATGTACACTCTCTAAAAAAGACAAGAAAATTGTCATGTTAATTAAAAGATTTTTTGGTAACACTTTATTTTATCGTTACACCTATTAGTTGCTTACTAGCATGCATATTACTAGAATATTAGCTATTTATTAATGCTAATTAAGCACATATTAATGCCTAAACATAATACATAAACTTACCAACTATTAATAAGCAGCAAATGAAGAATTTATTAAGTCCTATTTAATAGTTAAAAAATGTAACTGTATTCTAAAGTGTTAATGATATTTATCTTTCTATGTCATGGACAATCTTGTAGGTCATTGCCCCTAAATTACTGATTCCTGTGATGTAAAAATAGTATGGCATTTGTGTAACACTTTAGAATAGGGAACACTTATTGGCTACTAACTACGACTTACCCCTTAATAAATTCCCAATTTGCTGCTTATGAATAGCTAGTAAGGTACTGTAGTTGTTAAGTTTATTTAATAAGTTAATGTAGAATAATATGTGCTTAATTAGCACTAACAAATGGCTAATATTCTCATAATATGCATGCTAATAGGCAACTAGTAAAAAGACTGCATTACTGGCATTTGAAGTATCAGTGATGAGAACCGGCAGACCCATGTGACATAAAGTGCAATAATCACGATGCAGTGAGTCAGTCGGTTAAAATGTTAACAGGTGTGTGTATGTGTGTGTATCAGGAGAGTCTCAGGGGTTGAAAGGACGATCTTTCTCAGAGAAGAGTTCCATCTGCCGGCCACCCACTCGACCACCAGATCCACCCTCTCGTCTCCTCAATAAAGCCACTAATGAAGACACTCCAGCATCGTAGTGAGTACACATAACTCACCATAAACCCTACTCTGCCGCGCAGATTTTACTGCTGCTGATTTACGATTGAATATTTCTCTGTGGACGTATTTTTGGGAAACTCCAATTTAAGTTTTCGTAACATGTCTTTTCTTTTCTTGTCGTTCTTGCATTATATATGGCCAAAAAGCTGAGAGATGTTGCCTAGCGCAGGGAGTGGCCCCCGTACAGCAGTGACAGGATATATTTGGGTGAAGGATATATCAGCTTTGCATGCAGCTCAGGTGTGATTTTGGCTCATTCATCCAGGCAGATTTGCTCCAGATTTTTCCGGTTACTTGCTCGACACCTGTCCACTGCAATTTTCAAGTAGCGCCACAGATTCTCGTTTGGATTGAGTTCAGGACTTTGATTGAGCCATTGTGAGATACGTTTTTGTTCTGGTGCCACCGCGATGCTCATTTACACTTGCGTCTGGAAATATTGACCTTCTGAAGAAACTTTTTCACAAGCTTTGTATTTGTTTTTTGTTTTTTTTCAGACTAAAATATGTTTTTTTTGGAAGTATTTAGGCAAAACAAAGCAGAATTACAATTTTCAATAAGCATTTTTAACAAAAATCCTATAATAATGATCTGAAATGCAACCACAACATTGGATATCCGCTATTGTTGCTGAGCGGCTATACTAAGACCGAAAGAACAAAAATACATAAAAGTCCATTGTGACAGCAGCTCTCAGGTTGAACAGGGTGTACATGAACTAGAAAGTCTTTGTCTCCAAACTGACTTAGTTTTGACTTAGCTTTCCTGCCGGCAGAAAGAGTAACTCAGACCTCTTTCAGTTGAGCCAAAAGTCAACTGAGTGAAAAAGAAGCCAGTTCTTAAGGCATTCAAATTATACCTGAACTTAGGGTGGATTCAGATCTTTCTCCACTTTAGTCCTCAGAGGGTCTCTGTATTTTTTGCATTGATACAGCTATTTTTAGGAACACATCAGATATGTATATCTATAACAAATATAGTAATTGTGAACTAGTAATGTTTCTATTTAACACTCCAAACTTTTTGGAGAAGAACTATGTGAAGTTCAGAATAGTTTTTTTTACTCTCTCCATATATATATTTTGTTTTTTTATCTGTTTTGGGTATTAATAAATACACATTTCATATTGCAATTCATTTTGCGGCTGTATATTGCAGTGCCTTTTTTTATTCCTCTCCATTCGTCTTCCTGTTTTTATGAACATGTCCAGTTCCTTTTGATGAAGAGAAGCCCTTCATAATACGTTAGCATATGAATGGAGCTTTTTTTTTTTTTGTGGGGTGGGCAGATATGCTGGAGATTTGTGCCACCCGAGATCTGATCGTTTCCTACAATGCAGCTGGATCACTGTTATGTATTTTGGCAAACTCCTGACGTGCTTTCACATGACTCTTTTTGAGGAATAGCCCCTTGATGCCACCCTCTCCATACAGGCCCAGTGTTTTGCAGGACCATTGCAAAAGGTTGGCGGGTGCGTGTTTACTCCGTCGTCAACCAGTGAACGCGGTAGATCCTGCGGGGTGATTGTTGGCCTCTCTGTGGTCCTCTTAGAAGATTCCTGGTTCACACAGTTTTGAGAAATGACCTTTTCTAGGCAGCGTCTAGGAGTTGTTTAATCGCTCATCCAAGCGAAAGTGCTCACTGGGACATCCAAAGGCTTGGATCTAGTTTTATGTGTTTTTTCCGAAATGTATGCATTTGTTTTACTTTAAGTCAGACCCAGGAATGCTCTCAACTCGTCATTTTCACAGCAGTCCTTGACTGGGGTTTTAATGGTTCACAGGTAGAAGTCAATTTGACGGCATTGCTGTCCTTATTAACACAGTTGTTTTTCATCTTATAAACGGAAAACTTCTGCGACAAAGGGATTTAATTCTGTTAGGTTTTTTTTTAACAACAAATTCTTTTTAACCAAAAACACTCACTAAATTTCTTGACAGTCACATTAAAATAATGTTGAGTTTAAGTGCTTGGAAATACAAATATCCCAGAGAGCTCAATTTTACTGCAGGATTTGCGAGGATTGAGTAAACCGAGGGAGTTCGAGAAGTGTCGGAATCCTTTCGCAAGCCATTGTAAATATGCTATATACAGCAGACTTTATCTGTATGAGGCTGCTAATCTTCGATCAAGTATATGTTTCTGCTTGTCATATCCTCATAATTGCCATTTTAAGAGCAGGAGTAGGGAACAGTAATCTTAGACTAAAAAAAACATGTGGGTATGCTGGCCGCGGTGTCAAACAGTCTCGTGTATCTTATCTCAGAAAGGGTTCAATCGGATTTCTCCTGAAAACACACAAGCGTACCGTCCCTCCCATTTTTGTGGCAGGCCACAGAATGAGTCCATGTTTTTTTTTTTGTTGTTGTAGCTATATTTTGGTCACTCTCCTGAAAATGAGACTTGTATGTGCCTTGCTTATTTGTGAGGACCAGATTTTTCAAAATAATTTATAAACAAATCTTCGTGTTTTATAACATTTAAACATTTCCACGCACACATAAAAAAAAGAAACGTTCTAATGTAATAATTTGAGAGCTAAGGTGCTGTATTTGTAATTAGTTTAATTAAGAACAATAATTCAGATGGAGAAGTGTAAGCACTGCAGTAACAGCGGTGTTATTCATTAACAATTACTGGGAAAATTCAATCATTTTAAATATGGCAAGATATTAATGATGCATTAACAAATTTGGAAGTGAATGCAGGGAAAACAGGGCTACATAATTAAATGAGTACGTTCAGAATTGAGATAAAGGATGCTCAATTGAACTTTCAGCGAGTTATAGCTAGCTTACCCAAACAGATATGTTTCCGATAAATGCACTGATGAATTTGAATGTGCAAAATGTTTAACTGAGACTGTAAACACAGTGTTTCATTGATGTAAAAATGCAAAATGTCATAGTCAGTACTTTAGAATATTCACACAATTATTTGAAGAGCTTAGATTGGTTGATACATGTATAAATTAATAATATATATATTTTTTTTTACAATAGTTTCAAATTGTTATTATTACAAATTGGTGTTACTTTTTTACCACTTTGGACAACCTCAACAAAATACGTATTCATACAGATTAAAATGTCAGAGTAGGATGAACTATAATTTCACTTGACCAAATAAAATACATAAAGCTTGAGTAAAACAAAAACGGCTGCTTATTTGTGTCGGAGTAACAAGAGTTTCAAATGCAGATATTTGCAAACGTGCTGAGATTGTACATGAGATTTAGACCTCAATACAGCAAAACGGCCACATTTGGGATTGATGATTGGAACTTGGTCCTCGAAAGAGACGGCAGCGTTTTTTTCATTACTGTAATCTGATGAAGCATGTTTGGAATATTCTTCGCAGCATGTAAACAACATGAACACAATAGCTTTATTCAGTCTTGTTTTATTTAGAATGCTCTCACTTGATAATTTCCATTCATGATGCAGTGATGTATTCTTTCTCTCTTTCCCCCCCCCACCATAGTGTCGCCTCCAAAACCAAATTTTTTGAGAACGCTTCCAGGCAGATGGGGAGGTACGTGTGTGCGTGTGTGTGAGGGCATGTGCTGACTCAGGGGTGTATGTGCGTGAACATTTCATTGTTTCCAGCGGCTGCCTGACCTCACTTAAGAGCGGAGCCAGTAAAACTCGAAGCGCTTTTGAAGTGGTACTTTTAAATAAAGTTGTGTTCAATACACGACCACATGCTGGACCACATGCACATCCTTGTATTACAGACCAAATAAAAACAAGACATATATCCAATTGCTAGTTTAGTCCTTTAAACTTCTCAAATAGATGGGTACTTAAGGGCAGGTAATTTGATCTCTATCTAGGACATACATGTGAACGCTCAGCGCTCAGATTTGCACCTAAAAGTACAGTAGCCCTATTTGAACCCTACGGCTTGAAGGAGTAAAATCCTGTCATCATGTAGTCATTTCTAATGTTGTTTTTTTCTTTCGTGGACCACAGAAGAAATTTTGAAGAATAATTTACTCACAATTTTTGAAGCAAATTTCAGCGAATCTTATTATATGCTTCAAAAAGGATGTAGAAGCACCATAAAACTGTCATAAAATTGGTTTGTATGAATCATGCGCCTCTGTATGTTCCAAGTCTGCTTCGTCATACAATAGCTTTGTGTGAGGAACAGTCTGTTCTAGCTCATGTCTGACTGAATATCCGGTTCATTAAATAATCGCTCTTATAGGCTATATCTTTTTAATAAATTAGTCTGAATCAGTTTTCTAAATATGAGTCAGTGATCTTAGTGTTTCTGTCGCTAACATAAGGTCATAGCACTAGCATCCCCAAGGTCACGGGGTCCCTGATTCCCAGGGAATATGTGAAATCAGTGCAAGGCATCTTGGATAAAAGCACCTGCCAAATGCTTAATTATAAATGAATCGTTTATGTAAATACTTTATTAACAGATCAGACGGATTCAGTCCAATTCAGTGACACACAGCAGCTCACTGGAGATTAGCAGTAAATAAAGAGTTCATGTGTGGATTTGACTATGGTGTTTTTGTGGACTTTTGGAGCTTGACATCCCCCCCTGGCCATAAATTAAATCAATTTAATAGCACTTTTACGGTGTTTTTGCCATTACGTTTAGATGCCTGAAAGCTCCAGTGCTCAGTCATTTTTACTGCACGAATAAAAGCGACATTCTTCAGATTTCTCCGTTTATTCTCCACAGGAAAAAAAAATCACGCAATCGAGTAAAATGATGACAGAATTTGCATTTTTGGGTGAACTAAAAAATAGTTTCAAAAAAGGGAATTTACTTACTCTCAAGTCGTTTTTAAACCTTTATGGTTTGATTTCTTTTGTGGACAGGAAAGGTGGTCATTTGAGAAATAAGGAAACAGCAGTTCAAAGTATATTTATGTTCCACAATAGAAAGAACTTATACAGGGTGGGATGCCATTTCAGTGTAGGTTGAACTGTTTTTTTTTAAGCAAAAGGGTTCATATAAGGCTACCGTGCCTGTGAAATGTTCCTAGACACAACAGGAAAGATAAGTCAGACTGGTTTTACAGTCAGCAGCGAGTTTTTGTGAGTGTGTGTGTGTGTGATCTAAAATCAGTATGAGCTGATCTTTTACTGAATTCTGAATTATGAAATGTGAGATGATGAGCAGTTTGGCTGCCTGTTCGAGTTTTGGAGGATTCTCTTCACTGCTCGTGGCAGCTCTCCAAGCCCACGCACACACTCGTGTAGTTCAAGTTCAAGGCCTTTCACAATGCTAGAACACATCCCTGATGGCATTCTCAGAGGATACCAAGATAAACGTTTTGACCAATGCAAAGCATCAAAGTTTACAAAAAAGAACCAAACCCCACATATTTTGCATGCTTGTGCACACTGCTCGCTACGCAGGTGCCCATATTTCATTCGCATTAAATTTAGTGTATCGTTGACAGTGAAAGGGGCATTTTAGTAGAATAATTTGAAATAAAATGTAATGCAAAACTTTTTTTTTTTTTATGTAAAATGCTGTCATCATTTTCTCACCCTCATGTCATTCCATATTTGATAAATTCTTAATTTTCCGTATATATTTTTATAAATGAGATATCATAAAAATCAAACACTGGCTTGAGTGTCCTTGTTTTTCAGTATTTAAATGCAGTTATAGTTTTTATAAACGTTTAAAAGTTGATTTTTTTTTTCTTCTATATTTTCATTTTAATTTTTAGTTTTACTTTTATTAATTCTGTCAAATTCTTTAACATTACTATTAAGGTTTAATTATATACATTTTAGCTGTTTTTACTTATTTTAGTTAATACTAAGATTTGCATTTTTTTGTTTTTCAACTAATATTTATATTTCAGCTTTATTTCAGGTGACAAAAACAAATTTAATAGATTTAGTAAAAATATTAACTAATTATTCATCGTGTTTCATCACACTTTATGACATTTAAACAGCACATATTGATTTATGAAAAGTTACACAGAAACATTTAATAGTGATTTTGAACTGTTTTAGCTCGTCACTTTGTACTGCCATTGTAGGCAAAACACGTCTGAAATAATTACATTTCATATTTATATCTACATTTATATTACATATAATATAACTGAACTTTCTGTATTGGGTGAACTCTTCATAGTTCTCTTTCATAGTTGCTGAAATAATGAAATGAATTACTTACTGTTTTGTGTCCTGCAGCTCCTCTCCGAATGCCTCACCTGCAGTTACTAAAGATGAGGTACGACATGTTCATTCTTATTTTTTATCATCTATAATGCTGATGCTCATTATTGTCACTTGTTTGTCTTTGCAGAACACTAAATAAGAACATCCTTCCAGTCACTCATACAACTTGTGGATCAATGTCTTGTGGGCCAATTAATGATTTTTTTTCTTTGGTGTGTGTGTTTGAATGACTTGTCAAAGGTACTTTTTTTTTTTTTTATTGCTGCCAATTTTTTTCACTTGCTTACTTTGCTCTAAAACCAAGTCTTTGATTCTTGCTTGGATCAAAGATCAAAAAGAAAGCATTTAATCTTTTTTCTTTCTTAAACATGTTGACCTTCCTGCGCACAACAGGGAAAACTCCCACTTGTTCTCAATCATTGTGTCTCTCAGTATCTCCCCTTCACTGTGACCTATTTAATAGACCGATAAGACTTATGCTGCGTTCACACCGGACGCGAATTGCGCGAATAAATCGCGCTATTCGCGCGTAGTTGGACGCTTGAACATTT
>JAUMHQ010000093.1:2388996-2407041 GCA_032361165.1 Enteromius paludinosus | reverse complement strand
CTATTCGCGTCTTTGCATTGACTTAACATGTAAATCACTCGCGCTTGACGCTTCATTCGCGTCCGGTGTGAACGCAGGATTAGGGTTTTACTGTCTCACTCTACAGACGCACTACAGACTTCACTTTAAGAGTGACAGAAGGTGGAACAGCCCAGATGAATTATATAATATTCTGAATCAACACTAATCAGTATTTAATTACGCAAGAGCTGAACATACTTCTATTAATTATCTGTTATTATCTGAGTAATTAGTAACTGGAAGGAGATGAATGACCTGGGTCCTTGTTCTGAATGTTTTTGACAAGCAGAATAGTTACTGTAATTTGCAACGCATTTCTCCTTTTATCTGTTGAGACATGCTAGTGGTGTTCCTAAAAAAAAACAAAAACCTAAAAAGGGATCGAGGAACTTTTGTTACTTCAGCTAGTTCACAGAGCAAAGTATGCTTCAATAAGCTTTTCTCTCCCTCTCTCTTGCCCTTTTTTCTTTTTAAATTATCAGCCGACCTTACTGATATAGAGATCAGTTTCGTTATTGAGCTTAACCGGACTTTTAAGCCTCAAAGTTTGACTGAAACATGAGCCTTTATCGGTTTCTTTGGTCAGTGTGAATCTTAAATGTGAAAGCTAAAGATTTTGTCTCATTCTCACTTTCACATAACTGTAAATGTGGAAATAAGAAAAAAAGAATACATGTCAATATTTTTTTGTAACAAAGTTGAACTGTTAGGTCATTTTACGTGGGTTTGGCATGAACTCGCTTTTGATTTAAAGCAGACTTGAGCGCATTCCTAGGAATTCTTATTTTTATCAAAAAAATGTCAAATTTCTAGTTTGCGACTTGTGTATTTTTTGTAAATATTTTGTTCTTTTTTTAAGCTGTTTGTCAAGCTCTTAATACCTAACAGTCATTAAACCGTGTTTTTGTTTGAATGTACTGCTGCAAGAAAATGCAACTTTATTAAAAAACAAAAAACAAAAACATAATATGTCATGTATGTGTGTGTTTATTATTAACGCAAGCCATAGGTATAAGTGCACTGAGCCAACCCAGAGATGAAATAAATCCATACAATGAAATGACCTCATGATAAAAATCAATAAATGATGGGAAGGAGAACAGACCTCTGGAATCTAGTTAAATAAAACCAGCTGTGCATCATTCAAAATCCAAAGTAAAAAAAAATACTAATAATAAGTCAAGGCCTGAAGAGGTTAGACAATTTTCCACCACAGAAATGCTTTTCATGCCCAATTGCTTTTGCATGATATTGTTTAGGTCCACCCAATTCGGGGTGTCCCTCATGAAAAACTTGCAGAGAACATCTTCAAGATTTTTAAATGTGTTTTTTATTATTATTATTATTATTATTATTGAATTGAAAGCTGTAAAACACAAACAAACCAGATTTACACAGGCTCTACACAACAGGAATCAGATAAGCGATTTTCCATACGAGTAAAAATCAGTTCTCAAACTGCTCGTAAGAAATTCGTCAGATAACAACTGTTAATACAACACTACACATCGGTACTAAATCTGCGAAAAGCGTGCATGCACAGACACACACACACCCACTCACGCAACTGCTGTAAAAAAAGACTATAAAGTTACAAAGATTTAAGTAACAAACATCATTTAAGAAGCCAGAATTTCCTCTTCTAGTCATATAAAGCCAAACTATCTAGCTCCTCCTTCTGCATATGGAAAAGCGAAAAATATCCCATAACACCAGGAAAAGACAGGGATTATTCACACCAGAGAAAAAGCTGTAAAAAAGCATTCACTTATGATTAGTCGTGTAATTGCTCGTATCAGCCAGCGCAGGGTTCAAACCATGTCATTGTTACATATATAAGGGGTTTACAAAGCTGAAACAGGACAGGAATAGACACAGCTGAGCCATATGGTTTCATTAGCACATCGGGTGTCCGTAAACCAGGTTTACATACAACTTCATGTCAAGATGCTTTGCAGTAATGCACACATTAGAAAGCGTGAGAAATTACTTTATATCAGTGAGACATTGTTCTGTAACCCTTTTGCACTGAAAGACCAATTTATACCCGCAGGAAGCATCCCGGTGACATGCAGACTGTTATTAAGACTTTAGGTTCTCTTGTTTGCGCAAGAGCACAAACATCGGTAGGATCCAAGCAAAAATTTTTTTGTCATTAAAACAGGCCAAATTCAATATTTGAAGAAAAAAAAAAGACCCCAAAAATGTCATATTGCTTTCTTTCCTTGTTTGCTCCTTCAAGGGCAGCTAAGCAGACTGCTAACAGATTTACAAGAGCGCATATAAACATACACATATGCTTTTGCTATTGGTTGACCACACTGCACACACACAGAAACAGTAAATCCTAAGACTAAATCCTAATTGAAAACCAACACGCAAAGTTCTACATCGTAGCTCATAAGAGAGGTGTTAAGAAAGTCACAAATCGGCGTATGGATCATCCAAGCAAGAGTCGGTTCACGAGCGTGGCGCGAGCCAAACGAGGTGTTACATCTGAGTGTCGCTAACTGACGCATTACAAACGTTCCATTGTAAACAGACAATTATAAGACAGCGTCTTTCGCAAAGGCGAGTGTGAATGAACTAACGTTACATCGGTGTTTACATGCAAGTGCCCCCCTCCGAAAGTCCGGCGGCTAACGAACGCCTGGGCTTCGGCTCTGTCCTGAAGCGATGCATGTTTGTGGTGAAAGTCATGAGTTCTTTTTTGGCAAGGTAAAAGTGCAGTTTGGAGTTCTGCAAATTCTAATGAGTGCTTTTGGGCCATCTAAATGGGTAAACACCTGCGTGTAATTGCGCGGTGCTCGGTGCTGTCAGCGCAGAGGAGCTGTCTCTGACAGCCTATTCTCTGCCTGGCACATTTAAACCGTCAACATGCTCCGCGGCGACAAGAGCTCGAGCAGCTAAACCACGTCTCGTCGTTTTAACTCGGCGGAAAACTCCCTGCTCTGCCGAAAGTACACCCCAGGTCACCCCAGGCCTGACAAAGACAACACAGTGCTGCAATTTTGGGGCTCTTTAAAGAGTAATCTACATACATAACGCTGCAAGCATTATTCAATCATTTAGAGAAGGATAGCATGAAGAGGAAAAAAGTTGACGAGACGTCTAGAAAAACGCGCTGCACCGGAGTATGAGGAAAGCGAGTAAAGATGTTCCTTTCTGACAGATAAATACAGAATGCTTTAATTGAAGCGGAAGCGGTGTAAAAAAAATACATACGCCGTGTATTTTGTCTTTTGTTTAAAGCAAGAGTTTACCCAAAAATGATCATCTGTCATCATGAACTCACCCTCAAGTTCTTGCAAACCTGTAAGACGTTCTTTATTGAAGACTTAACAAGATATTTTGAGGAATGCTGGCCACTAACGAAGACTTTCATTTTTTTCCATGTTCAAGTTACCAACGTTCTTATTCTTTTGTGTGTTCAACAGAAGAAAGAACTGGTACAGGTTTTGAACATCTTGAGAGCAGAGCAAATGACGTTATCATTTTTGGGTCTACTGTCCTGTTAACACCCTCGTGAATAAAGAGGATAGCTTTAGCACCACTTGTCCTTGATGGTGATTTAGATATTTGGTACGAGTGTCTGATAAAATAACAGTACTGCCCTTTGTTAGCACATACGCATAGCTTTTTTTTTTTTAATGTTTTTTACATTTAAAATGTTTTTTTTAAGCTGTGCACCATTTGAAGCATGTTTTGGTATTCTAAAAGAGTGTGTTAAGCGTGTTCTTACTTCTAGCGCAGAAAAATACAAATCCCTCAGTGGCACTTATTATTAAGGAAAGAGAGGAAACTGCACTGTAAAACTATTGACTACATCCATACATTAGCACATAGAAAGGTTCAAAAGAACCATGCTTAACTTTTACATGTATATACAAGAACATTACCTTGCCAAATCTTCCATTACGGACAGTGAATCAGAGAGAGAGAGAGTAACTTCATAAGAGCTTTATGGGAAACGTCCCGTTTCCTAACAATATCCATTTAGCTTACTGGAAATGCAGTTTGGTTTGTTTGAATATCCAGGGCTTTAGCATGCAGTTATTTGTTTGTTGTTTTGTTGATGGATATGAAGACAGCATGCATAGGTTTATATATATGTATGTGTATATATTTGAAGATCTTCTATGCTGACCCAAGCGTTGCTGTATTTGTGTTCTATGTACAAACTGTCAACAATATACCCTAAAACCTGCACTTAATTATCCAGGTTGCAATAGAGGGCACTGAGCCCCGTCTTAACAAAAGTCTGCTGTCTGGAGGAGGCAAGTCTCGATGACTGTGAGATGCTTTTTTTTTTTTTTTTTTTATTGTGCTGTCCTTTCGTTCTTAGTGGCAAAATGCAACTGTGACAGATTTTCAGTCGAATGAAAAAGTCACAAATTGTCTGATCCCAAATGAATGATGCCTTTTAAAAAGCTTTTATAAAGAGCCTCTACATTTCATAAGAAATGAATGAAGCACTTGTTTACAATCAATAAACTAACAGAGCAGGGAGAAGACTGCTAGCCAGCCTGCTGTACGGAAAACCATACTGCTGTAATACTACAATACTGTATTTAGTAGTGTGTTGTTCTAACTAACAAGAGTAACAAGTCACAAGCGTAGAGATTCTGTCATGGTTTTTGTCACGTGTACATGTATTTCTCTATGCATGCTCCTTTGCATTGTCAATGAAATGAAACCTTTTTATCCTGCGATGCATAGAGAGTGGAGGTGTGTCACAGACTCCGACAGCGATCTGCGTAATGTACTTTCTGATTAAGGGCTCAGATTAAACTTCAGTGTGATTTTTTTTTTTTCCTCCAACCTGTCCACCAGGCAACACGTTGTAACTCTTGAAGGATAACTGCTGGTCGAAAGAAAGAATAAAACCTGCTTCACACCATGCTGTCAGTTTGAGAAAATGAGCTCAAATGATCTCTGAGGAGAAGATAGACAACTGTAATGATGTAATGGTCCCGCTACTTTTCAGGGCCATTTTTCAAAAGGAGAGAGAGACGAGACTGATATAGAAAGGGAGGGAGGGTAGCAGAGAGGGGGGAGAAACGTAAAAAAAATGGAAAGTCAAAAAAATAAGTATCGTTTAAGTCCCGTCGCTCGAGTCGAGTCCAGATTAAAAGCGTCGCAGGCTGGTTTAGGCTGGATCAGGCCAAACTGACTGGCTCATATGGCCTGGGTGGGGTTGGTATGGATCAGTGGTTCAGGGGCGTAGTCTTGTCATTTGTGAAACAGGATTGGTTTAGACAGTCCGGCGAGGATCTTTGGCACCTGGACCGAGATTATTTCTGCAATCATTTCGGGAAAGCTGACCTTTGTGGGCAGGGACCGAGCTTGGACAAAGAGGTCAAAGGTGAACTGGTGCAACTTCTGAACAATCTGGGTGAGGGAGAGAAGTAGAGACAGAAAGAGGGGAAAGGAACATGGAAAAAAATGAAGCGGCAGAAAATCCTAGCATATTTAACATTACACGAAGAATTAGCTGAGAACGAATTCTGCCCGTCAGTAGTGTCATTATTTCCTTGTGCTGGCTGTGTTGTTTCAGAATAAGATTTACTATAGTTATTATGTAAATCAGTTAATGGTTCAAATAAGGCCAAAAAATTTGCATTGAATTTAATGTGCATCTCAGGATTGTTCTATTTGTTCAGCTGTGGACATCGCAGCGAATTACAACAATCTGTAATGATTACAGCAGCCCCGATCAACAAAAATGTGCACATAAGTCCTGTTTATAAAATTACTTCTACTGTATTTTTTACTCAAAATAAGATTATTTAGGCTTTCCAAGGCAAGGTCATTGGTTTAAAGGGATAGTTGACTATAAAAAAAAATCATCAGTTCACACTCAAGTTGTTCCAAACCTGTGTGAATCTCTTTATTGTGCTGAACACAGAAGAAAATATTTTGCATAACCAATATGTGTAAACTAGTCCCTATTGACTTCCACAGAATGGAAACACTATGGACGTCAATTACTTCGTCAGCGGTTTAGTTAAAAACATTTTCAAAATATCTTCTTTTCAGCAAAAGAAACACTGTACAGGTTTGAAACTACTCTATGGTAAACTATGGTAATGTTTTGTGTAACAATCTAATGTAATATTTAATCAACTTAATGCATCAGTGCTGAATAAAAGTATTAATTAATATTACTGACACAAAAAGGCCAATACATGTAAAACACTAATCAGTGTGTCGGGTGAGGTTTTTTTGTGAATGTAATTGTGTGTATTACTAACTGGTTGCAGAGAGTCCATTAACCGGGTCAACTGCTGGAAGCGCATGGCACAGTTGGTCTTCCTGCCATAGTTGATTAAACGATCAAGCTCGTTTATATATGTCAGACGCAGCTCATCAAAATACTTCTGACTCTTCAGCCCCTCCACTGGAACTGCAGACATAGAAATAAAAGCTTTCACCTGAGCTTGAATACATACTTCATACACTTAAAAAAGAATGTTGTTTTTTTTAATTGAAATGTACTGATTTTGTATATTTGCTTATTGCATTTTTTGTAATAAGTGTATTTGCTTATTGCATGATTTATTTCACTGTAGTGGTGTAGTGGTCGTGTGCAAGATGTGAAATAATATAAAACATAGTAAAAACAAAAAAACTGATTAAATATCAAATTATGTCTAAATGAAGATATGGCTTAACATGGTAGTTTATTTGAAGCCAAATGTTTGTAATGCATTTTTTTTTAGAACAAAATGTGAGATTTTGGGGTTTTGCCATATAAAATTAGATTGTTATAATTGATTTGATTTGGACAGGCTAAAGCTGATAAAGCTTGCCTCATTTTATATAAGATCATTTTACGTAATGGAAAAACATAAAAACATTAGGTGTTAGTATCCCCAGGTACTTTGTTCCAAACACACACACACTAGTATACTCACTGATGCTAAAAAGGAGGAGGGCCTTCATGCAGAGGAACTCTTCCTGTGTGACCTGCAGCAGCACAAACTCCTGCGAGAGGTGCTTCATCTGAACACAGTGCTCGTACATGCTGGAGATATGCATCCTACGGCTGACAGATAGGGGGCAGATCAATTGACATTCACGGAGAGAAAGAAGCAAACAAAGAAACACCTGATAATAACTAATTACAAAACAGTACTGACTGGCCAGTACTCAGTGGTAAGTGATTTTCAAATCAAATAAATGACATTTATTTCATTCCTAAAACACAATTTCTCTCAGTAGTAGTGGTATGGGATACAGCTAAGATGCATTTAGGGAAGAAAGTCTTCTTTTTCAGATATTGGTAAAAAAGGCCATTGAGAGCATGTGAGCCCCCCAAAAAATCCAATCTCTCCTGGGATTGTGTTCTTGACAAAGATCCTCCACACCATAATAAGCCAGTAATAAATTATAAATGAATCTTGGAAGCATCCACGATGGGACTGTTATTGTGTGCGCAAAGTATAAGATATGTACCTGCCTGACAGAGAGAGAGAGAGGGAGAGAGAGACAGAGACGGAAGAGATAGAGAGACGGAATAAGGTGGAGAGAGGGCCGCTGAGGAAAAATGAAAGAAAAATGAGTGTGAGGAAAGATGGATTAGTACATTTACAAGACAAACAAATGGACTGAAGAAGAAAATGGAATGAGAGAGAAGACAACAATGCAGAACACGGATCGGTGCCGGACACAAAAGAAAACAGGCAAATAAGAGCAGAGCGGATGTGAAAGAGAATGAGACTCACTCATTGAAGACCAGGTCCGGCGCAAAGTACAGCATCCGAGCGTTGGCGTTCTTGTAGGACCTCCAACCCAGAGCAAAGACCATCACTCCCATCCAGGTGTGTTGTATGACTGTCATCTGATCATCCACATGTAGGTTACGGAAACCTGAGAGATGGGAGAGATGTTTGTGGTTTGCTGCCCTTACAGATTGTCAGCTGCTTGGGCGCTATTTTTTCAGACTAACATCATTTACGACTCTATTTCAGCTCCTCCAGCTGATACCATGAATCAGACTTCATCTGACGTTGATCTTGAAAAAGGAAATATATACGTATGTCGCTATGAACCGAGGATTTTGACTTTGACCAAACAAAGCAGTTTGTTGAAGACCAGGCAGAAGCATATGCACCTCTTTCAGGAAACAAAGGGGAAACACACTGAACGTTCTGGGATAAACTTGATCTCACATCTCTCATAACACATTCATCACTGGATCCAGTGCAGATTAAAATGCCAAGCCTCACAGTGTTTTATTAATGCTATCAATAACAGGAAATTGGAGAACTGCAACCAATCACTTCAACCTGATTCTATGAACCAATCGCACGCTGTCACCCTGAGCTTCAAAAAATGGTTCTTGTCAAGCCACACCCCTTTCTCTCTCTCTCATTGCCACCCCTCCTGCTATTTTTCTCTCGCTATTTGATGGTTTGCGGCTGAAGCATTTTACATATGATTGAAGTCTGCCTTTGCTTTTCAAAAAGCCATTTATCAAAGCCATTAGAGTGAAGTAGATTACACAACACCTCTCAAGCCTCTGAATTGGAAATACAAACCATAATTAAATCACTGAGAAAAAAACAACATATTCTCCATTGATGTCTCGACTTGAATCACCAGGCAGGATCTCTACCTCAATTAAATATCAAGCATCTAACAAATAAAGAAAAAATCGAGTTTCTTCTAAATGTACTTTTGTGTTCATGTTAGTTTCATGATGTGGTGTTTTACTTTTTTAAAATCATTTAAAAGGAGTAAAAACAAATGTTATCATTACATTAAATACATGCGGGTATATGCATTTTAATCAATATATAATATAGGTCTTCAATTATGTTGTCACTTTAACACTTTAAAATAGGTTACACCACTTTTCCCTCAATTAGTTAATAATTTGCTTATTAATAGTAAGGCTAGGTTTAGGTATTGGTAGGATTAGGGATGTAGGATAAGGCATTAATATGTGCTTCATTAGCAACTAATAAACGGCTAATATTCTAGTAATATTCATGCTAAAAAGAGGTGTAACCGTATAATTAAGTGTTACCGCTTTTTCTTCTATAGTGTTACCTTTTGAAAAAAATATATACAAATTATATCCAGAAATAAAAAAAAATAAAGTATAACCAAATTATTTTTTTTTATACATTTATTATTAATTAATACAAAAAAAGCATCATGTTACTGACCCCTTTATAAAAACAAAACTGAAAAAAAAAAATGAAAATTTGACATGCTTATATTACCTGGAAGTCCTTTGGCCCACTTCACCACCTTGACAAGTTGCCTCTCTCCCAGCTCGTTAAGGCTGGTGAGGAGAGCAGCTGCCGAGTCAGGCTGAGCGTGATCATGTCCTGCGTTCACCACCTCGGGCTCAATGGCCTCCAGGATGTTCAGGAAGATCAACTGTGAGTGGAACGTCAGGCTGGGCTTGGGCGACATGCACTGGACTGCCTCTGAAGGGCCCTGAATGAGGCCGACCTCCTCGGGACCTTTCACCTGTCCGATCTTCCTTAGCTTGCGGGCTGCGGCAGAGAACAAAAGCAAATATACTGTAATGAACAGGGTGGAGGCACTGCCTTTGTCAATTCAACCTGCACAAAAACACATTATTAATCTCGAACCCCTCTTTATTTTATCAAGCACATATAATACCTAAAGCAGGTGGTCTCTGAATAACGAGGTTGGCATAATCTTATTTCTGCTTTTATACAACAGAGGATAAAACCTGCACTGCGACGGCTAGTCTCTCTGCCACATTATCTCCTGCCAGTCAGCACAAAGAAAGATTGCTGGCCACAAAACACACCCGACACCACGTGCTTTTCCCTTAAGCTGCCACTTCAACCGAGAACATGACAGTATTAGTGTAACTGCGATGATATATTTCAGTACCTTGCAGCAGAGCTACAGTCATTTAAGAAAGCAAAACATGCATTGTTCTCCTAATAATTGCGAATGTGCACTCTTTCACCAGAAACGACTGTTAACCATGCACTACAGAGTGAAACCATCTGTATTCTGAGGCCGCTGCTAATAAAGTGAATTAAGTGAAGATGTAAATATGCGTGCGTGCATGTGCTTTAATTAGTCGCTACAGTAGAAACAGTTTTGCAAATGCTCCAATGAGTGCCTGTGGTTTTGTTATGATGCCTAACACTCCCACTTCTACTCAGAATTATAAATCAGAGATGCTCATTATTCAATGGGCAGCGTTGAGGTGAGAAATGAAAAACTATCAGTTGGGATGATTTACAACTCGCGCACTTTAATGGCGCATTACGAAAACACCGATCCAAAATGTAAAAAAACAAGTTCTATTAAGAAAAAAAAAAAGTAGAATCTGTGCGGTAGCTGATTTAAATGGCTAAAAAGCTCTTCGCTGCTGGCTAAGAGGACAAACGCAAATGAAAATGACTCAGCCCTCGGAGATCGCCACAAAAAGGAGGCTCCAATTTTGCTGACGAGAGAACCAAGCCTCTCTGCTTGTGGTCTAAAATGAAGTCTGGTAAAGAGACAGAGAAAGGGAGACAGAGAAATGATAACTTTATCCTAAGGTGGTTTACCAAAAGCCTATGGGTTTGCGGTAAACACGTGGCAATGTGCCAAAGACACCACCGCTGAGATTCTCTCATCAAAAGACACATAAACCTGCCATCCCGGCAAATACGCGCGAAAATATAATGTCGGTGGCAAATACAGCAAAACACTGCTGCTGCAAGACAGCCTCCTGCTCCTAGATGTGCCTCCAGAATGGAGTAGTCGAACAGAGACATGAAGCGTATGTCTGAGACAGACTAAAAATTAATAATTCAGTCATTCTATAGACTATGTAATGTTATTACGGACCGAGGCGAATATTCACAAATTATGCCAATCAGCCATGTGCCACAGTGGCTTCATGTGTCAATTTAATCCAATCAATTAAAGATCCAAGTCCACCCATGAGAGAAGATGCATCATCACTTTATCTTTAATGGATGATTGTGAAACCCTAAACTTTGAAAACACGTGTGAAGGGAGTTTCTCTGAAGGTGAGTAATTGGGTAAATGGCGTTGAAGACAAAATCTTCTCAGACTTGAGCAGGAACTGGAGGAACAAGGTGAATGTGTTCAAACTTCACGGATGAGCGAGAAGCCAGCCCTCGGTGGCAAATGCCGTAGATACTAAGTGAACAGTTTACTGTTACATGAGAGAAAACGTTTTGTTTCAGACTTTTGGCATTCTGGGCTCCACTCAGAATTTGTGAGAACTTTTGAATGATGTGAACTTTAAGCCATAATGACAGATATGTGCATAAAGACTTCTGTCTCTCCCTGGCAGAAAGACAGTTTTGGGACTTTGCTGCAATAAGTAACTGGATGCTATAAATTTTTATTAGAGTTCTTAAAAGTGTTTTAAAAACGTAGACATTAACTGACGGATCTTTTGGGAAAATGAACAAACTAACAAATCAACTAATAAACACACAGTTTTGGAATCCTTTTTTTCTGAAGAAACGTGATTAGAAACCGAACAAAATTCTAATTAGGTGTGATTTTTTTTGTTGCATAATCATGGTATTTTGTGAAGAAAACAGTAAAATATATAGTTTCTTTATTTTAGGGAGCCGATTACATTACACCAGGGACTCATTATTTCTTAGCTGTTTACTAAGGAAGACAAAAATTACAACAAACACGACCACAAGAGACAAAGGATGAGACAAAGAATAGTGTTAGCGTGAGAGTACGCGTAAGCAAGAAACAGATAGGATGCATTTAGTTGTAAACTGATCCACAGTGTCATTTGATTCTGAAAGGTGAAACGCTCTTACAGTCGTTGCATTCAAATGTTGGGAAGAGGGCAGGGCCATGCTGTCCTCTGCCATCTGCTTTGTTCAGATGCTCAGACCGCAAACAGATGTGCTGTATTGTGTCTGATAGTTTTACAACCACACAGTGCTGTCTACTATTTGTTTTTGTCAACAGGATGGTTAAGAATGATTAGTTGCACAACCAACATGTAAGCAAAAACTAAAGAACAAGAAAGCCAAATAAGCCTCAACAACAAACTACATAACACAGCATGCCGTAGATTTAAATAACTAGAGTATTCGGGTTTTTCACAGCATTACATTTTCCTTATTATTTCAGGTATATAGTTTGTGTTTGTTTCTTACTAAATCAAATGTGATTTGATTACAGTGTTAACAGTATAAAAGATAAAGGCGATACTGCATGCTAACAAAATATATGAAAAATCACATTTTACACTGATTAAATGAACAGAAATGCATTAAATAGACTAGGAAGACTTATATAAGCATCAGAAACATGTGGCCTGCTTTGGTCTCAGTTGTTGTGAGTCTTGGAAAGGGTTTCCCGTCCATTTCCAAGCATTTTGCAGTCCATCACTTCACTGTCACATCCACATTGAAAGATCATTGACAATTTATCTACAAATGGAAAAGATTTCACATCACTGGCAATCTGCCCAGGCTAGGTTCATCCCAAGAGCTGACGGAAAGATTCTCCAGGAAGTCTCCAAGAACCTAAAGATGACATCAAAGGATTTACAGTGCTGTCTTGGCTCAGTCAATCAGAGCGCATGAGTTAAGCATCCTAAAGAGGCTGCATTATTTTGCTCTATACGTGACATATACAAGGAAGACAAATGCAAGGCCATCTGTTACAAAGCTGAGTCTGAGCTGAAAGTGGACCTGAAATATGATATGGTCTTTTAGGAAAAGGGAGCAAAAATTTAATGAGAAAAGAGACTAGACTGGTATAGACTGACAAATTACAGAAAACACCAGTAGGTTTTAGCCAAAGCTATAAAATCATTTAAAAGGACATTTTTTACTGGTACTACCCATTGATATTCTGAAAACACATCTAAAAACTAAATGAAGCTGTAACATTTACCTGACTGTTTGCTCAGTACACAGACACACACGTACTAAACAATCTTCATGACAACATACCATAGACTTTCTTATATAAGCTAAATGTAATAAATGCAGACCTACCCACAGAACCACTGCTAACAAGAACTGTTTGCTTTGTAAAGTAAAACAGACTACATTTTATTCCCTAAATGAGTGCATCAAAAAATGACTACAAAGGCAGGTTTAGCAAATATGGATTTGTCTCCAAAGTACTGTATTTTTTTTTTAAGTAAATCAGCACACGCAAACACACACAATCCTACAGCAGAGCTCCCTTTATGAAGGAAGACTTTTATTTGAAAGAAAGAATTTAATTTGATAACTGTCGACAACTGTTGTTGCTGCATTTAAAACAAAAAGTTTAAAATTAAAAACTGTAAATCTGCTTTACCTGATGTCTATATGCAGTGTTTATTTGATAAAACACATTAAAACTGTAAAGTATTAACATTTTTAATTTTAATTTATTTCTGTGATGCAGCCAATACTACAATCTTCAGTATCACACAATGTTTCTGAAAACATACTAATATGCTGATTTGCTTTTCAAGAAACACATCATTAATGTTGAAAAGAGTTGCACTTAACATTTTTAGGAAAACAATGATACTCTTTTTCAGGACATTTTGGTCAATAGAAAGTTTAAAAGAACATTTATTTGAAATTGAAATCTTTTGTTTGCTGTCACTATGATAAATGTCATTCATTCTTGCTAAATTAAACTATTCATTTATTTTCAAAAAACTTCACAGGAATATTTTCTATATGCAGATATGACAAAAAACAAAAATCAATCAAACAATTTAATAAAATGCCCACAGTTGTTTAACTATTACAGCCGGTATACATTATAATTTTTATACTGGTTAAGATGTTAGGATGTGGATTTAACTGTGGCACTTATATGCCAAATACCCACCTACAACCATTCTATACGTTTAGAGATACAGTACCTCCGCATAATGCAGGCACTTAGAGAAGGAGCTGTACTTTCCCTCTGAACATACCTACACCTACAAACCAAAGCCTGGAGTTAAACTGTCTCCAAACTTCTCAAGTCAGTTTCTGTCTGTAAACTCCAAGTGGCTCTTAAGGGAAGTTTATACAACTCTGTCAAAATTAATACAAAATAGTCAAACATTAAAACATCAGAGAAGAGCAATGAATAGGCCACGGTCCAGAGCAGGGGGATCCGTGTCAAATGTGTAAAATTCATGTATCAGCAGGAGAGTTAACAGGGAAAATGTGTGTCGTCCGACACCACACTGTTATCATATGCACACATGTACACACAAAATGCACACATTGGGCCACCGTTGCTAAAAGTGTGACTTGACGCATCGCTGTAACAACACCCTGTCTGATAATTACAGCCCTGTTACCCAGTCATCCCCTGCAGTGTCATAAACTGCTCCTGAAAACTCAGATGCTGGTTTTACTGTCATTACACAAAAGTCCTTTAAAATACCTGTCAGAGTCAACAATTACAAATTACACTAAAAAAGATTCAGGCTCTTGTTCTCAATAGAGGTATTGACAGCACTGACTCTTCTCAGCTAAAGTCCTTTTTTTCCTGCCTCGAACCTTGTTGCAGTTTTTGTTTCTACTGCACGAGTCAGTGGTTCTGCGTCTGCTGTTACAATGTACATTCATTAACTTGCAAGTTATATGCAATTTGTGTATTTAAAATAAATAAATAAACTGGTATATTTGTAGCAATATAATTGTCCTTAGTTTTTATATTTGGCTCAAAATTATTGATTTATCTTTTATGCCAAAAGTCATTCGGATATAATCTAGGGCTGTCAAATGATTAAAAATTGCGATCAAATTAATCCGAATTTTCAGTGCATTAATCAGGATTAATCACTATTTGCAACTATACCTGAATCCTAACTATTTACTTTTTTTCTGAAATGCATACCAAAAGATAAATAACAGGACACAGATACATCATTTCCATATTATGTCTGTTTATAAACACAGCCTTTGTCTTTGCAATCTTTTACCTTTAGCCTTGACCAAAGCATTCACAAAGCCGGCAAGACTCACTGTGACACTTCTCTGCAGCATGTAAGCGACGCAGTTCATGTGTTCATAGCGTGTAACACAAATTGCGGCAACCATGTCACTGTCACGCCAGTTGGTTGTCGTTTTGCCCTTGATGTCCCACTGTCCCACAGACAGGGACTGTTCTTCACAAGCCTCCACAAAATGACGCTCCTCATTTTTTAATATACTCAGCGCAAAAGACTTCAGTACCCACGTGTCACTGATGCAATGTGCAGTTACTCCGAGGTAATTGTTGTCCCACTTTTTCTGACAAATAATTTGTCACACTTCGCATGCGTGAAATGCGTTAAATAAATTGACGTAATTAACAACAAAAAATAATTAACGTAGTTTACGCATTATTTCTGACAGCCCTAATATAATATTCAATGTAAATTTACATCCTTAAATAGATCATCACCACTCTCTTTAATTAGTAATTTAGACAGCTTTAAAGGTGGTTTTCTCAACATTTGTTTGCAGACTACTAATTCCAGATTTTTAAATAGTTGTATCTCAGCCAAATTTTTATTTCCACTCATAACATCAACGGAAAGCTTATTAATTCAGCTTTCAGCTGTATAAATCTCAATTTCAGAAAACTGACCTTTAAGACCTTTTTTTTTTGTTAAATTAAATAAATATTTTATGAAATACATATGTTACATTCACATCTATTCAACAGCTGACACTTTGAGAACCAGCAAACTCACATTAATGTAATATATTCACAATCAATATAGTATGGCAAGAAGAACAAACTCTCACTATTTATTACTCTGTATTATTTATTTGTTTTATTATTTTTGTTCTGGATAGAGCAACTTGTGGCATGTGCTGTTTTTCCATTTCTACATGTAGTTTAAGCAAAGTATGGCTGAACTTAAGTTCATCACACCATAAGATCATTTGTCAAATAAAACCATGAAAATGATGTCATTCAAATTTGTACATCATTAAATTAGAAAAAGATGAGTTCATCAGAGTTCACCATTCACAATTAGCTGGAGATTCTGGGACCTTGTACTCAGCTCCTGACAGCTGTAAGTCCTCTAGTCGCCGCTGGCACTAAAGTTCCTCTGTTGCTCTGGTGCAAAGCAGCCAAGCAGACAAAGTTTTCGCTTTACTGTACTGCCACTATAAAGAATGACATAAATGTAATTCTGCGTGAGAGTTTGTGTCTAAAAGCTTTCCTCTTAAGATCAGTACAGCTTTACAATTCTTTTTCTTTTACTACTGAGGATTAGGACCGAAGTAAAAGATCAAAAGATTTTCAATATTTCCACTAACAGGTTGCTACATTATTTTTCTAAGTCCTTCAGAATCATCCAAGCTTTAGGTCATGTGTAGTTGTTATTAGAAGCTGCTGAAAGGTTGTTTTTTTCCCACCAGAATGATGGGCCTTTTTTCTTTTTTGTCTCTTTAGTTATCTTCTCTTTTTTTATTTTCCCCTCTGCTTCTACACACCTCATCTCACCTCCTCCTCTTAGACAAAAAGAAGAGCCAGTCAGATTAAGACTAAAGCAGCAGATTTGAGGAGCCTTGGGGAGAGATTACCTGTGCTCCATTGCACTCACATTTATAAAATAGATAGTTCTGGCTCTGTTATCTGAGCCCTGTTCAGAGATATAATATACATCTTTGTCCATTGATTAATACATCATGATCAAAGTGTGATTCTTAATAGTACCCTTAAAGGGGTAGTTCACCCAAAAATGAAAAATCTGTCATTAATTACTCACCCACACTCATGACGGTCCAAACCTGTAAGACATTAGTTCATCTTCGGAACACAAATTAAGATATTTTGGATTATTTTTTTATATCATGTTCAAGGCCCAGAAAGATAGTAAAGACATGGTTAAAATAGAGTCATCGGTGGTTAAACCAATAAAAAAGTATCTAAATAGGTTCATAAAAATATCTTAATGTGTGTTCCAAAGATGAACAACTGTCTTGCAGGTTTGGAACGAGAGTGTGTAATTAATGAAAGAATCTTTATTTTTAAGTGAACTGTGCCTAAACCATGGTGAAACAAGTCTTGAGGTTTTTTTATTTAATTAAACTCACGTATATAGAAAGCTTAGAAGGTTAGACTAAGAGCAGACGATTGAACTTTCCCTTGGAACACCTCTGAAATTCTATAAAAATCACTCCCACAAAACTGGCATATTAAAGGGATAAGAGTAATCCACATCAAATGCACAGTTTAATTGTGTAATTGTTTAGTAAGTGTATAATTGGTGTGATGAAGACTTTGTTCATCTGTGGTCCTGAGGCAGCACAAGTTTACAAAACTGAGAAAAAAAAAAAAAAACTTAAGAGTTAAAAAACCTGAGAGACCTTAATAGATGAGAGCAAATAATCTAGAAACAAAATCAAGTTCTCTGAAAACAGAGGGTAAATTAAATTATATTGTTAACCTTAATTGTTAAGTTGTGTCATCTACACTATAATGCCAAACATAAGACTAATAACACATGAACCTGTTATTTATTAGGATTTCTGGCCAATACAGATAGGATATTTATTTAATGGGCGATAAACCTAAATAAATTAAGTTATACTACTGTAGATAAAAAAAACAAAACTGAAACACCCTGAAACTAAAGTAGATTGCATGTTACAAGTAATGGATGGATAAATAATTAGTTTGAAATATGCAACAGAAAAGATTCTCGTAACCAATGCCAATAACAGAGGATGGAAATCTGGGATGGTGGTTAAATAATCATGCCAAGCCAACATAGGACAATCTTAAAGGTTTGGATAAATTGTAACTCAAGAGTCTACTCAATCCCATGTTGCTTCAAACCTGTGTGCCTTTCTTTCTTCTGTGGGACACAGATAAAGGTATTATGAGAAACGCTGGATCCATCTTACAATATATCATTTTGCTGAGACTAGGGCTGCACGATTAATCATATCGCAAACGCAATGTCAGTCTATGCGATTACATTACAGCAAATGTTGCGATTACATTAAAGGTGCCATAGAATGCATTGAGAGAATATTTTAAATTGTTCTCTGATATGTACATAGAAGGTATGTAGCT
>JAUMHQ010000093.1:2356885-2388896 GCA_032361165.1 Enteromius paludinosus | reverse complement strand
TAAGAAGTAGGAAACGATGGTGTTTGAGACTCACAGTATGTTATGTCCATGTACTGAACTGTTATTATTCAACCATGACAAGGGAAATTCAGTTTTCCATTCTATGGCACCTTTAAATAAACAAATGCATTCGTGGACGTAATAAGACATTCATTCTTGCGTTCAAAACAGACGCGAAGGAAGCGTTAAAGAGCGAGTGATTTACATGTTAAGTCAATGCAAAGACGCAATTAGACATCCTGAAGCGCGATTTGCGCAAATTAAGCGGTACGTTAAACAAGCCGGTTTTACTGCACGCATAAGCAGGGCGGAAGCAGCGCGTATGCAGAGCAGGAGCAGCACGCGCCAATTGTGCTTTCATACTGGCAGCTTGTGCTGCAGGAGGCTACAGATAAGCATCTTTCTGTCGTATTTTCCAGCATTCTTCTCGAACACTGTGTGCCATGTGCTTTGATTTCTGTCATTTCTCTGCACCTGCTACACGCTTCTGCACCGTCCCTGTGTGCTCTCATCCGTTAACATTGGCGCCTAAAAAAATACGAGCTGCTGACGTGTGCAGTGTGAAACCGGTGTAAACTCGACATGTTCAAGCATCCAACTACACGCGAATAGCGAGATATATTCGTCCAAGTCACCTCAGGTGTGAACGCACTTTTAGCAAAGAGGGATTTGAGAAAATGATTGGCACACTGGACAAGAGATACCAAAAGAAATATACTAATATATGTTACATCCTGCTAAAACGTTTAGGACAACATGTACAAATATAAAAATGGGTATTTGTTTTGACCTTTTTAATTTCATTTCAATGTTAATTTAATGTAATTTAATTCAGTAATGTAAAGACGTTACTGTTATTTAATTTTGTACAATTTAGTTTTCATTTGTTGTTGCTGGATTGCACTCTATACTGTATCTCAGTTCAGAAATACAGATTTCATCATTATTAGTAATCTGTGTGAGCATTTTCCTTGATAACAAGCAAGTTGAGTCAAACCACTTATACTTAACGTATCGCAAATCGCTATTTTGACCTTAATAATCGCAATGTGACATTTTTCCCAAATCGTGTAGCCCTAGCTGAAACATACAGTAGTAAGGTGGAATCAGCATTGTAGTATTCCCAAACCACAGCCACACTAAAACCACTGCTGCTTTCCATATTCAAAAGGAACAGAAATCTTAAAAAAAAAAATCAGCCTTCGGATGAGAAGGAGTGATTTAGTGAGAAAGAGAGCATGCATGTAAATCTCATGAATATAACAGCTGCATCCAGAAACACAAAAAGCGACTTCTAAGTGATTTTATTACTGAAACTAAACAGCTGTTATAAAAATAAATACAGCTGGTAAAAGACTCAAGCTCATAAAATTATCTGTTACCACTTATACTAACACAAGAACCACAACTACATGACATGTATAAGAGTAATGAGCGAAAACATAAAACAAAACAAGCAAGTACTGTCTATTGTTTCTTGTCTTGTTATAATTCAACTTTTATCAGCATCACTACAGCTCGTCTTTTGCCCCTGTTTCGGCTAACGATAAGTCTGGAGGTATATAACACATTTGACATGGCAATCATTAATTTGTTTGCATAACAAATAAAAGGCTGAATCTGGGTAGCTAGGTGCACAAAAAGTCAACAAAACATGTTTTAAAGTGAGGCTTCACAATATGTCAGTGCAGAAAAACCTTATTGCTGACTGACAAAACCAAACCATATAGTATTTAAACCAGGGGTGTCAAACTCATTTTAGGTTGAGGGCCGGATCGGAGAAAATGTCCTTTGAAATCCTTCGCCCACAATTACAGTAATATTATCCATACAATCTACAATAGAAATTACAAAAATCTAGAACACTTAAGATTATGGTTATTTTAAGGATGTGCAATATTGACACAAAATGTCAAGTTTTTCATTGATTTATTAATTATTATTTTTATAGTGATAATTACCATATTTTTCACTGTGTTTTTTCAGTTATTCAGTTATACTTTAGTAATGATTTTCTTTTTTTTTTCCCAATGTTACAATACAGTTTAGGATATAATTACATGATAATTATCACCCACTCCTCATGAATTCACTCTCTCCATACGAAGCTGTCCAGTGCATCGCAGTGTCGTTTAATATTGTTCAAATTTCCCACAGATATGATTAAACATACCTGTCTGCGTTGAGATCTCAGATTCTTTCTTTTAATTTATCCTTAAATTTTGACTCTTCTGAGTTAAAATCCTTCTTTTGAACATGTTTAAAATGACTAACTTAGTAACTTGCCACACACTCAGTCAGTTACAAAGCAGCTGTCATATTTTCACCTTATATATATATATTTTATGTTTGACACCCCTGCTTTAAACTTTATCAACTCATCAACAAACTTTTGACATAGTTAAAATTCACTAAAACTGACCACAAGGGGCAGTCCTAGACTGTCTCTCCTTTAGTTGAGGTGTATTATATTGATGTCCACTGACACCTAAGGCTTGGCATAATGAAACATTAACTGCTGAAATCACATCTCACATTGGTTTACGCTTCCTTGCTAACACCTTGAGTCTCAAAATGAAATATGAAGATGCACAATTCATGGGTAAACTGAATGTCACTTTGACCTCGCTGGTTTAAGTCACTTTTGCATCAGTTTATTTGCAAAACAGTCAAATGAAAGAGTTTAGCTCCAACCTGCCTCAACGCACCAGCCTGAAAGTTTCGAGTATACATTGCAAGAGCTTGATTAGTTGCTTCAGGTGTTTGATTAGGGTTGAAGCAAAACTCCGCAGGACACCGGCCCTCCAGGACCAAACTTATTGACCCCTGACTTAAGGTATAACTGCCAATGTTTGTGAGAATACTTGTACAAGTATTATGTAAAAAAGTTTTAGATAATTTTGTTTATGTGTTCATTTTAGCACAAGGAGATGCAAAAAAAGGACTTTGTATTCATGCACTATCAGAGCTGCAACAAAGTGTTGTATAGAAAATGCATTAAGCATATAAAAAAAAATACAAATGCAATAAATAATCAGAAGACCTAAATACACACAAACACATGAAAATAACACACTGATTTTGTCTTAATCTAAAGCCATAGAGAACAACAACAAGATTTTAAGAACCAATATAAAACTGGCTGGTGAAAGAGCAGACTGTTCCAAAATTTGGTTGCTACAACAGAGAAGGCCCGGCCACTCTTAGATTTACATTGACAAAGCGGAACAGAAAAGGATAAGGAATCAGAAGATACATATTTTGGTGTGGCACCAGATAAAAGCCTTCTACACAAAACAGCATTTTTGTTTCAAAACAATTTAACAGTAGTCGTTATTGTAAGTCTATAAATCTCTCAGGAAAAGAACTTGCTTTCATTTCACAACTGATCTCAGATGAAAGGAGGGCTCCTTTGTTTCTCAAAGTTTAGTCATGAATCAAATGCAACACCATGATTTCATACATGTGGCTGCACACCAGCTGCAAGAAAACCTAAATTAAAATCAGAGGAAGACCTTGAAGGACATAACCACTCTACATTTATTCTCCTCATAGCAATCACAAAGAACTGATAACCCAATAAATGATAACCATTATCAGTTTTAGCTGGTAAACAAAATTGCTGATCATCAAAATAGTAGCGGATATTGTATATTTGCACCCAAAAGGAAGCACATACAGTAACATAAAAAAAGAAGAAGGCCCAAAATAGACTTTGGGGCACATCGCACAATTGGAGAACCTTCAGAAAATAAAACTCCAAGTACCAAATTTTTACTTCATCTTAGACTTGAACTGTTACAGCATAAATATTTACACTGGCAAGACTTAGAAAAGCATGCAAATGAGGAAGAAGATTCACTCTATGATGGCTGAATTTTGTAATTAATTCAAAAAACCAAAATGTGCCAAACTGTGGGGCCCAGATTGTATGAATCACAGACTAACTATGATCTGTTACACATCTAGCTTTCTGTAAATGAAAGTATTTATTCTCCAAAAATATGTTCCTCAGATACTATTTATTGCTTTTGGTGAAAAAAGCTCACTTTGCCACTGGAATATTTGCATATGCATTTTTAAAAAAATCAAATAATGTATGTGTGTATGATTTTGTAGTGTGCACTAGGTCTGCTGCAGTTATAGAATCATTTATATTCTAAATCTAAACATGATCATTTGAGATATGTGTTATAGGCTTCATTTTTAATTCACATACTGCCAAAATATTTACTGGTTACCATAGAAAGCTAAAGTAATGCTATAGAGGAGAAGATAAGATCAATTTTCCAAATATGGAAGGGGAAGCATCTTAAAATACAAAATCAACTACATGCACAATGACCTAAATGTCATCCTTCATGCAAAAGAATTTAGTAATTAAGGGCCACACCTCAAAATGAATTAGCTAATTATTTTACTTGAGGTATAACTAAAGATAAGGAATTTGACCCAAGTAGTCCATGAATGAAATACTGCTGCAAGTACTCTAGTAAAACTTTGCTAAACCTTTCATTATTAAATGTTCAATTAAATGGTATGAAGAATGGCAGAGCTGATTATAGTCATGACAACACAGTTGAGTGGTTATGAGTAATGGCAGGGTGCTGGAGTCCAGTAGCAAATGGAGAAACAAACTCAGAATTAACTGAAAAAGGTCAACGGGTTGCATTTAAAATCACTGATCCTTAAAGTGCTCTGGACAATGCATTACTGGTTGGGTTCCCACCAGACATGAATGAACTCACAAGCATGTCTTTGCCTCAATAATAATATTGTTGAAGCTCTGTCCAGGGTGACGCGTGTTTACCCAATTACTTGAATCATGTTTCTTGTTGGGGAAAGTTTAACTTTTCTGACATTTCTGTCTGACGAGCCAAAATACTTTTTTAAGGAGACACTTGAGTCCTGTCTAGGAAACCAGTATATAATACAGACACTCTTTTTAAAACGTTTTATCTTCCTTTCAAATGTTATCCACAAAACAGCATTAAGCTTGGATGCAAGTGCAACCATCTATATCAAGCAATGATGTCATCTGGCTACCAAAAAAATTGTTTGGCTCCTACGTGTTAAATGTAGGCAAACGGTGCACTCTAATTAAGTAGTTACTCCAATACTGTACTTAAGTACCTTTTTACATATATACTTTATCAAGTAGTTTCATTGTGGGAAACCTACATTTTGACTGCATTCTAGAAAAAAACAAGCCATTATATCGAAGTAAATAAATAAATAATGTTTAAAAATAAAAAAATAGGCGGCAATCAGTTTCAGTGGTAAAACCCTCTCTCACGATTGGAGCTCTCATAGTGTTCTGCGCGGCGCTTTGCTTCCTCTGCTGTCATATTACACAACTATAATGGCCGCATTGGGAGTTATCCAGAAATGCACATCCGCATTTTTTACCCTGCACACAAACAACTAGTGGACAGCTAGTCACGCAGCCAATAAAAAGTTGATTACAGCAACATATGGTTTGTGTATAAGCGGTCACAAGCTTTTCACCTGTGTTACGGAAAATGCTAAGCTTGCTATACAATGTCTAAAACAACATATTGTAGAAAATTGTAGAAAAATTCACAAGAGATCTGAAAATGTTTATGCCGTTTTTATTTTTTTGAATTATACACTATATTTTGCTGCCATCGCCACGTTTGTCAGCCATTTCGAATCAATGCTGACATAAATAAAAATACTCAAAATAATAGTAAAAGGAAGTCATTCATCACAGTACATACTCTAAAAAGTTAAGAACGATCTGTCCAGAGTAGTGGACTTCATGCATCAAACGGTTAATTCATTTTGGAAGTTTAATCATCTTTTATTGCTTAGTGATTATTATTAATACATTTGCTTATTTGCAAGTCATGCATATTTAATGTTCGGTCCACTCAAATCTCCTTTAACTGACAATGATTTACTAGTTGATTACTCATGATAACTCAATAATGTCTGATTAAGCTATAACCTCTATCTGTGTGCCTGTCTCTCTCTCTGCATTAATATGTAACTTGAGCAAGGAAGAGCATGTTGAATTAATCCAAAACAAGGAAAAAAGCAGATGATTGGAGAGAGAATAACAATTGTCTGCAGTGCGGTTCATACACTATTGTTATGCATTATTTCGTATACAAATGTATGACAATTCACATTTAAGAACAACAATACATATAATAAAACACAATAATACCTGAATGCTCTTTTACATATGCAATGTAACTATATCAATGTATTTATATAAAAGTATAACATATAAATACATCAATTTATTTTTTAATATTGATGCATTTTATAAATGATGATATATTTTATGGGAGTTTTTCCTCTATTTTAATCATATTGAACATTAGCAAAAATGATGTGTGTGAAAAATGTAAAATAGTTGAATAAATAGGCGCTCATTAAAAAGTGCACACATAAGAATAATTAATAAAAAGCTATAAATACTTTTAGATACTATAAAATGCTGCAAATGTTTGTCTATGAACAAATTACATCCTATAAACAAACAAGAGATCTACATGAGAACTATTATACTTAATTATCATATCAAGAACAGTTAAGTGAGGTATCATTATCCTCCATCATGTGTTCATTCTTTGAAAAACATATTTTATGCAATAGCTTAACAGGGCGTTATCACTGTTCAATTCAATCCAATTCAGCATGTGGGCCTGTAAATAACATAACAAAATTGAATTGTACACGGCATGACCATTAACCTCTAACAAAAATGTAATGACTGTGACGGCAATGGTATTTTATGAGCTTTTTCAGATTGGACACGAACCTGTCCCCACGAGTGCTCAAACACACTGTCACAGCTCTGGCATCTCATGGGTTCCTAAACTTTATTTTCTACCTCCCATTGTTGACAGATCAATTATACTGTATCTGTTGTTGTTGCTCACTATGAGCTCAGCTCAACACACAATACTCATAATTGTTGCCTGTAGTTTGCCATGTTGAAATCCATTTATGACATATGATCCCTTCCCTTGACATAATGTCAAAGTTAGCCATAAATATATGGCACAAAGCTGCTTAGACACACATCAAGACCAAGTGGGAAAATAAACTACGATGATATTGTTAACTTAAATAGTAAGTGAGAATCATATCAAAATGGTAATATTTGACAACATACATCAGAAGTCAGTGAAAAATGTAGGTTATTACACATTATAAATGTGTTATTATAAGTCTAAGCACCATTCTAAATATCTAAATATTTTCTTAAAAGAAAAAAAAAATGAAACCAATCTACTAACACAATTAATAAGAGACTATGAAAAAACAAGCCCAGATACATTTACAATATTTGTAATATATAAATATTTTTTCAAACAGATACTTATATTGAGATACAGTTATTGAGATTTCTTTGTAAATGATGTGGATATTTAAACAATAGAATGAGCTCATTGCTATTATTACAAGCTAACTAGATGAAAACTATAAATACAATACAAAATAATTAATATTTTGTTTAAATTTGGTAACTAAAATAAATTAAGCAAATAAAAAAAGCAATATCATTTACAATGTTTCCCCCCCTTTAACTTCCCTATATATTCATACTTCTGTCACATAAGTCTTTTTACAGGTTACTCTCTTTATTATGCATATTATTCATATTAATTATTATGCATCTTTGAAATTTTTCTCATTATTGAGTTAAAATTGGCTACTGAAAAAGTACAAAAAGGTAACATACTGTACATAATATTAAAAACAGCTTTTTTTTTTTCTTTTGTCCCTGTTATAATTTACTGACTGAATAAGTAAATTTTTGTTTACCTTATAAGGAATTAAAACATCACACATGATGATTGTCTGTCATTTAAAGGATATATAGTCAGTATGCTGTGCATATAAAAATCCCACTAACCCTGAGCCAATAAAACCTCAGGTTGAACATCTTCTGAGACCCGCCTTCTCAGCACTGCAATAGCTAATTTTCAGGAATAATCACATGAATGCTTCTAAGTAAAAGCCTCCCAGACTAATAAAAAAAATCTAAAGCATGTATTTCTGTTGAAAACCACAGATGTGTGAAACCGGCCAAGCATGTTGGAGCAAACTTGTTTATTTTAGGGTGGACCACTGACAAACCCAGATCTTCCACATCTGTCTGATTTCTGATCACTTCAGAGAATGGAGTAATGGAGTAATGGAGTAACATTAATTAGAGCACTAATCCATCGTTGCCTTGAAATTCACAATCCTTACTGATTTTACAAAAAGCAAACAACAATATAATGACAGACTGTTATGTTCTGTAAGTAGTTTTAATACTAGCCTCACATAGCCACACCGTAAAAGCAATTCTGTAGTTTTTGCAAAAAAAAAAAATGTTGGCAGCTGTGGTTGCCAGAATAAATTAGTAAAAATACAGAAAAACACATTTACTTGTACATTTCACAATATAAAACTGATTTACAAACAAGAAAATCTAAATGTAAATTATTCTACAACGCACACTGCTACTAAAATCTGTTTTGTACCTTTAACATACTGACAACCGCCACAATAATGGTGGTAAGAGAAAGCCACATGAAGAAAGCGCCAGAAGCATATAAAGAAAATACAAAATACCATCATGGTAACACACATGGCACGTAAATAATGCAATAAACATTTATTAAACAACAATAGGATGTAACCTAAAGCCCAAATGCACATACAGTAACTGATAAAACAAAGGTTAGAAAACATATGGAGTGTCAAGCAGGGTATACTGGGAATATCAGTTTACAGTTCAGACGTGCCCAAAAGGGCCGTTTGACAGGTAAAGCAACCAATCACGTTTCGATTTGGGGTGGTGTCATGTTTAGGGGTGCGGAAATATCGTCACAATAACCAACCTTAGTAAAACTTTTGAACATATTTTAAAGACTGCATGCCACAAAATGATGTAAAGATTTCACAAAACTTTTGAAAATCTAGCATTTAGTTGATCCTGATAAGCGCTCGTACAGTTGTAAACACGATAGCTTTCTTCTTTAATGAGGGAGTTTGGAGTCACAGTATCTTTGTTTCCAGGAACATAAAAGAACACGACACGCACGTCTCCCGAAAATCCTGTAAAATTGCACCACTCCAACAAGGACTGCTAAACTCCTGAAATGTTCCCAAATAAGTGTGCAATAAGCATCAGACATTTAGCCAACGGTTTGTGGGTGTGACGTCTGAGACTGATGTAATAGATTATCTGTAATAGTTATCATAATAAATAAATAATTAAATATAATTAAATAATTTGGTTAAAGTAAATGATATATACTGTAGTCCATAAAAAAAACAAATGTTGTGAAAAAAAACACGTAATCGTCAGCACCAGCAACATTTTATATTCCTCTCAGGTTTTGAAGTTCTTTTAGAGCTCTCCTGCTCTCACTTACTTTCCTCTCTCAAAAATGAACGCGTTCTGAAATAGTAATTGATCCTCATTTCATTTCACCTTTTCTTCTCACAAATCCAGTAATTATTCCTTCATATGCAAACAAGTAAATGAAACCTGATTCTGCTATGATGTGCAATCAAACTGTTTACAGTTGCCTGAAACTTATAATTCATATTTAATGAAGAATGAGGGGAATAGGAAGGGGTGGGGTGGGGGTAATATTGAGCAAATATTACAGAAATTTTGACTTGGCATCTTCATCAAAATTTTACTCCCTCAGAGAGCAGCTTGGTGTGTGTGACTGTGTGTATTTGGGACTTTTATCGGTAGTCTGATCTTTGCATAACACACTGTAAATAGGTCAGGTTAGACTGACCTGCTCGTACTCGCCTACTCCACCCACAGAAAATTAATGCCAACACAAATACATCAATCTCCCAGCCTTGAGCTCATCCCATACAGACACACACACATTGATTATAACCATCAAATATCTAATCAAACCCCATTAAATGCATCAAATACAACAGACCCGTTGTGTTGGATTCATTTGCAGTGGGTGAAGCAAACTGTGTGTCTGTGTGTGTGTTTAATTCAGAAAATTCATTACTTCCCTCAACAGCTGATGTCAGGCTGACTTCAGAGAAATGTCCTCTGATTATTTTTCTGAGTGCTTTTATAGTTCACACACACACTTTTCTGAAGCCCGTTGGCCATTGCACATGCTCCATCCTGAGCCAATGTGGAATGTTCTACATAGTTGTGAAACTTCTGAATAGACTTGGACATAAACAGGTTCAGTTTAATTGCTCTTTGGCTGAAAGTGCTGAGAGGTCACAGAATGCCCAAAAGCACAGTTCTAAGACAAAGTGTGTTTACATGCAAACAATGCAACTTCTGTTGTACTTGCGATACAGCATCTTTATTTTGAGTTCAAATACGAGGAAATACTAATCACAGCAGGATACGTCCTCCACCCTTACAGTAGCAAAAAGCATGTCTTAAATAATAGAGCATTAAGCAATTACTACCACTACCTTAGGATACATTAATATACTTGGATGGGGCCAAATGGTTAAGGATGTGAGCTACTAGCTCCAAGGCTGCTGACTCAATACTAAGTAGGATTCACCCAGGAGAGTTACTAAGATCACAGTTCGACTTTGAGGTCGAAGAAGGAGGCACTTATACTAGTGAATAACAAACGTCACTTAAGATATTGCTGGAAAACAATTAGTAAAATTACCCATCTGAGAGAACATACAATACATAATCATCACAGGAAGCTTTCTTAGTAGGGACATTTTAAAGTCAGTGAATCTATATAGATGGAAACACAAAGAAACAAATGCTATTTCTACAGTCTACAATTCTACATTTTCCTGTCCTGCCTTTAGATATATATATATATACACACACTTTTCAGACCCCCTTAAATTTTTCACTTTTTGTTATATTGCAGCTAGAGCTGCACGATTCAAGATAAAATGAGAATCAAGATGTCTTTTGCTTAGAATAAAGATCACAATTCTCTCACAATTCTGGAGAACTTTTTTTATTTTAAATATTTACCCCTGAACATTATGTTATCAAACAGCAGTAAATTAATACATAATACTTTTGGGGGTTTAGCTGTAACTAAAACAGCAAGCCCCGCCCCACGACTGACAAAAACAACCGTGTTTGCGCGCATTAATGATCGCGCGAGTGCTTGAATTGCGCACGGATGACATATCAAGCGCACGCGAGGGTTTGAAATGAGCTCGCTGGCCCCGTTTCTTTGCATGTACATCTGTTTTCCTCTCGCGGAAATGATTTACCGCTTGCCAGCATCAGTTGTGCGCTCGCTTAATAATGCCATGGATTTGCCGCCATAAATTAAGCGTGTAATTCGCGAGCTGGTTGCGGCTCAGCATCATGATGTCTATCGGGCATCGGCGATGGACGATGACATCGTCTATCGACCCAACCCTAACACAACTAGTGCATTAGAATAGTGAGTCCTTTCTATTTTTCCAGAGCCCAGAGGCCTATCTGAACCCCCAAACTGATTAATTAATTTTACAGAATGATACACAAAAGATTAAGGTAATATAGCCTATTCAATCTAGCCTACTGTAGTACAAGCTGTGATTCAGCTGCGTGACAAACGCTGGCAGTATAAAAGCACATTCGGTGCGCCCTGCTCGATATGCTGTGTGTATACCCAGGCGGACAAATGCAGTGTGAAACCGGCTTAACAAGCACATCTGGCCTCTGTGCAAAACCACAAGTGACATGCTGTGAGTGATTTGCGTGTTATCTCGAGATCAGACGAGTTACTGTACTAGAAAATGTAATTGACTGAATCATATAAATTCTGGATTAAGATGTGGGGGGTCCAGTTCTGTCAGGTTGGATGGTAAACGTTAGTGGACAGCCATTTTTAAGTCTCTCCAGAGATGCTTAATTGGGTTTAAGTCAGGGCTCTGGCTGGGACAATCAAGAACAGTCATGGAGTTGTTGTGAACCAACTCCTTCGTTATTTTAGCTGTGTGCTAAGGGTCACTGTCTTGTTGGAAGGTAACTCTTTGGCCCAGTCTGAGGTCCTGAGCACTCTGGAGAAGGTTTTTGTCCAGGATATCCCTGTACTTAGCCGCATTCATCTTTCCCTCGATTGCAACCAGTCCTCCTGTCCCTGCAGCTGAAAAACACCCCCACAGCATGATGCTGCCACCACCACGCTTCACTGTTGGGACTGTATTGGACAGATGATGAGCAGTGCCTGGTTTTCTCCACACATACCGCTTAGAATTAAGACAAAAAAGTTCTATCTTGGTTTCATCAGACCAGAGATTCTTATTTCTCACTATCTTTATGCAAACTTTAGAAAACTTTATGCTGGCTTTCATGTGTCTTGCACTGAGGAAAGGCTTCCGTCGGGTCACTCTGCCATAAAGCCCGGACTGGTGGAGGGCTGCAGTGATGGTTGACTTTCTACAACTTTCTCCTATCTCCCGACTGAATCTCTGGAGCTTAGACACAGTGAGCTTTGGGTTCTTTTTTACCTCTCTCACCTAGGCTCTTCTCCCCCAGAGCTTAGTTTGTCCGGACGGCCAGCTCCAGGAAGGGTTCTGGTCATCCCAAACATCCTCCATTTAAGGACTATGGAGGCCACTGTGCTCTTAGGAAGCTTAAGTGCAGCAGAATTATCCTAATCAAGTCCAATCAGTATAATCAAACACAGCTGGACTCAAATAAAGGTGTAGAACCATCTCAAGGATGATCAGAAGAAAAGGACAGCACCTGAGTAAAATATATGCGTGTCACTATAGGGTCTGAATACTTCGGACCATGTGATATTTCAGTTTTTCTTTTTTAAATAAGATTTTTCTGCCAATATAGGGTGCTGTGTGTACATAAATGAGGGGAGAAAATTAACAAATTATTTTAGAAAAGTGTGAAAAATGTAAGGGGGTCTGAATAAAGTTAAAATTCAATAAAATATTTTTACTATGTTATCCTCTTTGAGGCTTAAAAATACACTTAATGAATTGCACTAGCAAAGTTCAGAGCCAGAGATGCAATGCCAAAAAGTAAAAAGTGTTGTTAATTTCTGTAACATATTCCCCCTCTTCGTATAACCAACAAGGATTCTTAGCATTTGAAAACAAATTTAAAAGAGACAACCAAAGGTTTGTTGTCTGATAATACAAGCCTCAGGCGGCACACCCTCTGAATGTTCATTGACGATCTGACACATACTGCACACAAAAATGGTAAGAGCTGAATCTGCCAACTCCAAGATGACTGGCTGGCTCTTGCGTAATGTCGGGTGGAGAACTGTTTATCGGTTTTCATAAGAACAATGATGTGTTTACACTTTCCCAGGTTGCCACAGTGTGACGACCCTGAAGTATCTCCAGACCCTACTGAGAAGAGTGTGGCCGTTTTTGATTGGACTAGCCTATGTTAATTGCTGATTGGTAGCATATGTATAGGGAGTGTGTGTTAACTGAGGGTAGACTCTGTGGGGAGGGAGTCTCAGGTGTTTTTTTTGTGTGTAACATGTAACCTTTTGTTGACGCTTTAATTTTGTGTTTTTCCCTGTGCATTTCATATAATATGTAGATTGAGTTTTGGTTGTGATTATATTTGTTTTTATTTTATTCCTAGACTTATGTTTTGTTTTTTCGGTCCAAATTCATATCGGTCGGTTAACGGTTAAATGGTTAAAATGAACGTCCCTAATTTTGGTTTGATTCCTCTTTAATGTTGCAACCTCAAACGAGCGGGTCGTATCAACAGCAAGGGCTTGAATGAATGAATGAAGTCTGCAATGTTCGGAGCATTCAGCTTCTCATAATGAGAAGTGAACAGAGTAGATGTTGTTGAACATATCAATATACTTCTATTTTTGTTCTCAAGCAACACGTGACTTGGCCTCTCACAACACTGTCCAAGAGCAGTACTTCCAAAAGTATTGTAACCCTAGTAGTTTTTAAAAAACACCGGAACCTTATACGTATGATACTTATGGGAATCACAGCTCTGGTGAATCAAACAAACAACTAAAGAAGTAGATGACAGCCTTGATGTTAACTCTATTTAGATTACCGTACAGTACAGTCCGACTATAAATTGCCATGGACTTTTCGCAAGATGGTAAAGAGCTTCCGAAATGTGTTAATAATATAACCACAAGACAGTAACTAGCAGCTTAGAAAGAAACAGAAAATAAATATTGTCAGGTGTGTGAATAGTTAATTTGTCTGTTTAGTTTAGACTTATTGTATGTTTATCTGCATACTTGAACAGAAATGCATTTTCCTTGATTTACACATATTTCAAGTAAAGGTCCCAGTTCAATCTGCACCACAGACACAGAAGTGTATTTTCAGAAGCCTCTATTGCATCTGTCACTCTTGATTAAGAGTCTAAGCTCACAGAGTTTCTCAGTTTCAAAAAGTTTCACTCAACTAATTTCTACTCCTTTTAAGGGTAAGAAATCATACTTTCGTCATGACAAATTACATTCTGCTTTTGCCAGAGTTAAACTGAATTTAGGAATTAAATTTTTTGCTACATTTCATTGTGAGCTTCTTTTCATTGGTCGGCATTCTCTTTGCACAGACAGAACAAGGATCACTTCAGTGACCTGGAAACTCTGATAACGTTCGGGGTTCAGAAACACTCTCTCTTTTTTAATCTAGATTAAAGACACATCTTTTTAGCCAAACATTCGAATAATGCATCTCAACCTTTTCCTACCTTTTCTGATCAGATGTTCATTATTAATCTTTTAGCTCTGGTTGAACAAATCTTCATTTTCTTAGTTTGAACAGCAGCTACGCTAATTTTGTTCCTATTTGTTCTGTTTCTACCATGGGATTGTCATCCCATGGTAACTAGGAATTCACAAGCTCCAGTCTGGATCCAGAGCACTTAAGAAGAGATGAAGCCAACCCCACAGAGGACTTTAAATGATGTCAACCCGACAGAGAATTTCAGATGATGCCAACCCTGAATCCTTATCTCACATCTATGCCATATGTACGTGTACAAACTACTACTACATATACTGTAAAACATTACTTTGGTGTAAAGCAGCTTTGCAATGATATGTATCGTGAAAAGCCCTATACAAATAAATTTGAATTGAATTGAATTGAATTCAGTTGAATGACCCCAATGCTTGATTTTGTTTTTTTTAAATCAGTACGATCTTACTGAGGATGGCATGGTTTTATAAACTTTCCCAAAGGAAGGACGTACTTCACATTTTCAATGTGATGATTTGCTGGTTAACTTTCAATTTATTTCAGAAACCTGTTCAAATGAAGATTATATGTACCACATTTAAACCAGCATTTGAATAAAAGGCTAGCACACCTTTTAAAAGATAAGACCACAGGTCATTAAATTTGACATAAGTCCAATTGTTGATTCCTTTCTCTTTTGTCAGATGAAGTTGAAAGGTTTCAGATCTCAACACTGAAACAAAGCAGCCTTACCGTTCGCAAAAGTCAGATTCAGAACAAGCCATTTTATCAAATCCTAATGTTTTGACAATTTTGACCAAAAATTTTGATCACATTTTTCCAACAAAACAAAGGATTACATTAATCACAAATGCAAGGTAGCTTACGTCAAAAGGCTGCGAATATAAATAGAAAAGCTGGCTTTAAACTTCAATCACCTTAGATGTTTAGATATTTTTCTAAGATGAAGTAAAATATCCAATCAAAAACTGGCTCCTCGCACGTTATAAGAAGGGGAAAACACCATGGGACAGCAAAAAGAGAGTGGCAGGTGGCTTAGAAAAACTGAAAAAGAAATCCAGGCGCTAAAGGAAAGACGATACAGTGGCAGGCATTGCTCGTTTAAAATAACGCTGAATACCAGCAGCACTTTTGTACACTGACTGCAAGATGCTTCAAGAATGTCTTTAAAATATGTAAAGCATGCTTAAGAAAAGGTAATATCTAGGACATCTTGTTTCAGGTGTAATATTGATCAATGGCCCTTATAATGTTTGATAAAACATAAAGTACAGTATAAATAGAACTAAAGTATACAGTAAATAGTTTATACAGTCCATAAATGTTAACATAGACATTTGGATATGCTTTCCGTCTGGAAGTCTAAAATTGTGTAATATCTATGAATGTTTGCAGGTAAACTGTAGGCATGTAATGAGTCAGAACTTTGCATTACTGAATCTCTTTTTCTGTGTTTCTAAGCCATCTTCCGCTCTCTCTTCCATCTCTCTCCCATGCTGTTTTACCCTATTTTTCCCCTCCTTCTTTTCTCTCATATGCCCAATGACTTTCATCATGTATTCAATTTTCACCCAGACCCCTGACGATCTTACAGAGGAACAGAGGACCGTGTGACAGTGTGTGTGTGCACATGTGTGTGTCAGGGAGACAGTAGCCTGAGAGGTGCTGAGATATTGTTAATATGGCCTCCAGCTGCATGAGAGGGTCTAGAGGGGCAAAAGTGCCATAATTCTATAATGTGCTGATAACACTCTTTCTCCTCTCTTTTTCTACTCAAAGAGAGACAGCTCTCCTAATCCTCCCCATCCTGTCATTTTTTTTCTTTCAGTTCCTCAGGAAATACCTCACATCTCTTACATTTTCTGCCAAACTTTATATTCTGTCTCGCACAATCTTTCTCAGTTCTATCTCTTATACCTGTAATTTAGACGCTGATGGAAGTTGTTACTGATTTGACTGATTGTAGAATAATACATGCTCTCATTCCATCTCCCGTTCAGCATGTGCTCTATAATAACTTCAGATAGGTGCGTTTGAGTCGGTGTCCAATTGAAACTAGATCTCTCCTCCTCATTTATATCCCTCACAGTGCCACCACCTCTTCGGCAATCAAAGAAAACAACCTCAGTGTGCAGTAATGCTGCCCTATATCAGCTCCCTGACAAGTGTAATTGCAGGTCATTGTCACAAAGTGAAGAAGTGCACCTGTCCGCTGAGGAACGTACTGCTTGATTAAATGAAAATCATGTATTACTTTACGATAAAGCACACCTGAGGAATAATTTGGAAAAATTCATCTCACATTATTTTTTATGTAATTGTAGGTTATCTAGAATGAAAAAGCCTGTATTATACAATAAATACGTCAAGATAAATAATATCAATGACATGCAATTTATCAAAGTTAAGGTGCTGCTTTCTATAGTTCCACACACAAAAAAGGAAACCTTTTGACTTCTGAACTTTCCTGACTACATGGAATTTTTTAATAATTTATCTGCTATATACATAGATACAGGTGCATCTCAAAAAATTTAATATGGTGAAAAAGCTCCATATATTTTAGATTCATTAAATTTTTTTAAGTTGTTGTTGTTTTAATATTGATGATTAGAGTTTACAGCTCATGAAAGTAAAAAATCCAGTTTCTCAAAATATTAGAATATTACTAAAGAGTAATCAAAAAAGGGTTTGCAAAACAGAAAGGTTCAGTTCTTTAAAGTGCACTTAATAGTTGGAAATGGTTGAAAATTCTTCAGCACAAACTCCAGCTTCAGTGAGGAGAATGGTCAGGGAAGCGATCGGTTTGTGGCTCTGCTGAGGCACTGTTGAGCCTTCAGATCGTCTGTATTGTTTTATTGACTGTATTACATCCTTCTCTTGAAAATATCCCATAGATTCCAAATGGGCTTCAGGTCAGGCATGTTGTAATATCATGGTCGGCAGACCACTTGGCAGTAGTTTTCACACTGTGTGCAGGTGCTAAAGTCCTGCTGAAAAAGGAAATCAAGCTTGTCAGCAGATGGAAGCCTAAAGTGCTCCAAAATCTCCTGTTAGATGGCTGCATTGACTTTGGACTTGATAAAACCCAACGGACCAACACCAGCAGACTTCACTGGCAAGCTCCTCGGACATCAAGCACTCCCAAGTGTTCGAATCGGCTTTGAATGACAGTATTCTTAAGTTTGCAGTCATTCCAGTTGCTTGATTACCTTTCCTACCCAATTTCTTCATTCCTTCACAGCCATCCCTTTTAGTAATGACCTTCTGTGACTTACCGTTTTTGTGGAGAGTGTCAATGATTGTCTACTGGACCACTGCCAAGTTAGCAGTCTTCACCGTTATTGTGTTTTCAAAAAACAAGAGATACCTGGAATTTATGCAGGGATGGTCATGTAATGAAAAAATCAAAAGTAAATATTGTAATATTTTGAGATACTGGATTAAAAAAAAAAAAAAAAAAAAAAAAAAAAATATATATATATATATATATATATATTTATATTCTATTCTATTTTACATGTAATGAATCTTGAATATATGGAAGTTTTACTTTTTAAAATGTAAAAAAAAAAAACTAAAAATATACACACTTTTTCAACAAAATTCTCTTTTGTTAGATACACCTGTGTATATACAAATACCCCACTTGTCAAAAGTCCAAAGTTTAATTTAGACAGCAGAATTTTTTATGAAGGTTTTTACACAGTTGTGCTCACACATTTACAGCAAAGCATCAATTATCTTCCCAAAATGAAAGGGATCATAAAAATAGCATCATGTGTAGTATGAATAAGCTATTTCACATGATAGAAATTTACATATAGTTCAAAAGACAAAAGACAAATAAAAGTTTACATATAACTTGCATATGAAAATCGTGTAATCATCACCTGTCTGATCATTCAACTTATGCTCAAAAAGAAAACACAATTCAGGTTCAGAGCCAGGGGTGTAAATATTTGAATAGGATGATGATGTGTACATTTTTCTTATTTTGTTTAAACATTGCATTTATTAATTTGGTACTGCTCTTTGTGAAGCTACATAAGACACAACTCCCAGAAGATAAATTTACATCAATCATCCTCTTCAAAACCTTTTGCCTTCTTCAGTATCAATGAAGGTGTAATTTTAAAGCTGTACTCAAGCAGCTCTAAAGAAAAAACTCTTTAAATTACATTTGAATTAGTCTATTAATTCTGGGTTTTGAAGACCGATTTAATTTAACCCATTCAAAGAATAAGACAGAAAAACTAAAAAAGAATCAGTGATCACAATCAAGCTGATTGGAGCTCATTACCCAGTGACCTACTGTACACAGTCTCAAACAAACTGAAAGAAGTCATAAAATACACTTTGAATAAAAAGTCCTAATGAAATGAAATGGGCTTTAGTATAATTTAAAGTATCAGCTCTTAAAAATGAAGTCTATTTTCATGAAGAATAAGTATGCTGTACTTTAAGTGATAAAAGCAGCGTGCAATAAACTATGCTTCGATTACTTCTGATCCATTATCCATTGCTGTGAAAATGTGTTAAACTAGTCAAAGCTCTTTGGAGAGACAAAAGAGAGAGAGCAAGGGAAAGACCTTAAAAGAGGGAGACATCTTAATGCAGACCCTTAATTATTCATCAATAATTCATCAGCGAGTGTCCTAGAGGGAGGGAAAGATCAAGGAGAAATGCAAAGCTGACTGCGCTACTTCAGTAAAGAAGTTGCCCACAAATGATTTGAAGACACTCCCTACAGTACATGCATTCTTTCTTTCTGTCTTTCAAAGCAGTCTTTAAATTGGCTCAGCTGCCACAGACCTGCATTACATGACAACTCAATTTATCTAAAGATTCAGGGTTTCGTATGCTGTACAAAACAAGGTCCAAAATCAACACCCACCATATCCGTAAAACATTGGCTTTGGTGAGTTACTCTTTAGCTGGCTGGCAACTTTATTAGCGGCATCAATGTAAGACACAGTTAAAGTGCAAGTCTAAGAATAATTGCCTGACTCATGCCGATGGAAGCGTCATGAGTGATTTAAATCAAAGAAATACAATCCATCTCTAAATTAATCTTTTGCGACATATGTATCCTGCGTGGAAAATGTACCTTCTGAAGTTCGTCTGGAATGATTTTCTTTTCTTTCCCTTTCTTTTTTTAAACAGAACTATGGCAGGATACGTAAGATATTTCTCATACTAAAGGTATAGTTCACCAAAAAATGAATTTATTCAACCTGAAATTTTTCGTCTTATCTAAAGAAGACATTTTGAAAAATGCGACTAACCAAACTTCTTCTGGGCCTAATTGACTTTCAAAGTGCAGGCAGAAAATACCTTAGAAGTCAGTGAAGACCAGAAACAGTTTGGTTACGCACATTCTTCAAAATATCTTCTTTTGAATTCAGCAAAAGAAAGAAACACATACAGGCCTGAAACAGCTACAGGGTGAGTAAATGATGACAGAATTGTCATTTTTGGGGGTGAACTATTTCTGTAAGGTGTCAAAATGGAAACTTAACACAGTCCTTTTCACGGCCTGTCAATAAAATGCAAAGATAAAACTGAATAACTCTCTTGTAATAGTGACAAAAATATATCATTTCAATTAAATTAGTTAAAGTGCAATCTGACTAAAACTAATAGTATATTTAGAGAACTTTCTACCCCCCATTGGCAGGTGCAGGAAAACGTTCATACAGTTTATGCACACAGATATCTACCACAGAGGAGACTTTTACGTTGATGACAAGCTTCAAATGTAAATCTGTATAAGCTATAATATTGATTTATGTCATTTAAGCCACCTGTCATGTAATATTGCATAAAATAAATGTATAACCCAATGACCAGGACCAGTGGAACTCGTTTCCGTAACTTAAAGGGACAACCTAGGGTTTGACAGCTTGCTCCTTGCAGTGATCCAGCCAGCAAACTTCTCATTATTATGCCTGGGCTGTAAAGAAATAGTTCACTCAGCAATGTCATTATTGAAATGTAAGTCCATCTTATCTGCTGAGGTTATTTGAGGTCATTTCGGGAACAAATTATTCGAGTCAGTTCTTTTCCATGATGGAGCTGAGTGACTGCAAGTTTCACAAATCAAACTGAATGATTCGTTCGCAAATTTGACTGATTCGGTTCACAACTGGATGATTCACAGCAGTTCTCTACCCACAGGAGGGGAAGAATAGTGATTTAAATTTTGCCCTGTTCCTCAGACAAAGCACACAGAAAATATAGTATGCCTTCAAAAGACCTGGACAAATGCGCAATCCTTTCTTTCTGTCTTAAATTTATGTCTCTTTATGTCTTTCATACTTTTCTAGACCTTGACAGTGTATTTAACTCGTAATCGATGGAACAGTCACAAGCCTCCCGGTTTTTATCTAAACCATCTTAAATTATGATCCCAAGATGAACAAGGTTTTTGGAACAACGTGGGGGTAAGTAATTGATGACAACTTTTAACTATAATAACCCTGTTTGGAATTATATAAGAATACTTAAATGATGTAATTTCTTTGTGAACTAGTCCCTATAATCACAGTATAGCGCATCAGAGGAAAGCAGAAACATGTGTAAAAGCACAGACTTTACCTCCCAGGGTCATCCCAGCCTCAAAACACTTCTTTAGACGGCAGGATGGACAGTTCTTCCTCCTCAGTTTGTCTATGGTGCAGTCATTCCTGCTTGCGCAGAGATACTTCTGCTTCCCTAGAAGAAGAAACAGACTAAATTTTAACTTAGTTTGAGTCAGTTGGCAGCCAAAGTAAAGCTAATGAAAAAAGAGCTGCACATCTCACATTAACACCAAGATAAAACGTAGAGGAGAATAAAAATAGAGAACACACACACAAAATGCTCCAATTAGAGGGAGCTGTTAATGGGACAAGCCAGTCTGATAGGTCACAGCCCTCACTCTGGGCAACAGGGAACAGCCAAATGAAAAGTGCAGAGTGAGATTTGAAAAGAGGTTCCACGGTGTGTGTGTGTGTGTGTGTGTGTGTCCTAATCAGGAATACAGAGTCACCACTGAAGTAACCTACACAACTGCAGTCAGGTCTGACATAAAATTACAATGAGATGTAACAGACTTCCACATTCCAGGCCTACACACAATTAGAACAAGATCTGAGAATAAAACAGAAAGTAAAACCTAATCAACGGTAAATCAATGCGCGAAAGCAATACAATTGACCTCACCTCACCACAACAATCATGATTTAACATGGAATAATTAACAAAAATAAAAAACCGTGAAAATCAAACAAATGTTCAAATTGCATATCATCAATAGCAATCTACTTATAAAGCTTATAAATAATCTCATTTTTAAATGTTTTGTCCGTTTCCAAGAAACCGGATTTAAAACTGTGATTCTTTTTTTTTTTTTTAAAAGTTATGCAAAAATGACACGATACACTTAAACAAATTTAAAAAGACATATCTTTCAAAGACTAAAAATGATTCATAAACAACAATAGTGAGTCTCTCTCTGTCTCCATTAGCAACTCCTGAAACAGTATAATAGTGTGATATTTCTGAATTTGATTAAACTAAAGTTCATTGTCGGCTGTGGGGCAAGACCTTTCAAAGTCCTCTTAATTTTGATAAATTGTTTTGTTCCACAATCTGTGGGTGTTCAAAGCAAATAGGGCATTGAAGTGTGTATTATGTTCTCAGTTTGAACATGTATTTTAATGAATTTGATTATTCGGATGATTGTGGTTTTACTTTACACATCCTAAAATGATCACTGATGGAAATGTTCATATTTATATTGTATATATATACATACAAATGTGTATATTCAGTCTACGCTCACTTCAAAATCTGACATCATTTACTGATCCTTGTGTTATTCCAAACTTAACGTACAACACCACTGAAATGTTTGGGGCCAATAAGATTTTTTAATGTTATTCAAAGTGTGAGACTGCATTAATTTAATCAAAAACAGGAATTGGGAACATTCCCTCTGACAATACAGCTAATGTTCAGAAGCCAATGTTACGGTCACGTGATCCTTCAGAAATCATTCTAATATGCTTACTTGGTGCCCAATAATTTTTTTTTAAGTATTATCTATGTCAAAATCAGGCGTGTTGCTTAATATCTTATATACACACATATACACATTTCCAGATTCATTTTTGCCTTTTTTGTCAGTTTTGATTAATTGAACATCCTTGCTGAATAAAAATTTACTTTATCTATACAACACAAGCATACAAAACACAAAGCTTTATATTCCAATGAACACAAGCATTTTTCACGAAGATAGAATAGCAGTAGAATGTCCAAGATGCTTATTTTTTCAAATATTGGAAAAACCACAACTGGCGTCGCCCCCAACCACTTGAGAAAATACATGAATCACGCTGGAATCTATGCTTAGGTGACTTTGAGCTAAGTGTTTTTGGTCTCACTGATTACTAATTGTTTATGGCAAGTCTTTACACACTTCACAGCCAAGTCTGTTCTTTCTAGGGTTGTAGGTATTAGATTTCCATTTCCTTTTGGATCACATAATAGGGAAAAAACGTGTCCTTAATTAGTGTATACTTAAGACATAAAGTATCACCGACTTGCTCTTTTTTCTCTCTTCAAATGAATTCCGGAATTTCTGTGTAATTTGTGCCAATTGTTGCTATATTAAGAGATATGGATAAAAACAATAAAAGCTTTATACTGGACACATGGTCAAAAGCATATTAATTCTATAGCAGCTTTTAATCCAACTTTAATTACATTTTATAGCTGCAATCAAATGTTCTAATTAAATTGACACCAGTCCGCACATATGGTTTAACCGTTAATACAATCCGAAGCCAGACTTTTGTTATAATGAGTGTGTTTATGTTACCCTCAGCAGCTCTCTTAAAGAACACTTTGCAGCTTCCACAAGTGAGGGCTCCATAGTGACATCCAGATGCTTCATCAGAGCAGATTAGGCATGTCCTTTGTGGAGGAAGGAAAAACTCCATTGGGAAAATGTCACTCCTCCCTCCATCAAACCTAAAAATAAAAACACAGCATAAAACTAATGGCATGACAAAACACTGACATAAATGTTCTGGTCGCTGTTATATTAGCAGAAGAGAACAAATATACTGCATACATGGAACTTGTTCTTCCACTGTAATGCCAATTGTAAAGAAAAATACAAGGTCCATTATCAGTAATTTGAACAGAACAAACACCAGCTCTCATCCAAGCAAACACAGGAATATAGGAGTAAGCGGCGCATAGTTGTACCATCAGATAATGGAAGAGAATAAAAATAGTGTAGGTTGTGGCTGAATTTCTCTGAAGTTTTACATCAGTGCTAGATTAGAAATGTCATTTGCAGGTCCAGCACTCAGTGATAACATTTCCTATGAACATGCACAATTGATAGGTGGTGCTTGTGCCTGTGTGTGTCATTGGCCAAATGATGGAGGTAAGTAGAGGTGACATTATCCTAATGCAAGTGCCATGTCTCTAATGAAGGGTAATAACTGCTTATTCCTTAAGGAATGATGGAAAGATTCCGAGCTAAAGAGAGTCATTCAGTATGATTATTCTGTTCTGATGATGGCAGCTAATTCTGTCACCGCGCACACACACAGTGAGAGAGGAAAAGTGAACGAAATGACTGCGATTAGGGCAAGGGCATATTTCTGATATTTTCTTGGCTGCCTAAAAGAAGTGGTCAAACATTGTACATTATAATAGCTTTTTGAAAAAGAGAGTAAAATAAAAAGGGAGAACTCAGGCAATACATTGTGGCTGTTCAAAAAAGAAAAAAAATCTCTTTGTTTTTCTCCGTTTTGGTCTCTCAGTTTTCACTTCCTTTTTTTCTTACATACAGTATGCATAGCTGGGTGCTGCTGGTTCATGCCATTTCTTAGGGCCTAACGATCTGTGTGTTTGAAAACAAATTAACTGTAAAAACGGCAGGACACACATAATGGCAAGTGCTAATTTTAACTTGAAAACATGTCTTCGAGACATGTTTGATTTGAGAAAAGTTTAGAAAAACATCTAGATCCAAACTTTTTTTTTGGTCACACAGATCCACACAATAAACAAACCATTAACTATGACTTTTGCCTAAATAAAATTCTAATTTGCTGCTTTTTAATAGTTGGTAAGGTATTTCAAAATTTTAATATAAATATGATCCTGTGAATATATAACTTAAACATCTTATTAGGGCTGGGCGATCTATATCGTACAATACATAATGCGCATCTCCTCAATAAAGCCAGTTCTTTGATTAGCGGTAAATCTCCGTCACCTGTTTTCAAAAAGAATGCCAGCTTATAAACAAAGCCGTAGATCATTGAGAAGCTGCGTGCTGAGTTTCACGGGTGATTCAATGGCGTAGCTTCTCAGTGATCTACGGCTTTGTTTATAAGCAGGCGTTCCTTTTGAAAACAGGTGACGGAGATTTACCGCTAATCAAAGAACCGGCTTTATTGACGAGATGCACATTATATATCGTACGATATACATTGCCCAGCCCTACATCATATATATCACCCCATTTTCCTATGTATCAACATACAGTATGAGGGTAACAATACACTTGTTATTTTCCACAATATACATTATAAGTAAAGTGTACTTACTGTGTTAGTAACTTTTTTGTATTGCAAAACAATGTATGTATGTATGTGTGCACACAGCATTGTATCCAATTATTAATTAAAAAAGCAAGTACAGAGTAGTTAAGACCACTTAATAAAAAGTGGGACCAAAAAAAGTAAAAAAATTATGAATGAATGTAAATCACAGAACTGGAATTTTAAAATGTACAATTTACAATTAGTAATTCAGCTGACATCTGCTGTTTTCTGTGCAGATTCCAGTGAGGCCTGCATAGAAGTAAAACTTCTCTAAAGCTGTATGGGAGTTCTGGCATTCTTCAGAAGTGTTTTGCTTGTTTCACTGACACTACTGGCCTGTCATCTGCCGCACTTTCCAAACAAGCCATATCAATCACAGGTTCTGAGTGTCTCTCACTATGGACAGTATGATTGCTATTGCTTTGACCCCATGCAATGTCATGTTTAAGAAGGTCACTTGGGCTAAAAATACAGTCGCACAGAGGTTCTGAGCCAGAGCAGTCACATCACACACGCTCTCTCTTGGGACTCTAGCGGTGTTGGTTTGCTCTCACCTACTATTTCCACTGACACGTTCTTTAGTCTTCCTCGTTACTGTAGATTAGACATAACTTGATAGCTTAACAACACTCAAATGACATTTCTGAAATACTAAAAAGGGGAGCATGCATATTTGCTTGGTAAATTTATTGCCATGCTTCGTGCTTCTGTCAGGTTTTCATTTATTTTCCATGCTCCCTCAGTGGGTGTGAGGCTTGCTTTTGTCATTTCTCAATTTTCGAACAACGTACACATATACTGTATGTAATTTTAATATATCACACTCATTTGTTAATTACATTAGTGACAATACCATACAGATGAAAACCAACATATATATATATATATATATATTTATATTTATTTATACACATAACATCTACTTTAAAGGAACCGTTCACAGTTCAAAATTAACTGACCCTTGTGGTGTTTCAAACCTGTATGCCGCAATTTTTTCTCTTCCACAGTAAAAGAGTTTGTCATGAAACGGGTTTGAGTAAATGATGACCAAATGTTCATCACTTCAGTTTATTACATCAGAGTTGTCATGCTGATGAAATTAAGATTTTAAGGTATTGTGGCTCTCGGCCTTATCAGCTCTTGTGAACTGAGCTCATATTGGCTTAGGTGTTAATGACACCTAAATATAACACAGAGAAACTGTCTGTGTGTGATTGTATTATTAATGGAGGTAGAGACAGGCAGCGTAAAGTTAAGATTGAGCATGTACATGTGTGTGTGTGTGTGTGTGTGTGTGTGTCGGAGAGAAGAGGACTGCACCACAACTGCACACAAAGTTGATTGGACACCGAGTACAGACATAACTATACTCAGTGACATGAGATGTCAAGGGTACATACAAGGACGAACACACATAACAAACACTCACATGCACTTCTTCTCTCTCTCTGTTTTAAGCTAAGCATCGGTTATTGTTTTACGAATCAAGTTATATTATTCACAACGTGAAGTGCTAATTAAAGCATACACTCTTACAAGATGAACGAAATATCTGTGTATTTCTTCATAATTAAGTAGTCTTTTTCTTTCTTTACCAAATTTTCAACCCAAAATTTTAATTCTGAAATTTCAATTTTCATAATCATACATTTCAGAATCATTTACTCATCCTCATATATTTTTACAACCCCATAATGACGTCGTTTCTTCGGTGGAACATAAAGTCAGTTATTTCTAGCAGGACATTCAAGATGTTCTTTTCCATACTACAGGGAACAGTGACCACAGCTGTCCAGCTAGATTTAAGGCAAAATATTCAGTAAATAACGACTTTCAATTTTTGCTCCACACAAAAAGCTATTGAGAAAATTTTGAAATATAGCACAAAAGTCATAGGTACTTTTATGATGCTTTTATTGTGCCTTTATGTCTTTTTGAGGCTTGACACATGCAGGTCTCTATCCACTTTCACTGTATCAGACGAATCAGCTTGGATATTCTACTAACTAAAAGTAAATAAATAAAAATAATGTGGTAACACTTTAATTCACTTAAGTAAATTAAGTAATTTAACGTTTAACAAATATTAATTTTACGTGAAACAGTGCCAGTTTTGTGTACAAATTAGAATTAAATTGAGTGAATTAATTAAAATGAATGCCAATAAACTAATTATTGCCTATTTAATTCCAATTTAATTGCTGAATTTATACTGTCATACCAATCGAGATGAATAATTGTTACAATTGGAAGTTTATCAGGACTAAATAAACCAACAAATGGATAAAAAAGTCTTTAGGTTTGAAGGTTTGCATCCGGAATGTCTGAATGTCAGAAATGTTTTCTTACATATTTGAACATATTTTGGTCCACATCATTTCCAGAAAATGAAAGCAACTAATTACAAATACTTTCATTACAGCACTTTTTATTTGTTTACGAGTATAATTCAATTTTTACTTGTTGAATGAAAAGAAAGTATTCAACTTTACTACATTCATTTTCGGAGTACTGAGGTGGAGCCCTGCGCTTCAGGCAAAAACACACAGGTCTGACTCAGGTACAAAACCAATCAAAACTCCCAGTTCAGCAGTGGGCGGGGCTTTCAAACCACACGTGGCCTTGACAGTCAATTACTGGAGTTGGCATTTTGAATCATTAACGTTTAAGTATTTTAGTGAATGTAATTCAGCTATACTATGATTTAAAATTATAATTTTGACCACTAATATTACCAGAGCACTCAGCAATTTAGATGAATAGAAAACTTGATTGATACAAGAAGTTATTGCATGTAGGAAGCAAGAACAAGTAAGTGTATTAAATGCATGCCTGCAGTTAACTTGAATGGCAAAGCTCATCCTCTTTAACAGTGCAGTTAAAGTAAAAGGACGAAGCAACCTTCGTACGAAGCATCAGCGTTAAAAAAACAACAACTTAAATAAGAGCACATGCATTTTTATGTGCATCTGACTGACAGATGAACTATGATTTAACAGATGCACACTGATAGTTTGTTATTATAGCAATGGTGGATGCCAGGCACATTTTCGATAAAATGAACCCATACCTTAGCTTGGGAATCAAAAACCGATTCCAGTTCTAAATCAGATACTCAGGAATCAGAAACGTAAAAATACATTGATTTTTTAAAATAATTTAATAGGCCTTTAAATCATTCAAGCACAAGAAGACTTGCGTGTTGTTTCCTGTTCCGCGAGCACATCCAAGACATGCAAAAAAAATCAACCGCTAATCGGTCAGTGCATCACTGCAAAAAATAAATGTATACACTTTATTCAATTATAAAATATAGATTTTTATTATTCTATACTGTAATGTAAGATTAGCTATACTGTACTGTTGATTATCAATTTCAGTAATTTTACTTGTACTCAATAATACACCACAGATCCAGAATTGCAATCATTCTCTTATAGGTGAACGCAAGAAACAAACTTTTAGGGTACTTCATTAGGCTGTAAACACATTCCATGTGCAAGGCGACAGTGATGTGAGAAGTGTAACGGGTTTGTAGGTGAGGTGACACTGTGTTTGCATCTGTGTCCTGTGATGTTTTAGAGGTGATTAGGTGTATAGGTGATTTAGTGGTCTCAGGTTAAGCCAACAACTTAAATTTGTCACTTACTTCATCAACACTTGCTGAAAAACTGGCATACAACTTTCTGAAGTTTCTTTCACCCAAGGAAAAAAAAAATCTCTATTAACTTTGAACAATAATAAAAATATATATATAATATTAATAAAAATAAACAATGGAGATTTGTTAACAACTTTAATTGATGGAATTTACATTGTTTGCCTGTGGGTCTTAAAGTGCCACTATTATGTAGTGGCACTTTGCAGTGTGTAACACAGCTACAAGTGTATGAAAACATCCAGCAAAGTTTTAAATCTGAAAGTGCACTGTGTATAAAGTCATACGAATTAGCCACTTCGTAAAATCCATACAAATTGGTTGTGAGACTCGTCAGACTGTTAATAAAACAATTAATTAAAAAGTTTTTGCAAATGAATGTTACAGCTTTATTAAATTGTTGTGTAAATGTAAAATCTTAAATGTATAAAAATAATTATATTTTTGAAAAACTGTATTAAAAGAATTATTGTTGAAAAAAATACATTGTAATTTTAAATCACTGTAGTATGATTTTTTTATAATTTGCTCAGGGTAATAATTATATAATTGTTATATAAATAAATTGCTAATAAAAATAAATGTTTTTAAATTAAACATGCAAATGTGCCATTCAATTATTGAAATACTTACTTAAAATATCAGCAAATAATTTATGTCAATTTATGTTTGGTTTTTTTTTTAAACCCCTGCTCTACACCAACCATGCACCTAAACCTTACAGGAAACTTTCTACATTTTTACTCTCTCTCAAAAAAAAAAAACACAAAAACCACAAAAAAAAAAAAAACCAACAACACTCATTCAGTATGATTTACAGTATTAGGTCAATTTTGGTCCCCACCATGACACAAGTCCACATGTGTCTGTGTGTATAGGTTCAATGCCCCACCAGGATATATAAACCTGCACACACACACACACACACAAATGCATAATGCATTGTTACCCCGCATGCATCTCCAAGGTGTCATTTGCACATTCTTCTATGTTAACATCAATATTTGACTGTTAAAGGTCTGACAACTTGACACTTTATAATGTATTTGTAGTACATGTGTTTTTCTTCGCGAGATACAAATAACTTGAATTGTTCATCAAGCTCACAATTGCATGGAGAAAGACTGTCGGACAACTCTTGAAAGTTACATGTATATTGCAATACATATACAGTTATATTTCGTTGATAATATATTTGCATTTGCACTTTTTTTTTTTTTGGTTGGGGCGGCACTCACTGGCAGAACCACATGCTGGTGTCTATGGTCATACACACATACACTCGGATCCATTTAATCAAATGCACCTGCTTAGTTCAAATGCTTATTTCAAATGCTTATTTCAAAACATTCACCCAGTATTGGTGTGGGTGGACTGCATGTCTGGTGTGTTTAAAAAGCAAAGCAATAATGACCCAGGAGAGAGGACTCAAAAAGGTAAACAAAAAGGTCATCAGGGAATGGGGACAGAAAGACAGAACACCCTCAGAGTGCCCTGATTAAATCCTTCTAGTGAAGACCTCTGATGAAACCCCACTGGGAGGGCCTGAGCAGCTCCAGATAGAAGCCTCTGGACAAAACATGCATAGATTTATGTAATATTACTAAAAGACATCCACGCTAAAAACTAACAATAAGACTTATGATGATAGCTTTTAAGTTTTTCAGAACAAAAAAATGCGAAAAACAGTTTTGAATAAGGAAACAAAGTATTTTTAGCACAAAAGGAAACAAAGTATATTTTAGCACAAAAGGAATCTTATACAACTCAAGGCATATCATATGATTACTGAGAGTCAGCCTGGGGCTCATGCAAGCAGTTGGATTTCTCACATAGCATAGCTATTTAAAAATTATATTATCATAAATGATTATTTTTGAGCATGTGTAAGGCACTGGGGGGAACACAAAATATTAACCTACAGTATGAGAATATGATTTTTGAAACATGCAAATAAACACCGTATTGACAAAAGGGTGCAAGGCCAATTCATTTAAAGTGTGTGTGGTCTTTCTGTGTATAAGCATCTAAAAGTGCAGAGAAAATGTAAAATGTCAGTCCTTCAACTTTTTGAAAGACATCTTAATAAAATAATTACCACTAAGGAGTAAAATACTTTAGAATGTAAAGAACATCTCTCTCTTCCTCTTTCTTGCTCTTTTCCACTTACTGAGACTTTTAATAGCTTTGTGAGATAAATAGAAGGAACATCAAAGCTTCCTCTCTGCTGAAGCCCTAAAATCATTTAATTTCATAAATGGAAAATTGATGAATGACTTCTTTATGCTACCTTTGTAAAAAAACAAAAACAAAGTAATTCAAGTAAAGTGTTTTAAATCAATGTGAAAATCCAGTTTCTTTATATGATAATTGATCCTTCAAATATTAGTTAGTTATTAAAATATACATTACATAAAACTATGCTTTGAAAACTGCAGACAGTTCACCAGCCAATTAGATACGTATAGAGAAGCAGTTAAAATTTATTTAATCATGCACTATTTTTGTTCTAGAAATGTGTATTAAATCATAAAATACAGAAAAAAAGGAAAACATAAAGTATAAGAGTATTTCAAAGTGCCACAGGAGCTGCCCCCTTCCAATGCCCTGTGTAGGCCTTCTGATACTTCCTAAAAGGTAGAAGATATGACAAGGCTCTACACAGAGGTCACTACTGCTGTTACTCAAGCAACCCAAGCAGTAGGACTGGATGCCACTGGCAAAGCGTGCCCTTCCACTGGAAGAGACACACTACGGAGTCGCCACCTCCCAAATGGGGATAAGCGTTAAGCGTGTTAAATGTTCCACCATATCTGCCAGCCAGAGTGCTGGAGGACTCAACAGGGTTTGCCTGGACAGGGAACTCTCTGGAGAAAAGGCACAAGGAGGACGATGTGACACCTCCAGTGGAGTGAACACGTAATCTGAATGGGCAGGGCACACTTAGGCCCAATCCCAATTCTATTTTCTACACCTTTGCCTACCCCTCACCCCTTCCCCTTGCCCCTTGAAATAAAGTGGAAAGGGGAAGGGTGAAATATTTTCCCCTAAGAAATGGGACACCACT
>JAUMHQ010000093.1:2327429-2348667 GCA_032361165.1 Enteromius paludinosus | reverse complement strand
AATTACAAAGGTTTAATTGGCATCTTTATTTCAAACGACCTGACCGACCGCGACCCGAATATCATTAAAAATATTTTTGGATGACTCGTAACCGCGGGTGACCGCGGATGACCACTGGCACCCGCTTATTTCAGGTCAACCCGCGCATCACTGGTAAGTTTGTACAAGTCTGTAAGTAAGTACAGGTCAGATCTCAAATCATGTTGGGACCAAATTATGATGAATCGGTTTTTCTTTGCTCTTTTAAATAAAAAAAAAAGTTTGATGTGTCATGCAATTTATAACTTTTACAAATCCCTCCCATCCACGGAGGCTATTTATTGATGCACAGCTGCGGAAACAGTTTGTTAAAAACTCCAAGGTTCTGATGCAGTGTCTATACAACTGCAGACATTTGCACATTAATGTCTATTTGGTGTTCAGCAACTCTGTATGCAACTTTTCCCCTCCGCATAGTCTGCCAAAGGATCTCAATGTAAGGGATATGACAGCAAATCAATAATACGGAGAGGAATTGCTATTAAAATGGTTAAAAATGAAAACCATTACCAACTGTGTGCTACAGTATGGCATGGAGAATGTTCATCATTGACGTCACTTTACAGTAGAGACCCAAGACTGCCTTTTTCCAAAAGTCTTGGTCTTGTCTCAGCCTCCAGTACATTTGTACCACATTTTTAAAATGATTTAGGCTGCAAAAAAAGTTCCCAAAAATACCATAGCAGAATTTATGTGTGTTTCTGAGCAACTCACAACTGTGATTCAGTCTTGAATGAATCAGCTGTTTTGAACAAATCAGCGGAATAAATGATTCATTGACTCACTCATTAGGTTATATTCCATTATTTTTCAGGCTGTAAATTATGACTTTCCGGACAGGTGGTTTGGTCTTGGTTTCATCCCCTAAAAGTCTTGTTTTGGTCTAGACTTGGTCTCAGTTTAGGCAGTATTAAGCACAATACTACTTCACGGGGAAATACTCTACAAATGCACACAAAACAGCAAAAAAAAAAACAAAGGGCAAGTTACCGCAAAAAAACAAACTAAACCTGAAGCATGTGTTCATTTCCTTATATTAAACACTTCAAAGAAGGTCATAAGCATATTGTTTCATCATGTCGCAAGGTTGCCATGTCGTGTGCTTCTAGAGAGCCTGTGTTGTTGATGGCAGTCGTGGCTGGTGGGGAAGCACGAGTAAACATCCCTTAAACAATAGGCCTAACACTTGCTCAAAATAGCAATATAACAAAATATTCCAACTGCTTCTCTATCTCTCTGATTGCCACGTGCACTTTGTATATCTGTATTTTTCATATCATAGCTTTCAGTAATTTTTAATTTTAATAAGTCATTTGATGTAATTTCCCAACTATTTGAGGGTTCAATTACCATATCAAGAAACTGGACTTTCTCATTAATTGAAAACACTTTGATTGAAAGCCAAATTGCCAAACAAACAAGCAGATGCTTTTTGATGCTTGTTTGAGGCAGTTGATTTAATGCTCTCTTGACTCCTTCTGACACATACAGGAGGAACCTAACTTCTTTTTTTCAGACATATCTACTACAGACACCCAGTGAATCTGCAGTCCTAATTCTAAGTGAATGGCTTAAGTTTATTTTACCAAAGCAACATAAAGAAATAATAATTTTTCCAAAAATTAAAATTACTTATGTCAAATATGCCATTTTTTAACCTGAATGCACATGTGATCAAGATTTCAGTGCTTTAGCAGAGAAGAAGATTTAATGTTCTTTCTATTTCCCTCACAAAGCTATTATACACTTCAGAGGTCACATGGACTATTTTATGTTGAATTTTGGTCACATGGTCACTATAAAATACGATTTTATGGGAAAAGCTTTCTAAAGATTTTTTTTTTACTCCTATTTTGTCTTTTACAGGAAAAAAAAATATTTTGAAACAACATGAGTGTGCGTAAATAATAATAAAAAAATATTCAAATAATTAAAAAATAATTTTGTTTATTTATTTAATTGTTAAATAAATTACTCCATTTAGCAATCATTTCGAAGCACTGCCTGTGTGTGGTATGCCTTTAGCACTGCGGTTCAGCATGTAAGACACACTATAAATATGACTGCTATGATTACAACTAAAATAGTATTCTAAGTGTAAATAAAAACACTTTGACAGAGGGTTCTCAGAACATTAGTGCAATGGGGCTACAGTGAACTCTTTTAGGGTTCTTGGTACAAGCCCCATGTGATGGTTGTAATGGCTTTGTAAGGAACCTTTGCCTTGTTTGGAATGCTGTTTGACCAGAACTGAATTTGACCAAGGTGTACTTCAAAATATTACATAACAGAGACACATGTACATAAAAACTCTTGACCCCCGACAAACACACACCTCTCTCTATCCTCTTTGTCACTCTCTCTCCCAGACAAATAAAATCTAACTAATGTGTACCACTAACCCAGCTATCCATTTTTAGTTGTGATCTAACAATTCAGTGTGTCTATTTTTGTGTCACCCAATCATCGAACACACTGCTTATTAAAAGTGTTAAATTATAAAAATCACCTTAAATTAAAGCTAGTGGTCAAGCAAACTACCACAACCATCACAAACCATTTATATTGTGCACTGTCCATAAGTACGAACAGTTCTTTCTCAAATACATACAGTGTACCCTCGATCTTTGATGTGGTATTCACAAGCCACTTTTTATGCCTAAATGTGGCTTCGTGTTATAAGATTCATGTTCAGAATATTTATGATGTGTGATATCAGGTCAAGACCAGTGTAAAGTCTCTCACGCTTTGTCTCATTATTTGGGTCTCAGTGCGCATGAAACCGTATTTCTTTTGCAGAGATCAAGTGGTTTTGCCTCAAACTAAAACCCCAATGATTCAAAGGTTAAACACACACAAAAGTTCAAATACCTTAAAAAAAAAAAAAAAAAAAAAAAACACTCCGTACACTAGGACTCGGACACAATGCTTGCTTTACTAAGGTTCAGATTAAGGCATCAAATGCTCACTCAGGTTCTCCAGACAAATAGAGACATGCGACTTTTTTTTTTTTGTAGTCTTAGTTTAAAAGTTTAAAGTCACCTTTCAGCTTTTGCATATTTTCTTATCTACGTTCTGCTTTTGTTCCAGCTGGTGCTGGTCTAATTGAAACCAGTTTGTTAAAACAACCATCTTACTGTTCAGTCAAGTCAAATTTGATTTATTTATACTTTAAGAGTATTTAAGTGTACATTGTAAACCCATAAAAGTGACAAAGTGAGATATCAAATAGAGAAAAATAAATAAACGCTTAAACTGTAATTAAAATAAGGCCTGCATGTCTGTGTATGATTAAAAATGTGCCCTTTCCAAGTATAATCTGTGAGTAATTAGTAAATGTGTGAATGACTCAGAACAAGAACAAGAATACAGAGAAGTTCAAGGATAAGAGCTTTGAAGCTCTTGGCACGGTGTCTTTGCATTTGGACATGACCGTGTGGGGTTGCCTTGATGGCAGTATCCCTGGAACCCTGCAACCCTGAGGGAGGAGGCTGGCCTATGTGTTAAAAGTCTATGGGTTTGTGTGTTAATGTGTACAGCTGTCTCTGTGTACTGGTTTACTTGGCTGCAGGCATAAAGAGAGGAACTTCAAGCAAATTAACGCTTCCTTCAGGAATTACAAATTTAATACCTAGCTAATAAAATGGTCATGAAGCGTAACTGATTCCAATCCTTTAACAGAAACCTGTAAAAGTCCTACACAGAACTGAAACTGAACATGAATACAAGGGTCCATGTGAAGGAACTACACGGGGTACATGACAATTCATAAAACAAATAATTTTCTTTCAAATTTTTCATTTTTAATTATTTGAATGAACTTATTAGAACTAATTAGCCTCATACAATGGCATCAATACATATTTAACGTAAGGTTAGTTATAAAATTTCGCTTTTTGGGAGGTCCCTCTGTCTGTACAGGTTCGAAATTTGCAACAAAAAAAGTAATTATTTACGCCATATGATCTTGTGCTGTTTTTTGGCGGGGGATAATTTCGATTAGGCATTAATGTAACTATTTAAACTGTAACAAAGATTTCTGCAAGTCGAGCAAACTCCTAGGTTTTTCAGTATACTCCGTACAAGTCGCATTTCTGATGCAAGAACGCGCCTGTTATTAATTAAACGAACGCAATTTTTTAATACACTTTTTCAACGTAATCAACGTGTTGTAAAACATGATTTGTGTAATAAAAAAACAGCAGTGTACACTCTTACCTGCCATCCGCGTATGGTGTTACATCCAGCCATTTGCCCATCTCGTTTTTCAAGCAGGGCACGTTGGGGTAAGGGGGACGGGTCAACATCCCGCCGGGATACCACTGTTCGGGCGGAGGACGTTCCCGCGGAACCAGAGCCTCGCTTCGGCCATACTCGTAGGGGTTACAGATAAAAGGCGTTTCGTGGCCAGATGCGTAATGGGTCCTCTGTTTGGGAGGCCCGTACTGACCGTTACTGTCCTCGGCGTACCTATGCGGGTACGCCCAGGTGTTATCCAGTTCACGGGGCATCATCTCTGACTTGATTTTGACATTATAGAGATTCACGTAATCCTCCGGGGGGGCCGCGAACTCGCCGGACATCTCCGCGGGCTTTGCGAAGCTCTGGCTCGGTCCGTTTTCGAGCTCCGGGTGCACGAAATGGGTCATGCTGTGGGGCAACAGTTGTTCGTACTGACACGAAGCCGCCCGCGTTGCGTCCATGTCCGGTGCTGTCGTCGCTGAACTCAGGCTGGCGAACTCGTGCACCTCCTGCACATCCGCGGTTAAGTGTGGTCGAGACGTGCTGCTGCATTGCAAGGTCGTCACCTCACCTGCTAGCTGTTCCAAGTCGCCACTTTTAAACATCCCAAGCACTTTGTCCCTGTCTCGCAGCTCTGCGTCTCTGTCTCGTCCCGCCGCGAGAGCGTATTCTCTGTGTTTCCCTCCTGCCTCTCTTTCGCTCACTGAGCAGTTTAACAAAGGCATTCCAGACAAATAGATTTCCTCACTACTACTTTCAGTGGTTAGGGGCGGCGGCGCGTGGTGCGGTCCCACCTCGCCTAGTTCGCTGGACTCCATAGCTAAGCCCAAAGACACGGACACGGCTTTGCACAGCTCTCGCGCAGTCTCCGAGATGCTGCTGCTGCTGCTGGTGGTGATGGTGCACACACGACTACTACTCGCCACACTTGCGTCACGGTCCGAGTCCAACTCGCGCGAGTGAACTTCTGCCGCGGCGGAGCCCTTCTGTTCGCCGTCAGCACACCAAAGGAAACCTGCGCGACTGCCGCTGCTTACGGTGGCATCTGCGCGGCCCGAGACGCTAGAAGACAGAGATGAGTCGCTTTTGCTTGCTGTAGAACTCCTGAGAAAATGAACACGGCTCGCCGCCGTCTGCACCACTGAACTCGCACTCTCAGACTCTTTCTCGGGGCAGCATATGATCCCTTTGCTGGAGAACAACTTGCTGAAACGCATTTCCTTCGACGCGGTCTCCCGCAGGCAGCCGCACTTCTTGGAGCTATAAAAGTCCAGACTGTCGGTGTTGCTTGCACGCACGTTTTGAAAAACGCTGTGGTAAGGTTCGCGAAAAACTGCGTCTGGGGACTCACAAGCCTCCCCCGGAACCTCCATGATCTAGAAACAGAGTAGGCTATGACAGGCCGTGAGGGTTTAAAGGGGACTCACCGCAACAAGTTCGTCAACAGATCCTTAAAAAGTTCCAGTGAGACAGTCACGAAAGAGCTGTTTAGCACGACAGCGTGTAAGCAAAAATAGCCAAACGAGCGCAGAGATGGAGACACATAGGCGGCTCTAAATAAACGTCAACGAGAAAAGTTTTCCGAAAATGCACGCCACACCAGCCTTCTGCTCATCAGAGCTTTATTCAGTCCAACCGTATGCTCAGATCAGTCACGCAAGCTACGCGCGTTGTTCATAAATGAACGGATGAAAGTGAACCTGACCGGGGGTGGGAATTTCTCTCAGCCGCTCGAAGTTGTTTTCCGCTTACCTTGAGAACAGGGCAGGCGATAAGATTTGCGCTGTCTGTTTTCAACGATCAGTCCGAGCCGACGCGGCGGTTGCTACAGTACCCTGGGCACATCGTAACAACCCACAATTTCCTTTTTTTAAGTACAATTACAGCCCTTTTCTCTCGTGTCAGGTACTCTCCTGGGCTCAGGCGGAGGTAATGTGGGGAGAGCTTGCTGTGTCACGGTGTTTTGCCGGGGTAAGCAGTTATTTTACGGAGAGTACGCTCGGGAAAGTCCTTGAGCGCTCTAGCTGTCAGGACTAGTACACAACATAGTACAGCAACAGGAACGGCGCCAAGGAAATACTTTCACTTACTATTAAATTTTAACACTGATGTATATCTCGTAGTTTAAAAGAAAAGAAAAAAAAAGAAAGTGAAAATACGCACAGTGCGCACTTTATAGGAGTTCAGGGCCTCTGCTTTGTAGAAAATGTTTCTAACGACATTTATTACTGTGCACACATTAAATATAAATTGAGACTTTTAAATTAGCCATTTGAAGAGCAAAAATAAGATTTTGGCTCTCTCTTTATATATATATATATATATATATATATATATAAATTTTAAAGGCCATATTTAACCTTATAAGAATAAATGTTCCTGTCTCAACATTTAATGTCAATTAAATTAAATTGCATGGTTTTTATGTGTGTAATTTAATGGATGCATTTTATTAAATTCTAATATTTAAGATCAAATAAACATTCAGTTTGTAAACATTTTTTAAAATAGAGTTGAGATGAGAATTTGAAATATAACTTGACAATAAAAAGAAAAGAGAAAGAGTCAGAATGTGTTGGATAATTTAGCTTTGCATCAATAAATCACAGTCTTTTTGCTTGGACTGATGGTGCACTGAAAAAGCCAAGGCACCACTCTAATTTTAATTAATCTCTAAAATGAGAAAACATCAAGACAATAATCTTACTGAACACTTCTCACTCACATCCAGCCACGAGGACTGGTTTGATCCAAAGGCTATTATTATGAGTACTAGTACAAGTAGTAGTAGTATTTTTCAAGAATTTTTTGAGTGCAAAGACAAGAACAGCTCTTAGTATCCTTTTTATTTACTGTAACTAACTATGACCTTTATTCTTTTCTTCACCATAAGGCCCAGACGATTTAGTGAGAATACAGTATTCATTATTAATCCCTGTTTGTCAGTTGTATCAAAATTGAGCAACTGTGTAATATAAAAAGTCTCATATGATATGTAACAAGAAGAACGATTTCCTGGCATAAACAAGCATGACACATATGCAGTGCAGGAAAAGGATATTGCTTTTGCAGCTCTGTATTGTCGTGAACTGTGTCTGATTTGGATGAGGAATGCTGCAGTGAAGTGTTTGAGGTCATTCAGAATGAGCGGCTTTATTCAGAATGAATTGGTGAGCGGCTGTGGGAGGAGCTGAGAGTGAAGGACGGAAGTCGAAAGAGCTGTTTGGTTTGGTTTTGGCCGGAGATTACCAAAAAGAAGGGAAAGTGCTCAGTTGTGTTGTTTATCAGTGGTGGTTGAGCTAGTTTTTGTTATATCTGTACATCACATTTTTTGTTTATCATTAGAAACTGGCAATCTACCCATCCTTTTTTTTTTTATTCCTCTTGTGCTGTCACGTCCGTTTGAGTGTGTGTGCATGTGCGCTACACCTGTTGCTTAGTAACTGAATTCCACATTTACTCAGAGCATTACGGCAAAGCACAGACCATTTACTCTGATTAGAAAAAAATAAATGTTCTGATATTTATTTGAAATATTTGGAAGGTTATGGAGACCTGCAAATATTATGTTAAAATAATATTCCAGGGTAGTACAAGTTAAACTAAATAGACAGCACATATTACATGATGTTGAATACCACAAAAAATAAATATATATATATATATATATATATAAAACTCAAATCTGGCCTACAGTAAGGCATTTAAAATGGAAGTGAACGGGCCAGTCTGTAAACATTATTACTCACTGTTGCAACAAGTACAACAAAAAAAACACAATTTATTTTAAATCTAGAAAAAATGCTATCCGATTTTACAACTTTGATGCCATGACAAAAAGTTTAAAATGATTATAAAAAAAATAACAACAACTATAAGTTCTCAGTCATCTCAAATAAACAAATTTTGACAGAATGAAGCACTTTATAAAAAGCTTCACATTTCTGCTTTTCAAAAACAATTGCCCCATTCATTTCCATATGTATCATTTATATTATTTAGACGGGTCTATATTTGTTTTTGTGTTAATCAACATTATTCCACAAGCACTGTTGATTGAGCTCAACTTTTACTGTTACATTCTATTATCACATTCCATTGTAAATTAACATTTTCTTTAAAATGTATGGATTTCATTATTTGAACTGTTGTTTGAAACAGAATAAAGATTATATACCCTCACGTGAATAAAAGTCTGTTTTTCTGTTGAATCTTCATTTAAGTCATATTGACTTTTGCATGGCCAACTAGCGGAGAGACAGTTCAATACCAGTAAATGTGTGTATGCATTCAATGAAGTGGCTACATAAAGCAGTTTTTGAGGTTGCTGGTGTTCCTTCATCCCCAAGGACCAGTTCAACATTCACCTGGAAATATTCTTATAAATGTGAGACAATGATGAAACAATTTTTTCTCTTTCTACATCACGACCAGGCCAGATTTTTCTGTATATAGACACACTTAGCTTAGATAATTCAACACAATCTTTTCGAGGAAAATATTTCATTCTTTAAATGTAGTTTCTGCTATCAAATTAGAGTTTTGCAAAAATGTCTCCAATGTCTTTTTTAACTGAATTGGCGTCCCAGCAGAAAGAGTCAATTTATATATGCACATTTAGACATATGCAGTATATTCTGATCTTCGTTATTAATATAAGTATTAAAACTGAGGTGAACTTAAAAAAAAAGTTGACTGAGTGTGAGAAAAAAAGCAGTATTTTTTCAGGCTAAAACATTTAGTCAATTCCTCCATTTTCTAATTGAAGGTTACAAAAAAACCCAGCACCGGGCGTATTGGGGGGGCTTGGTTAGATATTTCTTTCCATTTATGGCTATGCGTCTAGAGAAGAAATCCCAAGCTTAAGACTTTTTTAACAAAGAAAGGAATAGGGAACAAAAGACACACTATAGATCACCACCTTGAGGTCTCTCTAACATCTCTCCCATTTGTCTGTCAATAATATCAAGTTTATATATACTAGCACACACATTCCAATCCAGTCCAGTCATTTTACCCCAAAGAGATGAAAAAGAGAGAGAAGCAGACAAAAAGGCAAATGGAGGGACAACCTATCAAGCTGCATAAAGTTTATCATTCTCTGTGGTCTCAATGCAGTGCCAACAACTGAGGATTAACATCTGTCAGTGAGATGTGGTGCACACTAATCAATGAGGCTGGGTGTTTCATAATGCACATCTAGTGTGTGAGTGTACGCATGCACGAGGATTAAAAAATGAATAGCCTTCTGCTCGTCTTTCAATTATATTATTATTTATTCCTGCTTAGGGAAGGTCTTCATTTCACTTGATCATATCATATCGCTCATGCCTCTGTGAAGTCAGCAGACATTCTCTACATTTCTCTCATGTGCCAGAGCCTGATCACTACAACCTCTTTGGCTTTGATTCATGTGTTTCTGGGAGAGCTGTCAGAGCGAATGAGGTAAGTGACTGTTTATATACCAGCTGCTCTGTGGTCAGTGGAAGTTAATGGCATCGGTTCTACCTACACTTTCATATTTGTTGTTGCTTAGTTGGAGTACAACTCCTCTGAGTAAGAGTTAAACTATTTCTTCACAAAGCAGTGATACATATTCTTTTTTTACTACTTGTTGGTGCATCTTTTGGCTTGCACGAGCTGATTCATCAAATCTCTGGAGTAAATGTAAAATATTCACAGTCGGGTCACATCACAGCTGTAGTTAACTTTTTATAGTGGAGCTTATGGTCATCAGTGTTTTTCCTTTCTGTTGATCTCATCCTATTAAAATGCACAATGTGTTGGCAACAAGTGTCTAATTTTGAAAACTTGAAATTTTCTGTCAATAAAACATCCAGTTAGGCTGAAGCTTGGGTTATGTAACTTGGTTAAAAGACAACAGAACATGTGCATTGTCGCCACCTCTGTTTGAAATATGTGATTGCAGCTTTTGCATGATAATTTCGCTATTTTGAATGTAATGTTATGGGGTAAGTGTGGCTATCAGTCACCGCACTGTGGATCCTGTACTTAGGAATCACAGATTCTAGCCTAGAATTTTCACCGTATATTGTCGTCTGAACCAGTAAGTAACAAGTCTGCCATGTTTGTTCTGACCAACTGAGGAAAAAAGCATTACAATAGCAGCACTATGCTCAAATTTCCACCAGTGCCACTCAAATTAGAAAACGTTGTTATATGCTAACCATTGTGACACTGACTGGTTATGGACTGGGTAGTCGATAACCAAAAATGTCTGGACTGCAGCTTTAATAGTTTTATTTGTAACATTGTGTCAAAGTTCTGACACTTGGGGGTGCACCTGGGAGCCCAGACAACACTGACATCATTGATAAAAAAGCAAAAGAAATTGGTAATATTTGCCTAGCTTGACGCCCTGGATATAAATATACCAGTGTGGCATTTGCTCACTTATTTTGTTCTTAAAGGGGTCATACAAAGGCAATTTTCCACAAGCTAATATGATTCTTTAGGAATGGAACGTTTGTAATATAGATTGCTTTAAAATGTCTCAAAGATAGTGTAAAAAACGCTCATTTTACCCTGTCAAAAACAGCTCTTTAGAAATCACTCTATTCTGTGTACTTCCCCTTTAAATCGTCACGAGCTCCGCTGACCCCGCCCCCCTTTTCCAAGGCGTTCTCGGAGGATCTTTCTCTTTTTTTATCCGTATTCAAAGTGAAACTTGCTAATTAACACATTGTTAGGAAAGGTGATTTGCAAAGATTCATTAAAAGACATTATACTCACTGCCTCTGTCGGTGTGATGCCACACGGACATGCATTTGAGAATGGCAACGGGCAACTTATTATTCTTTTAATTAAATAAAAAACTTGTGGATCTTTATCATTGTAGGGCGGTTGTGTACACACACTCCCAACACACATTTCAGTCCAAACAGCTTGAAAAAGTGCATGTACCACCGTATGACCCCTTTAAAAGCTGAAGCAGCATCTCTCTCTGAAAAAAAGCAGCGCTTCATTTACCTCTCTGTCTCCTCATCCTTCGATCTATGGCACGGGCTGTGATCTCTCTTTTTCATACTCAGATAAGTATAGGGAAAGTACATCTGGTTGCTTCAACAGCGATCTTTGAGAGCAAATTTCTATAAAAGAGCATTTACAATAAGATTGCGTCAGTGTCTGGGGTGCGCCTATGTTGAAGCAGCCCTGTGGATGGTTCCTGCCCTTCAGCGCTTGTGGCTCACATTCTTTTCTAAAAGACCACAAGGCACCTCATCTAGTTCCTGGCACTTCTACTTCCAGGTACAAGGCCTTGGCAATGTACACACAAAGGGAGAGCAAAGAAATGTCACAAGAGTAGTTTAAGCAGCTGAATTCCTGCAAACCTCTCATTCCTCACACAACACATGTCTTCCAGTAGAGTTACCAGATGAGTTTGAAGACTTGTCTCAGCATGATTTTAATTTCTCATTTGAGGCTGGTGAGGAGGATTAGTTGTTAATTGCAGCAGCAGAGGCAATTGACTCGGCTGGAGCTGCAATCCCAGGTGCTTCTTTTCAGTCAGAGGCTGATGTCGAAATGGTGGCCATGCTTAACCAGGTGGCTGAGAGCATTGGGCATGAGTTGACTCCTGCATTCTGCCCTGAGTGCTCTTGGCTGGGTGACACTGTTAAATATTTTACCCAGCAATTCTCAACAGTTAAGAAACAGATGGAGGCTATTAAACATACCTTGCCTCTGCATGGAACGGATGCTACCCCTAGTCCACCAAAGTAGCAACCTCCAACTGTTTGTCACCAGCGTTGATCCCTGTGAAGACTGGGAAGTGCATACTGCATCTATTTGCCCCTGTCACTAAATTGTCAATAAAAAAACAATTGACTTTTTCCAGGGTCATGGATACAGTATTCAAGGCCCTCATTACAGCCAAGCACTTTATCGTAGTGCCACTTCATGGTACAGCATGGTATGGTTTCTACAGGAAACACCAGATTGGCTAGATTTAAATCAGCACAAACACTAAAGGTTCGGGCGTACTTTTGTTTTGAACAAGTGCTCCTTTTTTAAAAACCACAACATGTCTGTTTTGTGGTCTGTTGAGGAAGTGCAGATGTTTCTGAGCAGCTGAGCAGTGGATCCAGTGAAGGCTTGATGAGCCGAGTCTTACCACCAAAAGTCTCCCACCATAGTGGACCTTGCTCCAAAATGCCACAGGAATTGTGCCTCAGTTACATCGAATTTACTGTAGCTATTCTGAGGCCATTGGTGTGGGGTCTGGATGCTTGGTTAGCACACCTCGTTCCATCCCACTGGTTGCTTTGAACAATTCAGTTCACCATAGCCCACCAAAGTTCAGTAGCATTTTACTTACCTCTGTAAAAGAAGGTAAGATGAAAAAAGGGTTGTACAGAGTGGAGAGCTCAGACCAATGTTAGGTTTAGGAGTCCCAAGTCCCTTACAGGCTCCCATTCAAGATGCTCACATGTGTCAGTGGACAGGATTGGTTTGCAGCTATATCTCGATCCTTTTTAAGCCACAGGCTGTTTCTTTGGTTTGTTTTTGTAGGACAGGCTTATCATTACAACATTCTCCCTTACAACAGTCTCCTCACATCTTTAGAAAAAGCAGCAGAGGTTGCCCTTTCCCCCTTGAGGGAAGAGGGTATTCACATTCAAAATGCTGGGACTGATGAATATTAGTCCACTACAGCACATGGCTTCACATGGTTCTCAGATGGGCATGGCGCCATGGCACACACTCTGTGGCCATCAGAGTGTAAATTCGGCCCTTGGAAGGACCTTGCATTTCTACGGGCAGTAGGTTCTATTATGCGTACCTTCCATTGCTCAGTTCCAGTTAAAGACTAAGTGTCTTCACTTGACAGAGGACTGCTCTGTTACCACATACTGTGCTTGGTTTTTCTTCCCTTATGTGGGGCCCACCACAGAACTTTTACTATGTAGTACTTCCTTCTAGTAAGTCTATAGATTGTATCTTGCCATCACCTGACATGACAGCCTGCTGGATGACCTCACCACTTTCTATGCCTGCTTTGAGGCCTCCAGCATGAGGCGGCATAGAGACGAGGCATAAACAAACTTGAACTACCCCCTACCCCCACCTACTGTTTTATCAGCTGGTACCCAAAGCGGTAAGGAAAATCCACCCTTGCAAATCAGCAGGACCAGACAACATCCCTGAGCAGGCCCTCAGAGCTTGTGCTACAGAGCTGACCAACATATTCACTTCCATCTTTAACCTCTCCCTCAGTTAAAGCACCATCCCAAATTCCCTTCAAAAACAAAACCATTGTCCCCCTCATCAAGAAGAGCCCCCGATCTGTCTGAACAACTACAGGCCAGTAGCACTCACTTTCATTGTTTTGAGATAATGGTGCTGGCCCACATTCAGAGCAACATGCCAGACACTTTGGACCCCCTGCAGTATGCTTACCGAACTAAGAGGTCGTGCAAGTGTGTGTACACTGTTCCTGAGCTGTTCTTTCAGCTCGCTGTTCTAAATTATGATGACTCCATATATGTTCTAATGTTATGATACTCCATATATGTTCTAAATTATGATACTCCATATATTAATGACATTAATTAGGAGTCGTTTACAAGGCAGAGAGCTGAAAGCATTCAAGATTCCTGTTTAAGATAATTTGCGATTCATAGATCATCACCACCATCACCACCACAAACATTGGGACTCCACAGGGGTGTGTTTTTAGTCCCATCCTCTACAGTACACACTGTGTCACTTCACACAAGGACAACATCATTATGAAGTTCACTGATGATACTGCAGTGATAGGGCGGATTGCTGGCGGAGATGAAGTGGCCTACAGGATGGAGGTGGCCAGTCTTCTGACATGATGTGAGGACGACAACTCCACCCTCAACACAGACAAGACAAAGGAGATGATAGTGGACAAGAGTAAGGAGAGGAGAAGTCACCAGCCACTGTTTTGAATCTTGATCTTGAAGTGGAGTGGGTGAGCAGCTTTAAATACTTTAGGGTTCCACATCAGCAAGAACCTCACCTAGACCTAGTTTGACATGTCACCTAAGATCCGTGTTATTGAGAGGGTCTTGACCAGCTGCATCACTGTGTACTATGGCAGCACTATGAGAGTGGTGAAGACTGCTGAGAAGATCATCAGGACTCCACGGCCCTCTCTGCAGGCTATTTACCATTGCAGAGCACAAAGAAGAGCTGCCTCAATCCTCAAAGACCTCACCCACCAACAACATGGACTGTTCACACTCCTATCAATTTGCACATTTGTTAATGTAATTGCTGCAATTTCTTATCAGTGGCTTAATCTTAATTGCACAATATTCATGTTAAAGCTGTATTATTATTATTTTGTAGTTGCACTCAATTTGTTACGGGCCACTGTACTACTGTTGTACAAAGTCAATATTGCACACTCACACAAATGTACATAATCTATCTTTCTACATTCATAATCTATTTTTACTCCTGCAACATAGCTGTACTTTTATCCTTTTAATTTTATTTATATGTATGTTTTTAGTTACACATAATTTGTACTTGTCTTAGCATTCATGTGGACAGCAAATTAAGAATCACTGTGCACATGACAATAAACTACTTGGAATCCTTGAAATCACTTCAGATAGGATGTGGTCATTTCTCGCTTGAGGAAGTGAACACTTTCCAACAACAGGCTTTTTGGTGAGGCCATGTTGATAACTCTCCCAGTTGAAGGCGAAGAAGGTCATACTTCCTGGGAAATGGAAGTTTACACAGAGGAGTGGAGCATTTGTTTATGACACACTGGACTTGCTAGCATCTGTGCCATCGTGGACTCATAACACAGTTTAGCCAGTTGTGGCGCTTAGTATAGATACCCCTAATGTCAGAAATGCAACACAACATCAAACTGACTGAAAGGAAATGTTTCATATAGTAACCCTTGTTCCCTGATAAAGGGAACATAAAGGTTGTGCTCCTCATGTCACAACTCTGAACTGCCACTGAGTGAGTAGAAACATTTCTACTCCTTGGAACAAAATGAGCAAGCACATGCCATGCTAGCTAAATGCTATTTATACCAGGATGCCTGGGGAGTGTCCAGCGATGCAAATTTTGCTTGCCAATTTCATTTGCCTTTTCTCAATGACGTCAAAAGTGTCTGGGCTGGACACAACATCTCCGTTCTCTTCATCAGGGAAGGTGTGTTACCATAACCAAGGCATTTTACATGAGTGGATCAACTGATCATATGTTTTTTGGCATTCATATCTCAATATAATGTAAACTAAAAGGCTCGAGTCAGCTTGCTGGTGTGCAAATTGCCCACATATTCATAAAATCTCATTTAAGTGACACTTATCCTTCACAGCAACTAATTAATGTCATTATGTGAAACGAGATAATACATTCTAGTAATTTAGTGACAGAAATTCCCACTCTCTCCTTCCTTATGTTGTTCAAAATCTGTATTACTTTCTTTATTCTGTATCAAAGTCTAAGTAAAAATAAAAGTATGTTTTCTTTAAGTTCCTCTTTTGTTTAACATTGTTTTGCTTATTATGTCTACACTGCCAGACTGAGGCAAACCCCTGGAGGCAGACTCTAGTTCTGAGAGTAATGCTGATGTTTTAAGGAGCTCTTATGCCACTTTTCATAGTTTTTTTTTTTCTGTTAACAGGAAGTGCACAGAGACATCCCAGAGGCCATATCAGCTACTGTCATCAAGGATGAATTAGCTTCTGTACTTTTTCACTTCCATATTCAAACCACATATTTTTTAACATGCTCTCGTAACTGTCCTAATGTTTAATTTTCAGAGCTAGATCTTTAGGTGTGTCTCTCCAGGTAATTAAAGTTTTCTTATCTTAAATACGTCTCTCTGGTGTACGGCCTTTATATTTAAAACTCTTTCTAACACACATTCATACACTCTGACAGACACAGATGAATATGCTCAGCCAGGCACACATGCCTTAATTTAGGCACCGTTCTAACATTCAAGCGTTTCATCTCAGTATGTACAAAATAATTTCTTTGCGTTAATCAGTCACATTGTATTTTTTTTTTTTTTTGCAATGGTCTAAAGTTCGTCATTACCGACTCTGTCTGGGGCACCTCTGTAGAACAACATCTGTCTTGAAATTAAATATGAAGTTGGACGTCAAAACACACGCGCATGTATCATTTTAGAGGTCAGAGCAAATCTATGCTACTGATAAGGATGTGTGTGAAGTGGAAGAGGACAGGAATGGGCTAAGATTAGGGATGATGTGATCATACGGACGACCACGACAGCTCTTACGACAACAATGATCCAACTATTGGTGAAACTGTTCTGTTAATGTAACATCCTGATGTTCTGTAACTTGAGTTGCTTAAGATCAGTTAAGGGGCAAAATGACCCGTGCAAAACATTGTCTCTGACCTGGTCCAGTTCAGACACAATAACCCTGACAGAATATAAAAATACTCCTTTGTGCACTCTCTCCCACTTTCTCTATCTGTTTTTTCTTCCTTTGTCAAAATCACCACGACTGCTATGCAAGGCTACAGTGCCCTCCTACTCCCACACTCTCTCTCTCTCACTCTCGGTCTCTCTCTCTCTCTCTCTCTCTCTGATCTCACACACACACACGCATGTACCCCGGTCTCTGCAGTTATTAACTTTATCACTTAGCTTAACAATTTCATTACTACCTTGCATTCTCAGTTGGGTCAAATAAGGCATAGTAAACATGCCAAGTTGCCAACTTACCACTGAGCTGAAGCATCCGATGCAGGTAATGCAGTCTAATAATGAAAGCCAATATAATACAATGCACTTGAATGAATTGTTCTGCTATTTAAGTGTTACTAAGTTATGTTAGGTCATTCGAGTCCACTTCAGAGGTCAATGGGTAAACCCATTATCCCCCCCTTGTGGACTTAAGATGTTGTTGCAGCGCGTAAACCATAAAATTCTGACTTGAAGAGCGTAAAAGCTCTTTGAACATATTTGAGAAAAACATATAGTCTTATATCAGACTCATATTATCCCATTATCTTTATGGCGTTACATTTATATTGAGGAACTACTACATTACAAATAAACATGTTCAAAACACGTATCGTGTTATATGATGTTATACGTCTCTTAAATTACAGTTTCCATTCAAGAGGATTTCTGAGTGGAGTGGACTTTGCTCGCGCATCTTTACTTGTTCGGAGGCAGGGATTTGAGTCCCAGCAGCGGGAACATGTCGGGACATGCCTGTGTGTCCCAGCTCACAGCGCGCACTACAGCACACCGGGCAAATGTGCCAGTCAACAACTTGAACCACAAACTAAACTGGACCGAATTTACCCCAAGCCACAGGAGACGTTTTCTTTAATAGGACAGAGAATTAAGTGACTGCTGCGATTTGCCCCTGCTGCAACGTAAGTGCGGATGAAACTGTCCCTAATGCGCGACTTTACAGGAGATTCATAATGTAGTAGCCGATGCAATGCGCCCTACTTAGTTCAGTTTGACCACCTTTCTTGTATTTATGTAGATTATTCCCAACAGATCATTTAACGGAGGTATTTTTATATTCGATGGCACCTCGATGTGCGCTCTCGCTTGATCTGTTTCTCTGTGTTCTCACATCTACAATGAATGAAAATGAATGCACATTAATCTTTATTATTATCATCGAATAGCATAGCCTATATTGCATGAAACAAAAGCCTTTTCTTTTTCCTTAGGCTACTATTTATTTTATTATAACTCGCTATAAATACAAATGGACTGTAAATACTAAACAATAATGCACTCTATAACTTATTTTTTAACAGGCTGATGTAAAACTAGTCATTTTCTGAGTTCCACTTATTAAGAATTACGAAACGATTATGCCGAATTATTGTTTTGCAGATTGTATTCAAGCGGGTAACGTATAAAAATGTTTTTGTATTTTAAAATCTAAACAAAACTAAACATTAGAAACATTAAACCAAAATGACCCCGTGCATGAGGATCTGCGTTTAAGGCGGCAACCGTTTTAGTAAAATAGTTGCATTTAATATGTAGGCTACATAATGTATATAATGTAATAATAACAAAATATATAAGTATAAATATAATATTAATTCATATCTAGCTCAAATTTAACACTGAGGGTTTTTTTTTATTATTCAGATAATAAGAACTATCCTACTAAAAAAAAACCTAAAAAAAACCTGGCAGCTATAAAGATAAAAACGTTCTGACAATGCTTAAGATATTACATGACTATTAATGCATGTATAACCACTACCTAAGATATCAATTTTTATTTACTTTAAAAAGTAGGCTAGCAAGATAATGTATGGTAAAATATCAAGCCACATAATGAATCAAAGTACATTGTAAGTGCCCTGTCCAATTTGTGTATATATTATAGTAAGATTTCTTATAATGTTAAGTTAATTTACATTTTCCTCTGCATATGTTAGGATAACTTACTGTTAACCAATTAACAGAACTTCACTGGCAGTATTTTGCATTAAGGTTTATAGTTTGGAGTTGAATATCGTTGTGTATTGTAAACACATGTTTGTGTGCTATATTTTTTCTTCTTCTTAGATATAACATGGATTGCTTGATGGATGAGTATTTCCACACTGGACAATGTCACAAGTGCCCGCAATGTCCACCTGGCCAAGAACTGAAAGAGGTCAGAGAAAGCGAGGCTGAGTGCGAGTGTCTGATAGAAATTCCCTGCTGTGTATTAAAACATTTTAGGATTACTGTATCCTACTGCTTTATCAGTTAACATCTGAGAAGCCCAAAGGCTCTGTGAAGAAAACAACACCTATAATTAACCCTCATTATTTTCAAATGCTTGTAGATGAACTGCCATGTATGAATGCCTGCGGCTGAAGTCATCAACCTGTTTGATTAGTTTTGTAAGACCATTTATAAGCTTCAACAAGCATAAGGTTCAAAAAGGTTTGCTGGTCTTAGCTGGTGCTCCATTGGATTTAGTTTTTTTGGCTAGCAAACTGCTCTTCCTGTCAAAAGATCTAGATTTATACCCCTCTAAACTCTAAAAGCTGAAATACTAACAAATCAGGCTGTAGACTGCTTAAGCGGTTTGTTTGTTAATATTCCCGTAAAACTTCTTATTTTGCCTAGTTTATCAGGTAATTAACTGATGGACTTCTGGTTTATTAATAAATCATAGAAAAATATTGTGACTTTCTTTAAATAATTGCAGTCATCTTCTGTTCGTATATTTATATGGAATTTTACATGTAGAATTATTGATAATGTCCCTTTTTTTGTTAAATATGTGAAGGTGTCTGTTAGGTCTGTTTTATGTACATAATAATAAATACGAGGACATAACATGTCCAAAAAGAGCCCCAATTTGTAGACTAAGTAAACACTCTGTGGTATCACATTCCTGCCAACAGAGGCTTACACATGACTGTAAATGACCGCAAAAAAACAGGGCTAGTTTTCAAAAGCTGCATTCTCAGAAAAGCTTTGACACATCCAGTGCACTTGTCATGTTACTTATCACGTTTGTTTTCATGTGGGCTGGTAGGACTGTGGTTATGGTGTAGGTGTGTCAGCGGTGTGTGGCGTATGTGATGTTCGGTGGTTTAAGGAAGACTGGGGTTCTCACCCATGCTCACTGTGCCAGAACTGCCGCAGACTCAACAGACAACAAATCAAGCACTGCACAGCCACAGACAATGCTGTGTGCGGAAACTGCCTCCCTGGGTGAGACTTTTACACACATACACACACAGATTTATGAAATATGATGTTTATAGCTCATAATTGAGAAATCAACCGACATAAAACTGATTGCATGCAACTTCACAACTAAATCATTATAGACACACACACACACAGCTGTATCTTGTTTTTAAAACCAAATCTTTTTTTTTTTTTTTTTGAATGAAAGCTTCTACAGCAAAATGCGACTGGATGGATTAGAAGATTTGGAGTGCCTTCCATGTGGCCCTGCACCCTCCAGAAACATACAGTGTAGCAGTGAGTACAAAACTGAAAATCAATGTACGCTAGCATGACTGAGTAGGGTTAAAGCCATATCTCCAGACACCTGTGTTCTGTTCAGTTCATTCACCTGTTTTTGAACAAAATTAATCTTATTTGACTGCCCCTTAGGCAGTGTTTCGGGGTTGGCCTGTGTCTAATTATACAGAGATTCCTTAAAGCAATAGTTTAATTTAATAATTAAATGAAAATCATGTCATTATTTTTTTACCCTCATGTTGTTCCACACCCGTATGAATTTCTTTCTTCTGCACTTTCTTAATTTTTTTAATCTAGATTAATTTTGGAAATTAATCTAGATTAAAATGACTCATTTGAATTCTGCCAAAGGCATTCAGAATATGTGTGCCATAATGACTTAAAGTACAGCCCTATTCGGACGGGACTAGTTTTACAGGGGGTCGTTAGAGAATGTTTTGTTTCACAGGCGTACTTGGTGATTTGAATCTCATCCGAATCTGCCATGTCTGTGTTTTTCTCTCACAACCTCTGTGACAACCTAGAGTCCGAATGCGATGTCTGTGATATTATTTTTCACAACGTGTTTCCTTGTGTGTGTTACCCAACGCGATATGCCGTAGATCCTCTTACCACACGCATGTTTAATGTATTCTGATATATAAAATAAAAAAAACAAAAAAAAACAAATAAAGAGCCAGAACTGTAAAGACTGACGATTGTAATATCAGTATCAGGTAAGATTACTCACCTTCATTTCTGCACTCGGTTACATATGTTTTAATGATCAAAATTAAACGTGTTTACTACAAATAAAAATTATAATAGTTGAAAAAGTTGATATTATTACAATTTTCCCGAGCTAGTTACTGGCGTTACATTTGCCAGCAGTACCTTCATCACACACAAGGCACACAACACAGAAGGGAAGGGGAGGGGGCGTGAATGGAACAGTGATTGGTCTGGGTTTGGCATGAGGTATCATTTACCATCACC
>JAUMHQ010000093.1:2251970-2271365 GCA_032361165.1 Enteromius paludinosus | reverse complement strand
ATGTCCATGTACTGAACTGTTATTATTCAACCATGCCAAGGTAAATTCAGTTTTCCATTCTATGGCACCTTTAAAGAATTAAAAACTGTAAAATAGAAGTGCACTCGAAATTTGCATGGCACTGTACATTATGTGACTGTCTATACACAAATGGATTATGACCTCTAAGTTCTACCCTTTGAGTCACTCTTCTTGACTAGCTGAAAATATCATACTTTGTTTAATTATATTATCCTTAAGATCACAGTGCTGAGCTATTCCATCATTATGTTTGTTCAGGTCTCATATCAGTCTCTGCTGAGAAAGTTCAGTCATTCACTATTATCGTGGATTTACTCTGAGGAAGAGCCCTAAAATCATACAGCAGGCCTACTTTATTCAAAAGCATATGATCCTACATGCATACCAAATAAGCCCTATTCAGACAGTGATAGTTTCTCTTGTGAACTTCTGTAAAAAATAAATTGTCACCTCAGTGATAAAGATGATGATTTATTCACAGTGAAGAAGACTAAATTCTTAGTATATTATTATATAATGTTTAATAATATCCTATTTATTAATTGATTATTAACATCTCCTGTTTTAATAAATATGCATGCAAATTATTGTGGTAATTTGTTATGCTCATCAGTGGTATAAAAGTGTTTAAACGTGAACCCACTAACAACAGACAGCGTTTTTGCAGATTTTTACAAAAATGTCATAGCCCCCAGAATATTCATATCAAAATATAGATCAAATACTACATCTGGATTATATTCAATAATATGAAACCAAAAATGTAGTAAATGCCTTCCATCAGTACTCCAAAAGTTTACACAGGCCTTTACCTCTTCCTGGATCGACATTTCACTAAATAAATAGTGTATATATATATATATGCACTATATTTCACATACTGTATGCATACATATGAGATTGCTCGTTTCTGTGTCTTCCTGGTCTGTGTTTTTGATTGGCACATTGAAGACTCATTCAGGAGATGTATTATAGAACTCCCTTAGCAGAAACTGGACAATCCGGTGTTTGGCAGGGAAGCGTTGCCTCACAAATAACAGAAAATTCTGTGTTTGGCGGTGAAGGAGTTAATCATTATTCTGTTTATTCTTTTTGTCAGGTAATCCAGCGGAGGGAGGACGGTTCTGTGAACTTTTTCAGGGAGTGGGACTCCTACAGGGAAGGATTTGGCAAAATCACTGGAGAGTACTGGCTCGGTAAGTTGTGTGTTTGTGTTTGTGTAAAAAGCTGCCAACACCTGCACACCTTCTCATCCACAGACACCCAGGCAGTTTTAGCCTTTCCTGGTGTTTCTACACATTTGTCTACATGCTTGTCTTGAAATACGTTGATATCATATTTTTAAAAGTATATATGGTTATATATTTTATAGTTATATAATTTTGGAATTTTACATTATTTTATTTAAATTCGAGATGCAATTTCCAAATGGTGCATCCTGCAGACCTTTTAGACCTGCATTGAGTCATACAGTCAACAGTACACATCACAGATCTGTCAGGGTTGATTGTGTTGAAACGACTGGTTGTGCATCATCCAGTCGTGGTCTAATTGATAGGGAGTAGGGCTTGTAACCCAAAGGTTGTGGGCTCAAGTCCCAGTTCCGGCAGGGATTGTAGGTGGGGGGAATGAATGACCAGCACTCTCTCCACCTTCAATACCACGTCTGAGGTGAGACCCTTGAGCAAGGCACCATTCCCCCAACTGCACTTGGATGGGTTAAACACAGAGCACAACTTCCTAATATGGGAAACCATACCTGGCCACATGTCACGTCCTTTCCTTAAACGCATTTATTTGTTGGTCAAACCTAGAAATCGAAAAAGCACCAAACTCGAGCGCTAAACATCCATCTCCACATGATCAGTGAATGAGCAGCAGCAACTCATTCCCTCTGCTTTTCTTCCACTCCATGTAAGTAGGAATCAAATCAACAAGAAAGCCCAAATTGTCGTGTTTACCATTTTTGCAAGCCAAAACGACGTTTGACAGCCAAAGCGCTATAATCAAGCTCTTAACCTGCAGAGAGGTTTAAACTAGAATCATTATTGTGTGTGTTGGTCTGCGTGAGTGTTTTTGTTTCTCTGTTCGCTTAATGAGATGAGCAGTGGCGACTGGCTTGTTCTCTGCTAAGATACAGAGAGAGAAAGAGAGAGAGAGAGAGAGAGAGAGGATGAACTGTATAGGGAATTTAAAGGACGTCTCTTTCACACGCGGTGTGTGAGGTCATAAATTGGCGCAACGTATGCAGGATGACAGATGGATGTGGCATCAGTCAGGCCCATGGGAGCGTGGATGAATATACAGTTGTTTCTAATGCTGCCACCCCACTTCTGCTGGTGTGGCCAAGTGAGGAACTTGCACTCCAGGGCATACTTATACATGGAAATAGATTCTCATTGTGTTAAGTAGATTATCATCAAAGAGACATACAGTTTGGTTTAGTCAAGTATGAACTAACAGACCCTGTTTCTCTGTGCAAAATCTTTGTTAGCTGCGTTGCAGAAGGCAGTCGTTGCGGTTTCTATAGTGTCCTGTTCTGCTTATTCCCCACAGGCTGAGAGAAGGACAAGAGCAGCAAGCCATATTATAGTGTCCATAGTGGCCGTGTAAAGCTTCTCACACTTATGGACACTGTTTACCCTTGAGATTTAGATAAAGCTTACATCATGTTCCTTTTAACCACTCAAATTCCCTCATGACTCAATTTTTCTTCCTTATTCTTGACCCTCTATGTCATCAAAAACATCCACTGAAGGCTTATGGGAGTTATGGTGATGGCAGAGGCTGCTCTTGTGGGGTGAAATAGGGCTAGTTTTATGATATACAGTGGATGAATTCTGAAAAACAGAGCTTTCCCTTCCATTTCAGTATAGGGCTGCAGTCTGTGCCAAACAGCTTGAACTCAAAAGTACAGGTCTACCAATATTTTAGAAGCTGACATATTGATTTACTTGTTTTTTTTTTTTTTTTTGGCAGCATGCACACCTTTAGGATTGGAGTTAAATGTCTGCCGCTTGTTGCTTAGCAGTGCCTCCGTTGCACTGATTATATGCAAAGTCTGATGAGAAGCAGGAGTCATGCACCTCCTTTCATATACCTGCATTATGTTATCTGACCATCATTAATTAGATTTACGTCAAAAGTCGCAAACTTTTTAAGCCTGAAGTTAAAGATTTTCAGGATACTGTATTTTAAAGGTCATTTTGTAAAATCCATTTAAGCTTTACAGATCTTTATTGGATTAAAACGTTCAACACCTGTTGAACAGTCCTTAAGACACTTATGGTTAAATTCACAGTTAAAAGAACGTTAAAAAGACCTTACTGACTCCGAAAAACACCTGAAATAGAGGCAAGTGATGTAATCCTAAATTTCTCCAAATCTTTTCTGTTGAGGAAACAAACTCATATACATCCTAGATGAAATTTTCAGTGCATTTTCACTGTTGGATGTGCTATTCCTTCAAAGCAGGTCAGGAGTGTAAATATCAGATGGTTTATATAAGCCCTTTGGACTGAGCCAGTGATGGCAGACTGGGACAGCTTTGTGTTGCAGTGTGTATGTGTTTCACAGTGTGTGTGAGTGACAGGGATAGTTTACCCAAAACTTCAGTTCAGGAGAAATCAGCAATTTGATATTGCGTAACTGCACACATATTATAGCCGGGGAAAATGTCATTGTGGTAATAGATTTTTAATTAGTTAGTTAAGTTCTGTACCTCAACGAGTAAAGTCATAACATAATGATATCCATGTGATACGTTACGTTGATACGTTAATGATTCCTTAAAGCAGACAACAATAAGTTGAAAAGCCCCCATGCTTCAACCTGTTTTGGTAATTAATATGAATTTACACTATTAATATAATATGTCTTTAGGGAATTAGTACTTTATGACACATTTAACTAATAACAATTTATTAATTACTTAATCTATGAATCCAATATAATGTTAATTTCTTGCTTCTTTGTGATTTATAGATTAACTCATGAGGATCTTTGCATTTATTAAGCATGAATTAATGCATATTAGTGTCACCAAATTAAAGTGTTACCCATTTATCTGTGTCTGTAATTTATGTATGTGTTGTTTTGTTTTTGCCTTTAATCATGTTTCAAATTTTTTAGTTAAGCAGTTTTTACAGTTTTTGAATCCATTCAGCCAATCTCCGGGTCTAGCTGCAGCTCAGCATAGATCATTAAATCTGATCTGATCGCAGGTTCTATTTTATCTATAAATAGTTCCTACTTATATATTAGCCTAGAAAATCGCAAATTTTCATTTTACATCAGTCTTAGCACACAATGTAACTACAGAAGAGTCAAATTTTAAATAGGAACAATATTGAAACTGGTCATTTTTGAGCTAATGGTCTAATCAGATTTAATGATCTATGCTAAGCTGTTACTAAAAGTGCTCCTGCCAGACCCAGATGAATCAGATGAATCGATTAAAAAACAGTAGAAATCAACTATTTAACTTGTTGTAAAATAAGCCTATTTAAAAAAAAAAAAAAAAGTGCCATGTTCCCTCACGTTTGCTTTAGGTAATAAATGAAAAGCAAAGTCATTGACATGACTTCTTTTTCCTTACTGGTCAGAAAATCCTCCAATCTGTGACTCAAAAAAAAAATTAAACCACTAATGTTATATATACAGAAAAAAAAGAGAAAGGGGGTTCTGGCATTGGCCATGTCACAGGTGTGAGTCAGACTGAATAATAGGTGCTTCTTGGTTACAAGAATCAGCTCGAAACACTGCTTTGTGCACAGTTAAGGCAAGCTCTGTCATTGATAACATTATCTAGGGACATTGTCTTATTCACTCCAAATCTGATTTAATCAGAAAAAAAAAACGTGTTAAAGTGACTCCTTTGTCACTGGGGAGCTCATTCGCACTTCACAAAGAAGATATGACAGAGGAGATGAGAGATCATTATCATGTCCTATTTAGACACATTCGCTTCCTTTTTTTCTATTTCACTGTGTTCTCTTTCTGTCTCTATCAGCAGTTTCTCTTTTTCCCCCCATTTTCTTGTTATAAATTCTCACATTCCCCAATCAATTATAGCACTATGAATTATGGCTCCCCAACAAAGAGCATCCATTTTCTATGTGGAGTCACAAGTGCCCCCTACATAATTCTTTCTCACACAGACACACACAAACCGTTGCCCGCCAACGAGTGCACGTCCCATAATGCACCATCTCATGCTGACTATGGGTGTCATTGGATTTTAATATTGCTAAGAAATATGATGCATATAAAAAGTAAGAAGAGAATGAAGGAAGAGAGGGAGGATGTTGAGATGATAGATGTCTTAGTGAGTGAGTGCATTAGTGTCAGTCCAGTGTCACAGAGGTGAAAGTGAGCTCAAAAATACATGTGCTGTGTTTGTAAGTACCTCATTGAGAGAGTTATGAAAAGATTTATCTTAATCCAGTCGACTCAGGCTCTGTGGACGCACAGATGACATTCCATTTGTAGTTATTTGTTCATCATCTTTGTCCATTTTAATATTTTTGCCCCTTCAAATCCCCAACCTCTTCTTATTCTTCTGCTCTCTCTCTCTCTCTCTCTCTCTCTCTCTCTTTCTCTCTCTTTTTCTCCTTAATAGCCTCCATTAGTGTACTAATCATCTCTGTTAATCATCTTGTTTTGCTGTTGGATCACTCAGCAATCAGCAAATTTTTGCCATGTTTTCAGCACTGATTGTGGAAGAGAATCAGCACAATTCCGCAGAAAAGATTTAAATATGCTAAAATATGTTAAATGGAGCTTAGAGTACTACAATCTATGGGTAGCTGAAAGCATTATTAAATTAGTCTGAATGTTATTTAAACAATATCAATGATGGAAATAATCTGTATAAAACTGGCTTAAGTTGGTTTGCAGACATTTTTTTTACCTGGTTTTAAAGCTGTATTGGGCCCTTGTCAGACTAACTAAAGACCAGCTTTGCAACACTGGGAGACCATCTTAGACCAGCTTAAAGGAATAGTTCACCCTTTTTGGCTTTTCCAAGCTGGTAATGGTGATGGATAGTAGCCCTTTTTTTGAAGCTTCAATCAGATACTGTACATTCATTGTAAAACTACGCTGTAAAACAATTAAGTGATTTTACAGTAAAAAAAAAAGTAAAAATACTATAATAAAAATCTGTTAAATGTTAATAGTAAATTTCTGTAAAATTTACAGGGAAAACCTGTAAACTGACATTCCCTGCTGTCACGATCAGCTGATGTGCCAGTCCAGCTCTGGATGGCACTTCAGCTATTCATGAACTTTGTGTGTCTTTCACCCTGTCTTACATGCCCTTGTGATCTTGTGTTTTGTTGTGCCATGTGCTCTGTTTCCTCATGTCTCTCATTTGTAACTCCGCCCTCGTCATTAGCGTTCACTCTCTTCCAGCCGTGTTTTGTCCAGGTGTGTTTGATTAGTCACTGTATAAATTCACTCCCCATGTCTTGATTGTTTGACGGATGTTAACGTTTCATGTTGGTTTGTACACTCTGCGCAGCTCATCGCTTGTCCTCGTTTCCTTGTTTTGTTTTTGAAATAAATGTCAAGTTTATATTGGATTCCTGCCTCAGTGTTCTCCTTGCTTGCGAGGGAGCGCGAGTATTAAGAGCTCTCTTCGTGAAACCTGCATTGCTTTTCAAATTTTGTTTGAATTTGATGTTTTTTCTTTTAAATAACTACTATACTGTATGCTATACTGTAACTACTGTATGTTTCTTCTTTTTGATCAGTTATGTTAATTAGGGTTATATGTTACACGTAATGTTGTTAAATTAATGCTTATTGCATATTTCAGTTTAATAAATCTCACCATGATGGTGTTTAATGTTTGTGAGAATGACACCTTCTATATATGATGGGCTTTGGCTCATCATGTGACTTTTTCATCACTACCTGCATTTGATGGTTATCAGTGTATTTCTGAAGGTACAAAACAGATTTCAGTTCTTTAATAGGTTAGCATATAACTGTAAGTATAACTTAAAGTCGTAAAAACCTAAAATGTTGTTACTGTATTTTTTTACGGTCAAATTCCAGCAACCACAGTTGACATTTTTACTGTAATTTTTTTTTATTTTATTCATTTTTTTACAGTGTAACCTACTGTATACACTTACAGGAAGTTAATACATGTATTTCTGAAGTAGACTGATGGGTTTTTGTAACAAAAATATTTCTATTTTTAAAAGTATAACTCCAATCTGTATGCACATTCATGAGAGAGTCGAGTTCCAGCTTCTTAGCTGACCCGTATGATTTTCTATCGTCTGTGAAAGCACAAAAGAAGATATTTTGAGAAATGTCTCAACGTTTTGTTTTGATAATGTATTTTATATTAAATGTGTTAAACCTTGGGTCGACATGAGGATGAGTAAATTGAGGAAAATTATACCATTTGATTTTAGGAATGATGTGTAAATGTGTTGAGCTTATATCACAGTTACTATAAAGCTGCAGATCTTTGATTCAGAAAATACGACCCCTGTGATCTCATCAGGATGACCTCTCATCTTTTGCTTTGTACATCTGTTGACAAGGCTGGAGAGAAACAGCTCACACTTTTTTTCTTTTTTTTTTCTGGAACTCATAAAACTGTACACTACAATATGTTAGATCTGTCCATTGTACTCCTTTAACTTGCTCCTCAGGCAACGTCTTGAAACTACATTTTCAAGAAAAATAAACATGTCATGTAAGAGTACATCTTATTTAGTTTGAGGGATTTCCATTGCTAGTCAGAAAAAAAAATGGATAATTCCCTCAGTTGTTTTGAATAATGACTACTCGAGTACATTGGCAATGTTTGGAAAGACAGATTATGTCTCAAATGAACTCGTCTGTGAGTCTGGCTAGGTACCCTGGTTTTGCATGCAGCTATGCTGGTGAGTCATTTCTCTGGCTGTGCTCTCAGCTTTTGAACATCTACACACGTGTGACACATACTATGTGTCAGGAAGTGAGTTAAGAGACTATAGAGCTGCTTTTTCCCCTCAGGTGTCACTTTTTCTGAGCTGCTCTTCAAACTTAGGTTTTGCTTCTGTAACTGGATTCTAGAACACAGTGAAAATAGGTGATGAAACCTCATCCACACTGATCTAGAGGTCTCTGGTGTAGCTCACGGCATCCATCCCAATGTCTTCATCTAGTTTTGCTCTTCAGGAGACTTCAGAAGCTGTGTTATTGATTAAGGTGTATAAAGTATTTATAATAGTAAAAAAATATAGAAATAAAAAATCAGTAGCTGCGGAGCATGAAAAATCTTCATGTTGCACGTTGACTTACGTATTCTAAAAAATGCTATGATGTTCAGTTATGCTAATTATTTTCATTAATGTCTTTTAACGACCCAAAATCTTTATTCATTTATTTTTTTATTCTTCATTCCACAAGTCAGAATACTGCTTTCATGTGCTCTAAAGAGTCGCTGGAAACATAACAAAGGGTTAATATTTAGCTTGCTTTTCCAAAAGTCACTTGGAAACTCTTTATATTATATAAAAATTTTATTTTTGCAGATTTGTGATTGTGCATGTGATTTTTTTTTTTTTTTTTTTTTTTTTAATCACAATCCTTTGAATTTTGTCAGCATGTTGGTGTTTTCTGAATGTGTCCTCTTCAGTCATGTGTGTATGTATGAGCTCACACAATTTGCGTTTTCCCCCCCTGAGCTTCTCCCTTTGAAGTTTGTTGGTAGATCCTTTCCGTTCATCTCTCGTCTTGATGGGAGAGAGAGAGAATAGACAGGTGTTCAAAGAAACCCCTCCACTCTCTGCCTTCTCCGCTGCCCTCCATCTCTCCATCCCACTATTCATGCCTCCTGTTCATTCTTCTTCACCAAACACACACTTCACATTGCTTCCTGTGAGTTCTCTTTCCCCTTACACTCTTCTTTCTTTCCCTTTCTTTTGCGCAGAGTCACACAGAGAGAAAAAGCATTATGAATATTTTAACTTGCAGAAATGTCACTGAAAGAGGACAGAAAGAGAAAAAGATAGAGTGTAATGACTCAAGTGCTCTGCCTGTTTCCTGGAGTAAAACCATGTGAATGTGGAAAAATGGCTTGAGGTATATTTATAACCGCTCAATGCGTTTCCCTCGCAACATACTTTTCAAATCTAAGCAAATAAATCATTAATATTTGAACCTTTTACCGTGGCAAAAAGAGAAGTATAGCTGTGCACAGTCTGTATGAATTGTTAATGAGCCAGACAATTGTATCACTCAAATTAGCCGCAAATTGAAGACATTAACACATTAATCAGAATCAAGATGTTGTATTTTGTCACTCTAGCTGGAAGAAGATTGAATAGAGCACCATTATTTAAATCACTAACAATTTAAAATGTGTGTATTATGCACGTCTAGAATAAATGTTTTATGTTTCCTGTTTTAGAATGATATCTGTATTTGCCGAGAGTGTTTTTGGTGTGTATAGAGGAGCTTTGAAATGTTATGGATTGCTCTGACCCAATTTTTCCCTGCATAATTGCCGGAATATGTCATTTTTAGAGTGGTATTTATCACAGGTGTGCAGTGTGACTGCCGATGCCCCTAGGCTTTTTATTGTGCTGCCCTCTTAAAATTGTGCTCAACACACAATCCGCTTTCTGCCGCAATATATCAGTGTCTATTTATGTTTACTGGCAAATAGGAACTACCCAGGCTTCATGGGTGTTGACTGCCCATATCACAATAGCAGGGCATCTGGCAAAAGGTACAGAATGTGTGCTGTAGAAGAGCGAGAGTTTGTACGATCTATCATGTGCACTTTCTTTCTCCCTTTCTAAACATGTGTGGGTGGGGGTTTGCTTAGCTGTCGGTTGGGGACTAATGTGTCCCCAGAGGTCTGATAAATCTGGCAAAATCTCCTTTCAGGGACATTTCAGGATGGCGTCATTTTTATGAAATCAGGTTATTTTTCTAGATGTAAAAAATGCAATAAATAAACTCGTTCATATAGCAGCACAATACGGTTGTCAATCATGTATTTCCTGTATACTGTTATTATATGCATTCTGTAACTGAGCTCACACCTGTACACATGGGCTGTGTGAACGGAACAGGACTGGACAACTAGTTGGCGCTCCCATCACATTTGTGTTCTGCGTGCGTCCTGTGATTCAAATGCTCCGCTCTCCACCAAAATGTAAAAGCTGCTTCGGTTAATGAAGGTTTTAAAGAAAGAACTCACAGCTAAATTGGACTCTTGTCATGTCTGAAAGTGATAAGACTTTCCATTTAACAGATGTCACCATCTTTGATATTACTTCGGTCACTGTCGCTATGGTTACTGGTAAGGAATACGGGTTGCACGTTCATACAGACAGAATTCTAAACACAACTGTAATCTGCTGTGTGAACAAGACATTTCGAGACTCACACCTGTAAAGAAAATACGGTTGTCCAGGACTGACACAGTGTGTCAACGTGGCCTAACATAAGGTTAGAATTTGCATTGGTCTGATTCAATTGATAATTTAGTTTAAATGTTAAATCTGTGGGCATGATTAACCGGGAGAATTTTTGACTATCGTCTATATCTAGGTTTCACACTCACATTATTTTACTGTGCCAAATGGTCATGAAAGCTTATTGATTTCACATGTTTAAATGCACTACAGTTTAATAAAAAGTGATTTCTTGCCCGTATTTGCAAGTATCCTCATAAACACAGTAATTTAGGTTTGACAGCAAACAGCTGAGAAAAAAAAAACACTTGGGTAACAGTAGTATATTGGAACTGGGCAGCTCTTTAAGTGACAGCAGTCTAAAATTCCTGCCATCTGTCTTTCATTTTAATCAGACAGCAAAGAGAAAATCTGTCTTGACTAAATCACTTTTGTAACTTCGCTAACACATATAATACTGCATATAAAACAGTCATTATGTGTTTCATCTTTGATTAAGAAATATATGCTTTCATCATAAATTCTGCTTTATTTTGTAATAATCAAAGAAAAAACATCCACCTGAAAAGGCCATCCGGCAGCACACAGTGAGTCACATTCACTCTCTCTTGTTAATTGAGCAATCAGTATGATAATTCAAGACAAAATGCAGCTTAGTGAAATGTCTTCACTATAATGTCTAATTGAAAATTCTGGCACACCTGAGTTTTACGCGCACAGTCTTGCCTGTTTGGCCTCTTCTTTGGTGGAAATGCAAGAAGGATGTAAAATACTCCCAATGTTTAATTATTCCAAACGAGCCTCAGGGAAAATCTCAAGGGTTTTAATTAAGCCTGAATTAAAGTTATGTAAATTGCATGTGAGCGTAGCAGGTTTCTTTTCCTCTTTTCAAAAATAAATGATTTTATTTATTTTTTGAATGAAGCAAAAATAGACTCAGTTTTGTATGCACTGACGGAAAGTTGCTGTTTCCCTCCTCATTTTTCTTTCATTCTGCTTTTCTTTATCAGTTTCCTTCTGCGAATACTCATATTTTTGTAGTTACACTGTGCCCTACACGTCAAATTAATTTTGATAATTCAACTCAGTGTTTGTATATGAAGACGCTGCAGCAAGATTTTTTTCCATCCGTTGTTCATGGGTCTGGAAATGTGAGCAAAAACAACAAAATAAGAAAAGTGTGAATCTCCCCTAAGACCTGGTTGTTTTCCATGCAGCTTTAATGCATAGTAGCCATATATGAATTTTTAAAGTATGCATTTGCTTTGCATAATAATAGATGTTTGAGCCTTTCGGTGTTTTATGGCATTATTTTATATGCAAGCCACAGAAAGTGAAATGAACGTCACATTCATACTACAGATAAGAAAAAAAAATATTTTTGTGATTCATATTGGCTGGTTAACACGTTACTCATTATTAACATAATTAATGCTGTTTTTCTGCTCACTGGGGCTATGCTCCTGTGGTGTTTTATGCTTATGCAATTTGCCTGCTGAATTTAGCTACTTGGTTGAAGAAAGAATCAACGAGGAGATTTTTCGAAATTTAATCAAATTCGTTAACACGTTTTATAAAAATTCTTTGGTATATTAAAAACCTTTTGATAACTTTTTAGCAGAATGCTCTGAAGATAATCTGAATTTTGATGAAAATTGGAAAAACAGTTCCTAAAAGTAAACTGTTCAGGAAAATTCTGGTAGACATTCAACTCAGCTGAAGAGAATGAATCAGAGACTAAAAAAAAATAATTACAGTTCAAACATTTTTAGCATAAATGTGCAAATGTGGACTATTGAATCTTACTACAGAGTTAAAGATTTTTTTTTCTGTTATGGTTAATATTGAGTTCTAGATCTGTGTGCCAAGCTTTATAATTTCCCACAAGAGCTGCCATAAACCTCCAGAGCAGAAGAAGAAGAAAACTAACAGACATATTGATACCTAAATATGGGTGCTAAATGTTTCAATTTTATTAGCATCTGAAATAAATCAAAATTAACAGACATCTCTCATTTGAATAGGAGAGCAGAAAGAGGAATGGCAGACAGAAACACCTATATTAATTTTCTCAAATAAAGTCAGAGCTAAAAAGGCTCTTATTTTAATTAATTTATGCAATGATCATTGTAAGTCCATTAACATTATTATTTATATATTAATTAAATAATTGTAAAAGATCACAAGGAAATAATCTTGAAATTAATGATCTTTTTCTGTTTCTTTCTTCAGGGTTGAAACAAATCCATGCTCTCTCTATCCAAGGCAACTACGAACTCCGCATAGATCTTGAAGATTTCGAGAACAGCACAGCTTTCGCACAGTATGGTGTGTTTGGAGTCGGACTGTTCTCTGTTGATCCTGAGGATGACGGTTACCCCCTCACCATCGCTGACTACACCGGAACTGCAGGTACATACACGTTTACAGACATGGAGCAATATCTCAATATTGTGTAATTAGTACGCCTTATTTAAATCACACTAACTTGGAAAGACCCGGTATGCAAATCAGTTAGCAAGAATATTTTTCAACAATAATAAGTGCTTATTCATTCAGATAATTGGTCCATTTCAGTGCTTAGTGGCATAGACAGAATAATCATGGCATATACTCTTTAGTCCCTTTTATCACTTCTATCGCACAAAACAAACACTAATGCTGGATATTATTATAAATTCAATTTGATTCTGATTCGTATTTTGTGGTCTTTTTATTTCATTACAGTAAAAATAGACTGATTCACATATCAAGTTATTTATAAAAGTTATTAGAATCTTAACAATCATTTTCAGGATTATTTAGAAATCTGATAATCCCCCAGTCCTCACAAAAACTCACACACACTCACCCGGATTACTGCCGTTGACTTAAATGTCAAGAGCAGACACAGACTGAATTGGAAAGCTCTTCAGAGTCCTGTAAGGAACAAGTGAGCAGCGAGATAAACAGAAATAGAAAGAGCATTCTGAGTTTGAACTCAAGGGCAGGTGCAGAAGAAAAACACACAAATTCACTATGAAGAGAGCATGAAGGAGAAAGGTGAGAGATCTGCTGTCTGTAAAGCAGGTATATCCGGGCTTGAATTGGATCGTGTCTGTAGCGCTGGTGTCAGATGAGCAGGTGGTCTCTGCTGGGCAGCGTCTTCGTGCCCTTGAGCTGCTGGGTTTCCTGTTTGCTGCCTGACAGGTCTCCCCTAATCACAGCGCTGAGAATATTATTGTGATCATTTGCATTGAATTTTGACAGGCAGTTGTGCTCTGGGCTGGCCTGGTGGGCCCTAATACGTCTCAAAATTCAGACAGCGTCAAGGTGACTCCTTATTCACGCTGGCATGTGAGCACAAATAAGCCCACGCATAACTTTGTGCACATACCGTATGTTTTATGCAGGTTACACATTTATACAGAGCCTCTATAGAGCGTCGCATGTGATATTACCACATCACCTGAAGGCTTTCTGAGATGATAGTATCCCCTTGACAAATGAAAAGTGATTCCCAAGTGCATGTGACCGAATCTGAGAGTTCGCAAGGACATATCTGGGTATAACGCTCTTAATGCAGAAATGTCAACGGCAGCAATACAAGTATTTTCTGTGGGCTCTGTGCGACCCTAGTGTGACTAATGGCTTATTCCCATAGCTGCGGACAAAATCTGTCAAGCTTGAATGACGCGCGTTTCCGCTGGGAAATTGAGCAGCGGCTTGGGATCCATTTCTCTTTGTATTGTCTTTGACGGTATTGAGGAAAACTGACTGCGGCTCAGAAGATTGGAGATCTTCAAGGTCAAGGGCTGTTAGAGAAAGAGGAATGAAGGTTTAGAGCTTTCGTTCAGGAAGCGTTATCCTTTTCTGTGAAGCGTTCCTTGTATTTTAAGCTGGATGAAAGGTTAAACTCTGGTTCTGAACGAATCCCATTGAGGTTTGGGAATACCACCTGACATTTACCTCTATTGTACTCATCCTGGTACATTGTCTTTTTCTTCCCGTCTCTCTCGATCTCCATGGAACACTTTGTTCCAGCTCTTGCTTGGAATGCGTTCTCTTTTCATGTTGAGCTGACAGGAACAGTTTATAGGTTAACATACACATCACCACCTGCCCTTCTGCCAAAAAATCCAGTGGACAGCAGGCAGGATGACTTTCCAAATCCCCTTTTCAGACACAGAAATGGGGAACGTTTGTTTCTGTTGGCCAGCAACACCTAATGCCTGTTGCCATCAGATTAAACTGATGCTATAAGACACTTCTTGAGGGAATAAGACTTGTCATTGAACTTGTCAGTTTACCCTTGCCCCACAGAGTCCTGGCAGAATTTTGGATCTTGACATACTTCACAGAATGCCTGCTCTGTCTGTCTGTCTGTCTGTCTGTCTGTCTGTCCGTCCATCCGTCCTTTCTTACAGCATACTTCATTTCATTAATATTTTGTACTACTTTTGTAACTTTCTATGGAAATTATCCACATCATTATTGCCTTAAGGGTTAGAAAACTGAAAAGCAGTAGTGAAATAAATTGTAAATGTGTCTCTTCAGGTTCCAGGTCTTTTTAAGGTTTTAATTTTTTTTTTTCAGCAAGGACATATTAAATGATCAAATGTTTTACTGTATTACTGTTGAAAGACGAGAAGGCATGCAGATCCATGTGCACTCATGATACAGGCAAGCAGGGTCGATCAATGGCAAACAGTAACATCAGAGGCAAAGGCAAGAGAATAATCCAATAGGCGAAGCAATGGTCAGACGATCGGCAAACTTAATCCAAGAGCAAATATCCAAGGCGTGGTCCGTAATAATAAATCCAAACAGGGAAAACACAAGGAAATACGGAAATAAGGAAAGACCACTTTTAGGAGAATCTTTTTTTACTGTAAGTAAGTGCAAACAGCATAACACATTCCTGCTACTTATGGTGTAGCACCTATGCATTTTTGTGCATGCGTTATTTAAAGAGGATCATTAAAAAGTTAATGGTGAGACTGAGGAAATCATTCAATGCAGAGTGAGTTATCCAATGCAAAAAGTTGAGTTCTTGAAGGATGGAAGCGTGAGAGAAAGAGACAGGAACAAAGCAAAACACTCTGTATGCATAACCCAAATGAGATAAAATGCTGAAAATGCTTTTATCTGAGAGAGATGAGACAAGTTTGCTTGCGTATGCTAACACGTCTCATGTATTCCTGGGCATCTAGAGTAGTTTATGTGAAATGGCGTTCTGTGTTAATTTTCAATTCAAATGAACAGCATTTTTTGTTCAATTTTAAATGTCTTTCCTGTCACTTTTGTCTTTTATTACTGTAAATCCTTCTTGCTGAAAAATAGTTTTCATTTCTTTCAAAAGAAACCCCAACCTTTTGAACAATAGTTTAATTAATATTATTTTGTATGCTCCTGTACACAGGAGACTCACTGCTGAAGCACAATGGAATGAAGTTCACCACAAAAGACAGAGACAACGATCATTCGGAGAACAACTGTGCTTCATTCTACCATGGCGCCTGGTGGTACCGTAACTGCCACACGTCCAACCTGAATGGTCAGTATCTGCGCGGACAGCACACCTCTTACGCCGACGGGATCGAGTGGTCGTCCTGGACCGGGTGGCAGTACTCACTAAAATTCACAGAAATGAAAATCCGGCCAACGCGCGAAGAGCGTGAAAGCAAGTAATCGCACAAAAAGTCAAATTTAAACAAAAGGAAATTCGAAAAAAGACTTCAATATGGTACGTAAGGTGTGGAGAACAAAAAGGACAGTGATTGTTGCTAATCTAAAAAAGAGCTTTGTGTTGTCCTGTTTATTAATTTGGCAGAAAAGTCGCACTGTTGTGTGGCCGTGCTGTAAGTCCTGCCCTTCATATGACAATCTCTTTATCATCAGGCCTTGAAGTTTCTTTACCCCCCCCTCACCCCTGCACTCAATACTGTGAGTCACACTTTGGTTCTGACAAAAAAAAATGACACTGAATCAAGGATCCTATTATCTTGCCACCGGTTAGGGAATGAATTAATGGAAGACAAATTAAATGTTGGAATGGTTCCTTCTGTCAGCAAAGCCAGTTTCCGTTCTCCCTCTTATTGTTTAACACGCAATTAATACGCCAAACACACATGCCGAGGCCAAATCTTTGCTAAGTCTTCATATTTGAATAAGGGGGCTAGTACAAAAGAAGAACGTGTGGAAGATGCGAGGGAAATGAGAGAGAGGCGGTCTAGGAGGAGAGCAGTGCAAAGGTTTCTGTGGGGGTTTGTCTCTCATCTGTCTGACAGGCCATTAGTGAGCATATTGGCCACTTTGTCTGATCGCCATTGCCAAGTGATCATCAGCCAGGCTCTTCATCTCGCACATACGCAGATGGAGGCAGCTTAAGTGTGTGTGTGTGTGTGTGTGTGAGCGGGATAAAGGGAAAAAGCATTATTGTCTCGTCTCCTTCCCGAGCGTGTGTTTCTGACTCAGTTTAAGTTTGAGTGTTTTCAAGGAATCTCTTTATTGGCCCGACAAGCTCGCTCAAGTGTGTTTACTCAGCACTCGTACACACGTCATTTGGTCACGTGCGCAATGCTAATTCAAACGAGCCGCCCTGTCCTAGCGAACGCTAGCATGCATATCAGCTCATTCACTGCCGTCTCTCTCTCCAGCTCACTTTCCAAAGGTCAGACATCTCAAACGTGAAAATTGTTCTCCTTTCCCCTTGTGCTCGAGCAGCTCCCTTCGTCTCTCGTCCTTTTTTCCCCCTCTTGGTGGTCTTCTCGTTTGTTCTCCCTCCACTCTCCCTTCACTCCTTGGGTTTGTTTTCTTGGGTCCCCTGTGGAAGTGGAAAAGGTCGACGTGTCATTTAGTACAATTACACTGCCCATTTTTCTCTTCTTTGCTCTTTTCACTCACCTCTGTTCTTCCCGCTTCTGTTTTGTAATTCATCTCTCTCTAAACCTAACTACTGTATGTTCTTTTTTTTTTTAAATCCCAATTATCATTATGATGACAATTAATTTGTACTTTGCTTAAATTATGTCACTTTGAATTCAAAATGGATTTACATATTTAACATTAACGCACTAACAAACTTTTGTTCCCTCCCTCCATCGTTTTTTTTTTTTTATGTATAAAGACGAGCAGTTTTCATACTGACTTGTGAATGAACTTGTGCAAGTATAAACACTGATTCCTTGATTTGGATTTTGCCGTTTTGAGTTTTACTTTATAAATGTACCAAGAGCTTTAAGATACGTGTAGATTTCATGTACAGTGTGTATGTTTTAGAGACTTTTAGCGCATGTGAAATGTTTTCTTATGGGAAAGTGACAAAAGCACACAAACAAAGCTACAGAAAGGATCCCTCAGTGTGTCCTGATAACGCCTGTAGTCATGGGACTGGGATGGAAAGGACTCTTGTTTTAAATTCTGGTCTGCCAGGAGGGGAGTTGAAATCCATTAAACGTACACCAACAAATAATGAGCACATTACTCGAGAAAATATGAAGGAAGACGACTCTAAAAGCAGTATTACAGGATGTTGTCAAGACTTAAATGGACACAAGTGAGTGCTCATCCTTGTCTCTGGAGTCGCCTCTTTGTTTGCACCACTTTAACTACAAAGTTGCCCCTGTCAGTTTGTCTTTGTTGTGTATTTTCTCTTGCACTTTTTTTCTTATTCTCTCAACTCTGATGTCCCCCCTCCTCTCGTTCTATGGAATTACATCACAATCTGCCCCTTTTCTCTGTCACCATTTGCTTCAAAGTTAACCATACTGCCTGTTCGGCTGTCAATAACGTTTCTCCAGTGCGTTGCCATGGTAATGATCCCCTGAACAAAAGCTAACCGGCTGAGCAAAGAATGAAGGAAAGAGATGTTAAATGATGTAACAATGTCAAGAAAGGACAAAAAAAGAGTGCACATTATAATTGGACAAATACAGTTTGAAATCATTTGTAATTAAGAGTCTCTGTGAGAATGAGTGTGTGGAAATGTGTGTGTGTGTGACTGAATGAAACAGAAAATATACTTGTAAAGAAAAAAAGTAAATTGTTATTTCTGTGTATGACAATGGCTCTTCATATTGTGTGCATATGAAAAAAAAAATCAATAAATAACATATAAATAAATTGATTTCTGCAATGGCACTGCATGGATTTTGAGATAGATGTCCTGTGCGTCTTTTCTGTGCATTCATACACACATCTTTCCATTTCCAGCAGGCAATCTTTTCATCGCCCTCTCCAGCTGTTTTTAATACTCACAGGGCGTTCGCTCTCAACACATTACACTTTTCACACAGACTCAGAGTTTGTGATTGCTCCCTATGGATGCATTTCCTCAAACCTTTGCTCTATAAATAAGTCTAAATTTGTTTCTGGCTGAATCTTTATGTGTGGTTTAAAGCAATTGGCAACTGCCAAAGAACATCCTGTTCCCATTTCCCAGTTTTAACAGGCTGTGTGCTTCTGTGTCTGTCTGTCTGTGCGTGTACTGTATGTGTGTTGCTGGGTCTGTGTGTTTGTGTGAGGGAGTTTAAGTGGAGGAGAAAAGATGGAGAAAGATAGATGCATGCATGTGCGGGATTGAATGATAGAGAGCAGCACATGGGATTGCGTGTGAGTTCACTGCTGAATGCGCTGGTCCTGTTTTTGCAGCTCCCCAGTGAAGACTCCAGCACGAGAGATGAACAATAAAAATGTAATCTAATGGCCATTGCTGCTCAAAAGTGCAAAAGAAAGTGACTCAAACATTTGCAATCCGGACCATCATTGCTATATTAAAAAAATGTTTAAAAATGTGATTTAAAAAAGAAAATATGTAGAAACAATTGAATTTCATTTTTATTCTATGTATGTGTGTGTGCGTGTTTATGTGGTTTATGAGGACTCAAATTTGTATAATGACATGGGTATGACATAGGTATTACAATATGAAGGTGTTTTATGAGGACATTTTCAGTGTCCC
>JAUMHQ010000093.1:2233123-2243848 GCA_032361165.1 Enteromius paludinosus | reverse complement strand
TACTGTACACATATAGTAAGATTGCAGAATCTGAAACTTTAGTAATAATTTAGTACGAATTTGGCAATATTTCCCAGAAGCAGCTCACACATAATAATACACATAAATAAAAAATGAATGGATTAGTTACTGCATTCGTCATTATTGCTCTTTCAAATTCCACTCCGTGTGTGTGTGCGCGCACCCATGTTGCCTAGTAAACGAACATGCTGGCAAGCTGGCACATCGTATGCATACTTCAGTATACCCTTTTCAGGAACATTTCGACGTGAGGGGTCCTCCGTTGTTTTAAATAGGAAACCCTTAGTGTCAAGGAATAGACGCAGTCGCTGTCTCCGTCTTCCGTGTACTTTCTGTCTGTGAGCGATTTCAAAAAATGTGTTGTTTGTAATGTATTTATTCTGTTTGTTTATGATTAGTTTGTGCAATAAATACCTGTACAGTAACTGCGTTTGCCTGTGTGTGTTTATATTGTTCAGAAGTGGGTAGGTTTGAGGTAGGAGTGGGGTTTGGTGCTGCAATAAACCTAAAAAATTATATAATAAATGTATATATGCATGCAAACCATTACATTAAGCCAAACAACTGAAAACAACGGAGGACCCCTCACGTCAAAATGTGCCTGAAAAGGGGTACCTTAAGCTTAGAAAACGAAGCAAAAGGGTCCTGACCAAGCGTCAAAATGTGACGAGTTGGAGTGAGACTGTGTTGCGAGGAACATCACCATGTACAAGACACCAGTAAGACTAGGAACTTGGAAGACACCACCCCCAAAGTCTGTGGAGAATCAACAACTGGCTGATGATCTGAATGTGTTTTATTGTCAATTTGAAAAGGCCAAGTCTATCACCCCCAATCTGCACTGATCTGCACTCCACACATTCTCCTACTCCTTCTGCACCCCCTTTCTCCCTCCCTTACTATCCAACCTCCTCTTAAGGTCTGTGTAGATAAAGTGAACCAGGTCTTCAGGAAGCAGAAATCTAGAAAAAGCTTCAGGCACAGACGTGTTTCACCTGCCTGCTTTAAAGTCGGAGCTGTCCAGCTGGCTCCCATCTTTATATATATCTTCTACAGATCTCTGTGTGAAGTTCCCTGCTGCTTCAAATGCTCCACTTTAATTCTGGTCCCCAAAAAGCCTGAAATAACTGGACTTAATGATTACAGACCTATCGCTCACACGTCTGTGATCATGAAGTAATTTGAGAGACTGGTCTCCTACATGAAGGACATCACTGGACCCTTCCTGGATGCTCTTCAGTCTGCCTACAGAGCAAACAGGTCTGTGGATGAAGCAGTCAACATAGGACTGCATTACATCCTACTACACCCCGACAGACTTGTGCAAGAAAACTGTTTCTGAACTTCATTTCGGCCTTCAATGCCACTCCCTTCTTTCTCTCAGGCATACAGAGCTCTGACAGACAGGCAGCAGCTATAGTGTGGCTGGGAAAACTCACATCCAGGACTCTCACCATCAGTAACGGAGCCCCTCAGGGTTGTGTTCTCTCTCCACTGCTCTTCTCCCTGTAGACCAAAAACTGCACCTCTAAAGACTTTTCTAAAGACCAGAGAATTTCTAAAGTTTGCAGACAGCACCACAATCATCGGCCTCATCAAGGACAGACAGGAGGTTAATGAGCTAGAGGTCTGGTGCAGTCTTAATAACCTGGAGAAATACCTTAAATTGTGTTCCTAAGACAAACAAAGCTTCTACAGGTTTGGGATGAAATGGGGGTATGTGATTAAGGACAACATTTTAGAGTTAAGTAACCTTAAGCAGACTTGTTAGCTTTGCAACATCTGTAAAAAGTATATTTTAAAGGAATTACTTTTGAAGGTTTGCTGAAATGCAGTTCAGAAATACTGAGAACGGATGCAGAAGATGAGTTGATTTGCAAACCACAAACACTCACACTACATGTTTTCCTGTCATGCTAGGGGACAGCTTCTTGCTCATTAAACAGAATTCTGTTTTAATGGGCATTGTAGCAACCTGGTTTCATAAAAATATGAACCTCTATGTACGTTTTGTGCTACAACATTTTTATGTACCTTTCACCACAGTTTCAAAGAGAAATGTCCAATGAGTGGTACTAAACCACAGGTTTAATATGTGAATTCTAGCACACTTTTATTACATGGACAAGCATTGCGAAACGCTGTATGAGCTACCAAATAACTAAGCCTACGTCTACGAAAAATCGTAGATATGAATCTGGCTATGTGTAATGGTAACGTTTAAAAGCATCAGTTTTCAAATCTTCCAGCATATAAATATTGTTTTGAAGTCATGTTTTGAACATGACATTCTTCAAGTAATTGTGCAAAAATCATGCTTTATTAATTGAAACACTGTAAATTTGTGTGAAAAAAGTTTTAATTGCCTATAATGTTCATTTTTTGGCCACTGCAATGATATGTACTTATTGGTACGTATTTTGTGTCTCCCTAAAAAGTGCACCCAGGTACATTTATGCCATGAGACCAGATAGCGTTAAAGACAGAATTGTGATTCCTGATCTTAAAAATGACTAGTATCCAGGTGAACAATGTAAATGTACTGACACCAAAATCAACTTAAACCTTTTAGTTGTTACAAAAAACTAAAACAAGTAAGCAATTGTGCTTTTAAATTAAAAATTTAATTCAATGAGTGAGTGTGTGTGTGTGTGTGTGTGTGTGTGTGTGTGTGTGTGTGTGCGTGTGTGTGTGTGTGTGTGTGTGAAACATTAAAGCTAACTGTTAGAGCTAAATTAGAAAATACAAAGCTTTACCTTGTTTACTGAAGGAAATAGATTATGTTTCTACAGGACATGTTGTTCATGTAAATGCTGATGAAAGTGGGAGATTCTGTGTGGCATTCTGTGTTATCTTCATAAATGTTCCTGAAACAAATGACTCAGTGTTTATGTAATAGTTTATTATTTTTGTTCATTACTGTCCACACAAGCCTTCTCCTTTCTGCAACACAAATCAATCTAAATGAGGACTGAGAGTCTGGCTTTCTTAATAAGCTCTACTGACCGGCACACTCTCGTCAATGATCTAGTCAATTGTAAATGTACACACACACACACACAACTGACTGCATTAGCAGCATAAAACAGGAAAGCATTATTCAGAAAGCTGTACTACCAAAGAGAAGCACACACCAAATTGTATTTGTAGTGGTAGAAATTATTAAACATCTTCTACAAAAAGCATTGTGCTCAGTAAAGCAGTGTTAAGTGAAAAGTCAAGGACAACTCTCAAAAGACTAATATTGATTTTTCTAATGCATTTTATTTTATTTTTTGGCTGTTTTTTAAAAACGTCTAATCATAATATTTACACTATTCAACATTTGGAGTTATATTAAAGTTGCCATACCCTAAAACCTAAAAACAAGGGGAGAGGCAAAGGCGATAATCCAAACGAGAGCACGGGTCGGCAACGATAAATCCAAACAGAGTCACAAGGAATGAGAACATGTGGGTGGAAATACAAGACAGATTGACAGTGCAATGGACCGTGAAGACATACAAACACATCCAGGGTTTTTACACATAGAACTAGGTCAGTGGGTGGACACAACAATGAAATACCATGACAACTGACGAGCAGGGCGAGACATGAGTTCATGGGGATAAGTCTGGACATGAAAACAGAAGTAAACACACACACAGTTCGCAGGGCGCTGGAGTGCCATCCAGTGGCCTGAGCTGGCACATCCAGCCGATCATGACAGCAACATTACAACTGTTAATAAGATATTTAAAAAAAAAAAACATAAGACCTGCTCTTTAATGTAAAAAAAAAATGTGTGCAAAAAAAAAAACTGGTTGTTTCACATGTTTGAATTTTGTCACCCACTTTTTTCCTTAAATATCTCCCATAGTCCTGTAAAAACAAATGGGCATCTTTTATATTAGGACCTAACGACCTCTCTCCAATGTTAGACTGTGCCTCCCTTTCAGTCTTTGCTTCTCCAAGGCTTTGCAGTCTTTTATTAATAATAGCCAAGCATTGACCACTCAAAATATAGTTCTGCGACAGAAAATGCAAGAACCGATGTCTGGACCAAAAGCTGGACTTGTTTTTGTTAAGAAGTTGAGCAGATCGATACCACCCACCAAGAAGCTCTCTGTGTCCTCACAATCGATTCTCTGCTGACTTCCACAGAAGACATGATGGATTTGTGCTAGTATTTAAAACAATTTTTTTTGTAGAAAGAAAAATCTACCACTGTATATAAAGAATACATGTGTATACCTCTAAGGTGTCTCTTTTACCTTTGCTTTATGCACCTAAATTCAACATGAATAGACCAACATAATATGAATAATAAAATGATACAAGATTAAGTGAAATTTATTGTTAAATTAATGTCATATTTCTAAAGCTGTAATTAAACTACAATCATAACTATAGTATAAAATTATATAAAACAGTGTAGATTGAGATGTAATATTTCTTGCATAAAACATTTTGAAGGCATGTACACTTTTTATTCACTTTCACAAAACAAGCAGACAAAGATGTCAACACTGCTACTTGATTTCGGCACACTGAGAGATTCAAATATTCAAATATGGACAAATAATGTAACATTTAAAAATTATATTCCAATACTTTTTGGAAGTATGCCATTTTAAAGTACTGTAGATGTAAATGTCTTGAGATTTGTTTGTTAATCTAAGAGTATAAATATCCCAGCACCCCCCTGTGGTGTGTTTTTGAGCAGCACAGGAAATGAGGCAGATGAACAGTTTAAAAAAAAAAAAAGACAATTTATGGCTTATTATAAAACAACAACATTTTTTTTAATTACCACATTGTCAATTTCCAAGCATCCTGAAAAAGAAAGAGAGTGTTTATATCCACAAATGATCCATCTTTACAGTCAATACATTGACAACAATGAGGCACTGAGAACAGTTCAATTTTGAGCATTGCATGTGCTCTCTCTCTCTCTCTTTCTTTTACCATCAATTAACTATTCACCAGCTAAAATAAGCGAGGTTCTTTATCGGAGTGCTTTGTGTAATAGAACCTTTCAACCCAGAGGGAGATCAAGTTGTTTTCTGTTGTGTTGGTTGACCGTATAGTCGAAATTACATGCAAATTACACCTCATTAGATGTAAACCTTGTCCATTACGGGTTAACAAATGGAGAGGGAGAGGCAAGAGAGGTTGTTCATTTAACTGAGATCCCATTTACACTGAGTACCTGCACCACACACACACAGCTTAATACTCTATGCATGCTTTAAAGGGCTATTTTTAACAATTTGAGGAGAGTGGCTCCCTCGTTCACCATAAAACTACGGCCTCACTGAATAGCATGTTATTTAGTGCTCTGTGTGTGTGTGTTCTTGTTTGTGCTACATTGTGAGCACCAAACAAGGATAATAATACCTAAAATTTTTGGCATCGTGGAGACCAGCCTGATGTTTATTTGAAAGTGTAACAGCGCAAACAGTTTTTCTGTCAGGGGTAGGTTTAAGGTATATAAAATATTGTTTGGTTAGTATAAAAGTTAAAGAGGTTTATGGAAAGTCCCCACAATTCCCAGTGTTTGAGTGCATGTGTGTGTGGGGAGGTTCGTTTGCAAATAAATACAGACCATTGTAAAAACTCAATGAGTGTGCTGTGTCAGGTTGTAGGACATGCACACGCACCATAAACAAAGGGCGAGAGCAAGAAAAGATTCAACACTATATAAGAGGATATGTAACTGATAAAACATTGTCCTCAGCATTCGACCTTCTGTAGATTTAAAGCGTTAGTGCTATTATTGAGAACAATGCAAACAGTTTCTCTGTTTACGAGTGAGCGGAGGGCAAAGGTCAGCTTTCACTCTTCAGAACACAAGCCCCACATTTCAGCATCACCAGACTACAATGAAGAGGGATGGCAACCTTTTAAAATGGCATTTGTTTATAGTGCACATCATAAACGCTGCACTATCTGTACTTTTTAAAACAGTTATTACATAAAATATCAGCATTTTTATCAGGTGCACAAATTACATCATTTTTGAGGGTCATTTTTGGATTGCACATACTGGTGCTCATGTTACATGTTTGCTATATATTCCCTATATTAAAAGTTTAGTATAAGTTTAGTATTAAAAGTCGCACACACACATTTCACTAGTTCATATTGCGATGGCGATCTTCCAATGGGGAAAAGTGCAGCCCATAATAAGACTAAATGCACACAGAACAATAGTTCAACCTCCCTCATACTGCGGAGAGACACAATGCCCAAGATGTGTAAAGGAACAGCACGCATGCATGTGAGTGTGTTTATTATCACAGACAAAGAGCCAGACTTCTACGACCTTTAGTTTAACCTCATGGCATAGCTGTCTGAATGTAGCAGATGGCACAGAACTGGATGCGTCATGATCTATCATTCACTCTCTCCTTTATTTTCCTCGCCCCCATCCTTTTTTCCTGCTCATTTCTTCTGAAACCTCGGTTATCTTCTCAAATAGCCAATATATATCTATATATAAAGCTCTTAACCACTACCAAAAGGGAATAAGTCACCTCAAGGCTAGGAAAGCTATGAAAATGCATCTAATTTACTGAACTACACCACAGTCGCATGACTTAAATGTCACCACCAACTCTTTTAATCTTGATTTAAAAACACTCTCTCTGAATGTTAGAATCATTTGCAAAGGTACAAACACAATTAGACTGTAAAAACAGACAAGCGAGTAGATAAGTATACCTGTTTGTTGTGTTGACCACAGAATTTTACCCAAAATCAGTTTAAAACAACCAGTCATGATAAAACAGGAAGCTCTTGAATTCTAACTTGTCTCTTTGCTTTTGTTTAACAGTAGATCATCCCTGCACTATCCTATAGTAAACAACAGAACATAAGCTGATAACAGCAAAAAATATGGCAGAACATACAGAGTTCGATCTATAAATCTATAAAGTACTAACACACATAATAATATTCAGCCAACTATGAATACTTACTAAAACTGTTAATTACCCCTGTTTGATGTTTAAAGCATGCTGGGTAACCAGCAGTGCCACAATATTATATTATTACAGACATAACCCTGATATATTTGACTGGATTTTGTTTCGCACGCTTTTGATTGAAAAGTGTATGATTAGACTCCTAAAATTATGACCAAACTTTAGTTATAAATCTTTGTATTTGACTGCTTTTTATTCCTCATGAGTGGTTTAGTGGACGTAAAAAGTCAAAAATGGCCATTGTAAATGAGAACTCTTTAATTACTATATTAAAAGCATCTCAGGACACACCAGAAAATGTGCAGAGCAGTTTCATATTTTTATGTCTTTATTGTTATGTTAATAAAATGTGGAATATTTAATTATAGTTAATCATTGTTAATAAAATGTGGAATAGTAATATTAAAAATATTACTGCTTGGTACTATATAAATGGAGAAGAGCATGATTAGAGCATATAGAGCATAATTTTTTTCTGGCATCAATCTCTTCCTTTCATCTCTCACAAGAGGACTTGCCCTGTCCTTTACGGACAGCAAGTGGTGACATTCCGAAAATCTGTCATAGATGATTTAGCGTGACCTTTGGGATTGGATGACCACACTTGCGATCAGTTACGGATTATTGTTTGTGCTCTGCCAACAGATAAGGATGCTGTTAAGCGTTATGATCATGGACACATAACAATATCGACTGCAAGTCTGTATTACAGCCTTATAATGTACAGAATGTCTTTTTATTTTTTATTCTTTTTTTTTTGCATGGTAATAGATGTAAATGAGATTGATTTATCCGCACTTTGGCTAGTTGCAGCAAAAACATTTGCATTAATCTGAGCTAACAGGCAATTAAGGTGTCCGTGTTTGGCTTCAATCAGAGTGGGTGTATGTGTGTGAGAAAGAGCTTTAAATTTATATTTTGGGGGTGGGTCTTTTTATTGACCACTTTATTTATACAACCTCCTATTATTCACATTTCTTACTTGGAACAAAATAGTTTTCTTCTATTATTTGCCTGTAAGATTTGCTAGAATTGCAACATCATTCTACTGTCTTTCATGGAAAACCAGCAAAGATCAAGGTAGAAGTCATTCATATCAAGTCATTAAAAATATTCTTTTAAAATGTTCCACTATATACTGTAGTCAGGGTAGAGAACATTTGAATTTTCATGGATGAAAACAAGGCTTTTAGGGATAGACTTACAATCCTGTAACTCAAAACAAACTCTATGCATGCTGCCTGTTCAGCTACACTTTATTTATATAGTCCACTTTAGACATTCTACTAACTATGAGTAACTTCATAATGACATATCAATTACATGTTAACTAATTCTCACTCATTTGTAGCTACATGTCTACTAACTTTCAGAGACTGTTAGGGTGGGTTTAGGATTAGTAGAATAAATTCAAAATAAAGTGTGGTCCCACTTTATATTAAGTGTCCCTAATACCTGTGTACTTCCATAGTAATTAGATGTAGTATGTAACCACAGTAAGTAAACACCGGTACATAGTATCTACAGCTGTAATATTTCTGTAACTACACACATGTAACACCCCTCAGAATAGTGTGTGTAGGTACAAATGTAACAGGACATTGGTAACAACACTTTTTGGTAATGAGAGTACAAATGTGTAACAGGACTAACGGCACTTTTTGGTAAAAGCGGGCACTTTTCTGTACCCACTGTATATCATAGTAGAATATAGCATACCATTTAATATCAAGCTTAGTAAAAATAACATTTTCATATATTATTGGTAGTAAGTTCCAGAAGTTGTAAATACTGTTAATGTGGATTGAATCAATGTTGCAAAGGCCACTGAGTCTAAATGATGAAGCAATCGTGCATCAAGTCCATTGGCATCCATCCCTTGTTTTCAATTCCTGTCAAATATGAAACATGACACTAGCATAAGGTCTAATGCTATTTGTGAGCATTATCTCATTACTCTTGAGCACTCAGTTTTGATTGGTCAGTTGCATCATCCAGCAGTCTGATATATCCTAATATTTACTGTCATCCAATAGCAATGGCATATATCATTTCACTCCTGACTTATGACAGTAACTTTGACACCAAGTTACCAGAACATGCCTCTCATATCACACCGCAAACTCATGCTATCACATAAACGGTATATGCTGACATGTATGTATATCTTGCATGGAAATTTTTTAATTTTATAGCAAAAATTACTTCAGAACAATTTTAATATGACTGTTACATTGCTGCAGCATTTACTTGTTGCTATTTATTTGTACAATGTAATGTAATTTTTTTTACAAGGCTTTAAGTTACAGTAACACAGGAAAGTTTATCTATATTACAGAATCCATACCAACTGGTGTTGTGGTCCTGATAACTGTAATATGATTTATTTTTCCTGAGAAAGACCAGCTGACTCTACATTATCCCTTACAAAATTAATTTTAAACAGCTGCTATCAAGATATCATGAAAAACCTTGGAAATGAAGTCTAATCTACTGTGCCATTTACTTCTAGATAAATGTACCTCTGCTTGTTGTCCTGTTCCCATATTAATTTACATAAAAGATGTGTTAAATGTACAATGTTTCCCCACGTTAAATTTGTTATTGTTTGTTGCATGTCAAGGCTCATTGCCCCCATTTATTCATAAAAGCATCTCCTTCAGCTCCGATGCATGAATTCATTATTTTTATCCTTCCTCAATCAAAACAAATTACTGTTTCATTCACATTCATATATTCTAATTCAGTGATAATCTCCGAAGTGAAGTACTCAGTAAAACCAGCTCTAGTTTATCGGGCCCCTGCAGGGTCCATAGTGACCAGCTGGATGGGTCAAGTGCACCAAATGTACTTACGGTTGCTATGGAAGTGTTCTTAAAGAGGTCACCTTAGAGATGGAAAGAAGGAATGGAGACGTGATAAAAAAGGAAGTTCTGGTTAGATGAAACTCATGCAAATTGTACTGCCAGGAGTGGGTAGGAGGTGAAGAGGAGAGTGGGAGAGAGAAAAAGAGGGAACGAGAGTGTGTGTGAATCTCAATGACTTATTGAAGTGAGTCTAATTAATCTCTTAGTAGCGCTCATCTTTCCTCCCGATGCCCCAGGGACACAATGTACCCTGTGTGTGTATGCATATGTGTGTATGTGAACGCTTGTGTTTTTGGTTCGAGGATTAACCTTAAGACTGTCGAAGCAGAAATGCACCCTGGATGGAACATCAAAACACAACCACCCCATGTCAGCTGAAAAAAAATTACTTTAGACAGTGTGTGTGTGTGTGTGTGTGCTTGATCTGTAAGAAAATGCATATGTGCCATTGAGTGTTTATGGGAGTGTAGGGGTACACAGAGACTATTTCTTGAATTTCTGTGTACGGGGAGCTTAACACTCCAATGCACAACTCCACAATCCAGCTGGGACCTACATGACTCATTTAGCACTGACTCAACAAGAACACTACACTTCACAATAAAGAAATTATAGTATTTACCCAAGAAGCTTATAATAGCCTACCTGGAGAAACGTTTGCTAGCATTTCCATTTACCTCAGTGAGTGTCAAAGGGTGCTGGAAGTATGTGATTTGGCATCCATCTTTGCACAAGGGACCACAGAACTTTCACAGAACAGAATTTTTAGCATCATTACATCAAAACGGTCAATTTCCAACACAACACAGACTGTTTCGTAACAGTCTAGAGGCGTAATAGTTACGCTCACCACATTTGCATATACCCGC
>JAUMHQ010000093.1:2178713-2200241 GCA_032361165.1 Enteromius paludinosus | reverse complement strand
GTTATATACCGAATTCCTCCCAATGAAATCCAGAGGGATATCCATAATCCTGTTAGGGGTAATTCAGATGCCTGTTTATTCAACTATTGCTCACAATTTTCACTATGTGTTTTTCCAGTAAACTATAAATTATACTGAGTTAGTTGGTTGATGCTGTAACTGACTCAAGCAATGTATATAGGTTAAATATTACATAAACATGTGAATTATAAAAAAGAAATGCAAATGATAAATCAATCTTCTGTTATAATAGGTGTTCTGGGCCTTGGGTGCTGTGTTTGAAGTGTTACTGGCTATGGTGGTCATGCCCACATTAGGCTGGAAATGGCTGCTAGGGTTTTCCACCCTTCCTCTAGTTGTCTTTGCTGCCTCCTGCTGTGTATGTATGGCTGTAACAATATTTAAACTGTTACTAGACACAAGGCTCATGTTTTGGCGCCAAATTCAGATAGAATCCATGTTAATTGTACTGTCTGGTTGTGAATTGTGTGCGTTTGTCTGTAGTGGTTACCAGAGAGTGCTAGATTTGATGTACTGAGAGGCAGAGAAGACAAGGCCCTGGACACTTTGAAATATATAGCAGCAGTTAATAGGAGCTCTGTGCCTACTGGAAGACTTATAGCAAACACACAAGTATGTGGGGCTACCAGTCCTATATCTTTTCTCAAAATCTCCTACTCGCACATTATTGAAGAAATTTCACATTTGGGTTTTTTATTTTGATTTTATAAACTAGAGTGGACAATGATTTGTGTATATGTGTTTTAGACTGATCGTGGGAGGATTAGAGATCTTTTTATTCCAGAATACCGAACAACAACACTTTTGGTCTGGTTTATCTGGTATGCATATTGTTAAAATGGTTAAATCCTTCCATATAAAAATGTAAATATATATATACTAATTAAAACACACCTGCTTTGTTTGTCTTACACACACAGGTTTTGTAACGCTTTTTCATATTATGGCATTGTGCTGCTGACCACTGAGCTGTTCCAGTCAGGATCAGCTTGTAGTGGTAAGTGTTTTTTTATGTACTTTTTGTGAAAAACTTGCACAAACTTGATTTTGATACATTTTTGTGTTAAACTTGAACTACAACCATAAATTTGAACTACACAACTGTTTAAAAGTTTGAAGTCAGTGAGATTTTGCATGTTTTTGAGTGTCTTGTATTTAAAAAGGCTGAATTTATTAGGTGAAAAATATAGTAAAAACAGTAATATAGTGAAATATTGATATAATTAAAATAATTTTTTTTGTTTTAATTTATTTTAAAGTGTCATTTATTCCTGTGATGTCAAAACTGAATTTCCTGCAAATATATAAATATGAAAATATGCTGTCAAATGATCAGTCGTGATAACTTATATACAAAATGTTCATATAACGTGTGTGTACTGTGTACATTTAAATATAAATACACACATATACAGTCTATATTTTACAAGTATTTACATGTATTTATATTATATATGTACATGTACACATATGTTTTCTTAAATATACATGCATGTGCAAGTATTTACATATAAATAATAAATATACACCGTACACACATAAAAACTTTAATTTTGGATGCAATTCATCATTTGACAGCACTTAAATATATGTTTACTGTTGAAGAGCAGTGTGACATTTTCTGTACTCACCATAAAAAAGAAATGTAATTTTAATATAGCTAACACGTGCAACAGGTTTTAAATAGTAATAATTCCCCCTTCAATTTAAACATGTTAAGCACAATGTGTTGAGTTTCAGAAAAATGTGTCTAATTCCAGCCACCGACAACTCAAATATGGAACCTCGGTGCAGTCTGGAGTGCAATTATCTGACTTTTCATGATTATGTGGACCTTTTGTGGACCACCTTGGCAGAATTTCCAGGTGACGTGACACTATAGGTCATTTCTCTCCTCTCATGTTGTTTTTAGTTAATCAACTTAAATGCAAGCAATTTTATATCAGAAAAAAACTAATAAACAACTTTGTCATTTGTGTCTTGATGTCAGAATAGGTATTCTGGTGGCCCTGTGGATGATTGATCGAATTGGCAGGAGAAAAAGCATGGCAGTTTGTTTTTTATTGTTCTCTGTGTCGATTTTGCCACTGTATGCCTGCACACAAAGGTACATCGATAAAGTCATAACAAACTCTGTACAGATTCTAATAAGGATGCAAAAATCAACTTTGTGATTTACAAAGTAAGAAAAGAAAGGCCTTTGTAAATTACATGTTTTTCTTTTACTTTACTATTTCCAGGACACTTCTCACAGTCTTTATTTTCATAGCTCGAGCCTTTATAACAGGGGGATGGCAGGTTGCGTATGTTTATACACCTGAGGTGAGGCTTCTTCGTAAAGCTCATTATGCTCAGTAGAATTTCAAATGCAAATTCCTGTATTTCTTGTCTCCTTCCTCCTCAGGTTTTCCCAACAGCAACCAGAGCTATTGGTATTGGTACTGGCAGTGGGATGGCTCGTGTTGGAGCTCTCATCACACCATTTATTGCTCAGGTAAAGCATTCCTCTGGTTTCATAAGAGAACAAAGGTGTATTGAACATGTACTGACGCTTTCCTGTGTGTGCGTGTGTGTCTGTCCCCCTTCAGGTCCTTCTGAAGTCATCTGTTTACCTGGCTCTGTCTATATATTTAATTTGCTGCTTGCTGGGCACGGTGGCATCCTGGCTTTTGCCCATGGAAACAACAGGGCGGAGCCTTCAGGAATCAACGCAAAGCACAATGGGACAAAAAAACATGGAAAGACAGCATGTCTCTGAAACAGCACAGTCCTCCAGCAACACGTGTCCTTAAAAACATATGGAAAACAAAGTCTGTGAGATCTCAGGACTAATAGTGGAAGAGGCCATAAAGTATAATTTTGCCATATACGAATGCATTTTAAATGCAATATTCTTAATAAATAGTAATTAATTTCTATGTATATATTTTGCTCAAAAAAACTGACTTGGGTCTTTTTGTCTTGAGAAATGTTACATTAAGCTGTTTATGATGCCAAGAACTTGTCAAGCCGTTTTGTAGGGTCTTTTAGTTACATAAGTGTCAATTTGTCTCGTGTTGTTGATGTTTTTTAAATTATCTGTGGAACGAGCGTCTGAGTACCAGCCCAAAAGCAGACTTTGGTAGTAGTAGTAAACCCTTTCTGACTTATTTGTCAATCACAGCTAATTATATCATAGAAAACATACTATTTATGCATTTTAAAGTTTCAGAAGCTCTAAATACATTTAGCATGAAAGTGGGTTGTATCAATATAGCTGTGCCCTTTGTTGTGTGAAATTTTCTCACAATTTCCATACACCAACAGGCTTTAGTTGTGATACAGCAGCCATGATTTGCTACTTGCTGATTGACTGCATGGGGAGGAGCGTTTTTGTTCAAGAGAACATCTGATTGGTTAAATATTTGTGTAGTGCAAGATGAGTCATAGATATTTTCAGTATTTTTAAATGTAAATGTATTTTTCCTAGCAAGAGCATACTATAGAATAAGCCCCTGTACATTGAAAATAATGTCTGCTAAATTAAAAAATTGTCGTCAAATTGTCATTGGAGAGCTTACTAATGTATTTTTGTTTTTTTTCAAGACGAATTTTGCGGTGTTCAATTTGCATGACAAAACACACGCTCCATTTTTGGTTGATGAACCATACAAATATCTCGTCGTCACAGGGAGGAAAAATCTGGCGATCAAGCATTACGTTGGTTTCGAGATGGTCTACATCATAGGGGCTCGAGTAATATGTGGATGATTGGGTGTTGAGTCTGCATAAGATGCACTGTTGTCAGGGAGAAGTGCAAGTCACCTTCACGCGGTTGGCCCAGAAGCCCATATCTAACGCAGACGATCACAGAACTACACCAACCACGGACGGCGGTCCCGAAACAAGGTCCATTATGTCTGGCCACTAAATCAACGCTCCAGCCGGGAAGATAGAGCACATACCGTTGTTTATTGGCATCGTTGGCGTGAATGAGAATTTGCAGAATCGCCGAGTTGGATGACAAAGCCGATGATGGGTTTATCGCTCCGCTAAATAGATTAAATGCGCCTCTGAATGCATTAACCCCGTCACTGGCGGGTGCAAAACAGGATATCTCGGACCGGAACGCCTGTGAGGTTTCTCTGAAAGCTTTGCAGCACAGCCATGGCTCTGGTGACTCTGCAGCGCTCCCCTACACCCAGCGCCGCATCCTCAGCCAGCACCAACGCGGGGGAGGTGAGTGGAGGCTGACCGGCGGAGGAAATGCCGGGGATGCATGTGTAAATAGCGCCTAAACCGCTAATATTAGCCGGGCCTGTTGCTCGGGGATCATTTCTCCTTTCTAATGATGTGCAAATGTGATACTACAAGAAGTCACCGAGTTCAACCTGCTCTCTGGACGAGCGCGTGCTGAAGTTTTCACATTAGCGAGGAGGAGGAGGTTGTTTTTAGGCAGCGTTGATGATGAGGATAGGGATTAACTTGACTTGCCCAAACAAAACAAAGCATGCCAGTGCTGAATTGCGCTTTTCTTGGGTGAAAAAGGGTGAAATATATTTGCGTATTGCGTTGATGCATATTATAGTTAATTTCGTTTAGTTTCTGTGGGTGCATGGTGCAATTGCTATATCACTGTTCTCTACATTTAATGACATTATTTTATTTGTGTGTGTGTTGGGATAAAGTAGTAAAACGGCTACATTGTAGGTACTGAAAGCAATATCAATTCAGCCATACAGCGCATATGCTTTACACCAGTTTCTTAGTAATATGATACTTCTGACGAATTGAGCGTTTGGCAGTTTTCACTATGTGTGGGAAAGAACCTCATTATCATTTGATCAGTGAGTCGAATCTTTTCAAAGAAGGGATTCATAAAACCTCTCCGAAATGAATATTACAATTGAAGTCAATGTGTCAGATACGAGTAAACCCCGCATTTAGCCGAAAATTCTCCTTTTTGGCACGTGCCATTGATTCTGAAATTAAAGTGAAGTTATATAATACTATAAAAATATAAAAGTTATTAACATATTGGAATGTTGACGACTTTGAGGGTTTTATTATCAGCACACAAAACGATGCCGAGTGGGTTTTAATACAAAAACTTTTTCATAGAAGAGAGGAAAAAAACGTTCCAAACAGTGTAATGTGAATATAAATTATATTTAGTTATTGATGAATAAGACAAGGTACCACATGATAACAAATTTTTTTTTAAACGAACTGTTCGAAAGAACCGATTCTTCCTCTCACTACTCTCAGCACACTCACTGCAATGATGTCATTGAATAGATACTCTGCCTGGTGACCAATCATGGGCCCAGAATATTGTCATGATTTTGCTGTTCAGGCTTCTTAGAGACAGTCCACTAATGAGCTAGCCCACATCCCTGAGTCCTTAATTTTTGTAAAGTGCCCTAAATCTATCCAAATTGTTTTGTTTTCCTTAAAGATATAACGTTTCTATGTACTATTTAAAGAATTCCTTTTAAGGCGTACATTTCTGGACCCATCTAATCAAATGGCTTGTATATCCAAACCATAAAATAGAGGCATTCAGAATTGATTGATGTACGCAAAGTAATTTCATACAGTATAGGGCCCTTTGTAATTCCACTTCTGCTGTTTTATTTGGCAGGATTTAGGCAGTGACGATGATCGAAAGGCAAACCTAAGGTCGGTGCTATTTTTATTCATCTTATTTAATCCATTCATCCTTTTTTCACTGTGATAATTAACTTTAGTTCTGGAGTGTCTTCATAATTGTATGTGTGGCCTATTTCAGCCTGAGTGAAAGTTTCTTCATGGTAAAAGGGGCAGCTCTGTTTTTACAGCAAGGCAGCAGTGCCCAAGAGCCGAGAACACCCACCCATCATAAAAATGCAGGTAAACCACAACAAGGCCATGATCAATTTTTAATGTGTGTGAAGATTAAATAATTAAGGATTTAAGGCAACACATGTAAAGTAGTTTGCATCACTGGATATTACTGCCAGTTGTTCTATCACAAAACAGTCAAATATTAAATGTTTGGCTTACCTTGCACTGTTTCACAGTTAAATGTAAAGTTTTTGATTTCTGTGAAATTTATTCGATTCGATTGACCGTCTCGGTCCTTGAGATGTTAATGAGGCAAAACAGCTTGAAAATGTAACATTTAAACGGTTTTGTCATTATAACCACCAAAATACTAGTGCATTATGAAGTGCAGCAGAACAGCATTAATATGATCAAATATTGTTTTGAGCAATTTGGCCATTTCTGATTACTTGTAGCAACAGGGAATGTTGGTTATGGCCCTGGACCACAACAGTAAAAGTGGATTTTTTTAAATTAACAAATTCTGCTACGTTGTTACATTTATTGCTGATGAAAATAGTGACTTGTCCATAAAGCATATTTTTGTTATTTAATTACTTCTCTTTTGTGTTGGCGTCGTTGTTAAAGGGGATCTACCACAGCATCTACAAGTAATGATAAACACCCTCCGTGCAGAGGATAGAATTAAATTAGTAAGTGACTTACACTGTGTCTAGTACATTGTAGGAATAGCACAAACGTACATACACCAACGTGCACCATCTCCTTCAACAGGTTGTTAGGTTAGAAAGCGGTTGGACGGATCATGTGCGGTACATGGTGGTTGTCTACACAAATGGGCGTCAGGACACTGAAGAAAACATTCTGCTTGGGATGGATTTTACAGATAAGGACAGGTATGAACCCTGTTTTGCTAGCTAACAACCATTAATGCATTCTTTATGCTACACTTATGAGTAGACACAAATGTTTGTTTGTTTGTTTGTCATAGTAAAAGTTGCTCTATTGGGATGACTCTTCCACTTTGGAGTGATACCAAGATTCACTTGGATGGAGATGGGTAAATATCTTAATTCACTTCCTGTAGGCAAAGGTTAAATCCTACTTCATGACCATAGGCACCCTGTTCTTAATGAACCATTTTGACTTTTTTAAAACAAATCAATCTATCTGTCAGCCTGTCTATCTTTGCTCACCTTTAAAATCACTTTATATCTGTGTACAAAGAATGACCTCTACAGGTTCAGTACGACATAACAGGTTTATATTCTCTGTGCACGTGACCTGGAGGCTCTTGGCAGACGCATTATGTAGAGAGAATTTTCCACTGGTTTGTGGTGTGAAATTGTTCCACTGACCAACCCCGAAAAGCAGCATCGTCCTGCGGCCTGCTTTTGCATTTCTGTGTAATCACGAATTATGTCATAGTTCGTATTTTACATCCCTAAACTCCTCTATCTCATCCCCCAGAGGTTTCAGTGTGAGCACAGCAGGAAGACTACATGTTTTTAAGCCTGTGTCAGTCCAGGCCATGTGGTACGTTAACTAATACATGTCCTCTTCTAGTGTGTCTGTTGATATTTTATTCTTGTAATCTCATGCACTTGATAAATCTTGATGTATATTGCAGGTCTGCCCTCCAGGTGTTGCACAAAGCGTGTGAGGTGTCCCGCAGGTACAACTATTTTCCTGGAGGGATGGCCCTTACATGGGTTGGCTATTATGAGAGCTGCATCTCCTCAGAGCAGAGCTGCATCAATGAGTGGAACGCTATGACAGATCTGGAGACCACACGGCCTGACTCGCCAGTCATGTTTTCTGATCAGTGAGTTATATGTCAGCGGATAGTGAAAAGCACAGTAGTAAATAAACTGATCTTATATAGTCCTAACATTTATCTTATTAGAGGACTAAAACCCTAAATGATTTAGCTTATATTAACATTGTTTTTCATGTCATGCACAGGCCAACAGAGCGAGAGCGAACAGAGTGTATGATCAAAGCCAAACTCCGAAACATCATGATGTTTCAGGACCTGGAAAATATTACTTCTAAGGAGGTATATGTAATGAGGCTTTTGTGCCATGGTTTACATGAAATGCATCATCCATGGAAAGAGCATTAAACCGAATCCTTTCACTTCTGTAGATCCGAAATGAACTGGAACAGCATATGAGCTGCAACCTGAGGGAGTATAAAGAGTTTATTGACAATGAGATGCTGCTTATCCTGGGCCAGATGGACAAGGCTACACTCATATTTGACCATCTGTACCTGGTAAAGCCTCCTCTAAGATCTCTCTGCCATCCGTGTTTGATTCTTGTTTGCTCAAGATGTTTGCTTACCTAAAAAGCAAAGCACATACTGTTAGTTTACTGATAGGGCTGGGGAGGAAAAAAACCAAACCTGCATGCACTAATGCATTGCCCTGCTTTCTCAGACTATTCTGGATTAATCAGCAGGGAAAAATATCCTTCTGGTTATTGAAAACACCAAAACATTACAGATAAGTTCACAAATGGTAAGAAGGGCCAATCTGCAGCATTTACACTATATGTAAACAAGCATACACAGGAGCCTGCAGATATAATTAAGATTACAAGGGATTGATAACAACAAATTTGTAATTATTTTAATGCAGAATATATAATTACACATGGTCAAAACCTGACCATTATTAGTCACATCACATGTAAACAAGAGCCTTTTAAGTTTACAACAGAATTACATGGTTATCGACAGGAGCTTTAACACTCTGAAACGAAAAAAAAACAATGGTTGTTGTAAATCTCATTAATTTCAGGGCTCAGAATGGAATGCATCCAATTTGGAGGAACTTCAAGACTCTGGGTTAGTGCTGATATACATCGACCGACTGTGCACTGAGTTAAAATAATGTGTATTTAACACAAATCAGCAGTAAATAACCTAATATCGTTTTTTTTTTTTAATGCAGGGTTGGGTATATCCTCAATGTCACAAGAGAGATTGACAACTTTTTCCCAAGTACCTTTTGTTATTGTAATATCCGTGTTTACGATGATGAGACTACAGATCTGCTGGCACATTGGAACGAAACCTACAATTTCATAGTTAAAGCCAAGTGAGTTACTTTTCATTTTTAGAAAACTGTTATTGTTTCTGTCATGTGCTGTTTCAAAAAAAAGCTTTTTTTTTGACGCGAATTCCCTGTATGTCTTTCATATAGGAAAAACAACTCTAAATGCCTTGTACATTGCAAGATGGGAGTGAGTCGCTCAGCATCCACCGTCATTGCTTACGCTATGAAGGAGTATGGATGGTCGCTTGAAAAGGCTTACACTTTTGTCAAACAGAAGAGGAATATAGCACAACCCAATCCAGCTTTTATGAAACAACTTGCTGAGTACGAGGGGATTTTAGATGCCAGGTGGGAAAAGCCAAGATATTTAGACACGTTCTTTTTAACACTGATATCTTTTTGCATTTGTATGCACATATATTTATGCATTTAGCATTTTTATCCCATTTTAATATGTGCGTTTGTTATTTTGTACATTTGTGTGAAACGGGTCACAGTACAGTCTTTCTAGTGGAGGATGTATTAGTTAGGCAGCCTGTTGGGGACACAAGCTTTCAAACATGGACTAAAAAGGACCAAACCTTCCAAACATGGACTTAAAGAGCCCAAACCTAGCTTCTTTTTGTCTTGTCAGTTTTCTTTGACTGTTTTTACACACTCAAGAGGTGACTGCCACCTTTGTTTCCTGTCATTGTAGCAAGCAGAGACACAATAAACTCTGGCAACCGGACGGCGATGAGTATTCGCTGGAGGGCCTTCAGGCTTCAGCTGCCAGTGGTGACCAGACTCCTCGATTTTCGTCACTGCACCCTGATCAAGAGGAGACTGCTTGGAGCCATGTTGGAGCAAGTGCTTCCCCCTGCTGCGGAGACGAGCCGACAGACCACCTCAATTACAACTACTACTTCCGGCGACTCTCAGACACGGCTCTGGACAGTGAACCCTCCACGCCAGTTCGAGGTCCTCCGCTTTTAGGCATGGAACGAGTCTTTATTGAGATTGAGGACGTAGAGAGGGATGCGTTGCTGGACGATGAAGGCTTCCCCATGGCTCACTTGGCCCTTCCTGGGGAGGGCACAGCGGCCCAGACCTGCGGCCGACTGGAACCCATAGAGGATATGCGCTTGAGGCTGGAGTTTAGCACGGTGGAGGAGGAGGACGAGGAGGAAGCACAAAAGGAGGAGGCAGAGATGGCCGCCTTAGCTCGTGGCGAGGAGACGCCGAGGGAAGACGAGAGCCTGGCTAACTCGAACCGCTTTAACAACGAGAACGCCAACAACAGCAACAGGCTGGCCGGGAAACGCAGCTGCCCTTCTGGCTTTGACGTGAGTATGACGTCTTAGCTGTAGCGGCAGCTCTCCTGGCTTGTATGCAAGCTTATAGCTCAAAGAGCTCTTTTCTGTGAATCCATCCTAAACGCTTTACTTTCTCTAAAGCATCCCGTACTCTTACACCTTTAAAAAACCTAACCATGCATTCTCCCTGCCTGTGTGTATTCATCGGTTTAGGACAGTGCTAGCATTGGAAACCCCTACAAAGTGAAGCCCTCATATCAGTCGTGCCGAGACTGCCTGCGCCTGCCCAGCGGCCGCCGCTGCGAACGTCGCACCCATCGCCTTAACCTGTCACGTCACACTGGCCTGCCCAGTATGTCCATCCAGGCCCACAGAGGACGCAAATTCAGTCCCGTCTCCGCCAATAAGGTGCCTCCTCCTGCCCCTCTGCATCACATGAGCAGCGGGCACTGCCAGTGCATTCGTTGCTTCGGTCGAGCCAACTCGGACGCTTGCTACAAGCAACAGAGCTGCAAAGACCTTCCTCAGGATTTGAGTTACTCCTTGGAGGCCGAGGACAAAATGGAAGGGGAGGACGAGGAGAGCAAGGAAGGCTCCAGCGGTCCTGGGACAGAGCTCACTCTCCTGAGGCTCAGTCTGGGTGGTGAGAGGCCTACGGCGGAGCTCAGTCAGGGGGCCCAGCTGGTACAAATGTCCGGTCCTCAGTCAGAACAGATGGACTTGACCACAGAGGACACTGCCACAGAGGACATGGAAGTGGACGTCCCCAGCTCGCACCCTGGCACCGGTGAACTCCAGCAAACGCTCGCACCGGGCTCAGCCCTGACACGCAGCTCCAGCAGCGACAGTCTGCCGAAAATTCGCAGAGGCCAGCCGGGCTTGGTATGTCAGCAAGCTCGAGAGATCGAGACCCGTGTGCGGCTCGCCGGGCTGACCATGTCCTCCCAACTCAAAAGGTCTAATTCGCTGGCCAAGCTAGGTGACTTGGCCATCTCCACAGAGGACCTGACGCTGTCCACCGCAGTCTCCGTCGACCACGATGACCAAGAGCCTGCTGCTAGCGCGCAGTCCTCTTGCTCCCCCAAGCTCTCTTTAACTCCAACTGTGCTGCAGAGTTTGAAAAGCTGACTCCGAGATGTCAGAACTGCTTTCTCAGTGAATGGGACCGATCCGGTCCTACAGCCATCGAGAGTGACCATGGAGGCCGATGCTGCAAGACACCTCATGAGAACAATCAGGCCAGGCTTGGACGTCCTTCCAGCAGCCCTTTACATAACTGCACTGCATTCTTCATGTGTCTGTCTGTGCTTTAACGAAGATATATATTAAAGCATGCTCTGGCTTGGACCTTCATTAACGGCTTTGTTGATACGCCTTTTCTTGGTCTTGCTAAAGGAAGCCCTACCTGTTAAGGTTTTAAAATACATGTGGCCCATCGATAGGTTGCATAATCAGACCTTTTTAAATTAGCAATGATTTTTCTCAAATATTTCTTTGATCTCCATCATTTAAACTTCTTTAAGCTTTAAAACCACATTTTGTGCCCTTACAACATCAATAATATTTTACTTCCCAGTTTGTTCACCAGCAAATTTATGTGCTACTGCAAAGGAACCAATCGTGCAGTTGCGATGATTTGATGGCATTTTATCTATTTATCTGATTTAGATAATCGTAAACCTTAAAGGTGCACATAAATGTGAAAAATTAAAAGGGTGCTATAGAATAACTAATCGGAACACTTGTTATGTACTAATGATAATAGAAATGATCAAACCATAGAAATTACTGGTTGAAGCAAATAAGGTGGTAAGCGTGTATTTAAAAACCGAATCGGAGTTCGGTGATAACATTTGTACTATTGCTTTTATTAAAACATCTGAGGCCAAAACTATAAGCTTTTTTAAAAAAACAACAACACACAAATCCATACCTAATTGGCTATTCAAATTAAACTATGTATTCCTGAATATCTAATTGGCAACTTTTTTGTCAACTTGCCTTCAAAAGCCATATAGTTCCACAAACCTGTGTGGAAATTTTAAAATAAAAATGTTGCACCACAAAAGTAATTAAAAACAAAAGTTTAGCCTGAAATATATGAGTGGTTTTTTTTTTGTTTTGTTTTTTTTAAGTCCCAGTGTTATTCCACCCTGATAGTAACTTGAATGACATCAACAAAGCCACATAATTATTGTCTATTTTCAGAGAAAAATGCAACATGAATGTGGTCGGCTGTTTGTCTTACAACACTAATTTGCTTCTCAGCTGGTGTTTATCAGATCAACTACATCTGAAATGTGCTACTAGAGTAGCTCCTGTTATGTAATTTAGCTTAAGCTGTTTATTGTACAAATTGTAGCCTGTGATGTGCAAAAGGCTTTAGCAGCAACACATTAGTACAATACAGTCTTCAAGTTGATCAGAGGATGTTCAAATGTCTCACTATTGTCCTTTGAAAGGTCCTTTTTAAAGTGTCTCCTATATGAAACGACATCATGGCATCTGATAATGACAGTCATGTGCGTTAGGTATTAACAGGTATGCACAGTTTATTATAATATTGTGGGCAAAGGGACTTGCTTGAGCTTGTCAATTTAATACCATGATGGTGTATGATATTTGTGAAAGAACACAAGGTTTGATTAGTGCGCCAAAATAACTAGTAAGTTTGCAAATATTGGTTAAATTTGACCTTAATTATTTTGTCTCATATATAATTGTAATTTAATAATTAATGTTATTGGTCTTTGTGTTGCCTACTAAGCTTTTATTTTTATTTTTTTTTGAAGAAAAAAAAAAAATATGCAAAGTGGCCTGTGCAATAAGTGTAAGCAAGATTTTGAATCAAGAATCATCTTTATTTATACAATAATGTGAAAAGTAACTAGTTTTCATTGAGAGTGAAAATCCGAGAGAAACGCACCTTGAGCGAGATTTGAATGAAAGCGTTTTTCTTCCATATGGTCTGCGTGGGTTCAATCACCGCTGTATGAAACTATTCCGTTTTTATCTTTTATTTGAAAGCTGTGAGATGTATTTCACGTTGCTTTTGCAAATTCCAAATGGTTTGCAACTTAATGTTGGCGTTTGATTAAATTTTTCCCATTTTTAAAAAATACATATAATGACAACGTTCACATTTCACACTGGGGGGAAAGTATTTCTGCAAATCAAAATTATTACGATTGCCAAAAGAAGATGGCCTCCCAAAGAGATCAAAGTTATAGTTTTGTGTTCCGCTCATGGCTCGCCGTACCTCCTCCCAGCTGCTGCTGATTTGAGTACTAGACATTTTGTTTCTTCGGACATGCAAGTGCCTTACCTGTTGCCATTTGCAATCAGTTGTCTAACGGTTCTTTGGTAAAAAAAAACACTCTTTGTTTCGCAGTGGTTTTGTCTCCACCTGTTTTTGGTCTTTATAGAGCAAAGTTTATTTAAAAAAAAAACAAAACGAAAATCATATTTTGTGGCTTATTCAAGTCTGTTTGTCTTTTCATTTTGATACTACATTTCATATTTAAATAGAGGAGACCAAAGTCATTTATTTATTGTCATGTTTTGGCATGCTTGAACACACTAAGCGAAACAATAACCAACTTCGAGAAACTGGAAGATTGCCTTCAGCCCTAAATAAACAGCTCTTAAAAGTGACTTGGAACATACATCATCTATACACTGTACTTCATTTTGACCATTTTAAGTTGTGCTGCACTTTGTTTTATAATGTAATGTACAGTTAATTATAAAAAAAATAAATTGTTTATTGTCTGCATCAGAAATGGACTAGTATTGCCTTTTTTATAGCTATGAGTGAACTGTTGATGATTAGAAAAACTGACCTTTGAGTGGTGCACAGAAGGAAATCTTATTGAATTAGGCAAATGTGATTCTGACATCACAAGACCAGACACAGGAGCAGCCCAGACACTCAGGCTGGAGTCAGTTAAAGAGACTAAAATAAGTGTTTTTAGTCCAATCCAAAGACATATCTGCGTCACTTGAGAGGATTTTTCTCCTTCTGTAGGAATACATGAGCACGGTGAGACTGTCAGCTATATTTATATTTTATATGCTACATCTGTATTTGACAGTAATGTGATTTCTGTTGTATATCCCTCGGGGCGGAAAGCATTTGCTAAACATACATGTAAATGTATTGGTGAATCAGTAGAAAAGCTTGAAAAAACAAATGAACACCTTTTTATTTTTTAGAGAGAATAAAGTGTGCAACGCTATTTAAACTCATCACTGAATTTTAAAACATGCTTGACTGCATTCAGTTAAGATTATTTTGCATACAGTAGATAATAAAAGCGTGTAGTCGTCATTTGAATAACAGGTGAGCAACTCCCAAGTGTTTTATTGCTCAAATATAACAACCATCTGCCTTACTATTACAGTATGGAAATTGTGTGCGTTGTTAATTCGAGCTTTCAAGTTTGTGCTCAAGCTGCAAATACATTCGCAAACTCTTTTGGGGCGAGCTGAACATCAGAGAATCTGGTTATATGGATGGCCCTTCTCCACTGCAAGCTGAGGCCATCAACCTCAAAATAACCTATTAGATTTACTGCGCAGTGCCTGTGCAATGACATAAGCATAATATAAGCTCGCCATTCATCCAGCAGCCCAACCAGTACAGCTGACATTCTCAGACAGAGGAAAGATTCAACGCAGACCACTGGACCCTTAAAATATCCCATCAAGCTGGGAGGCACAAATGAGATGACATTTACTGATAATGTAGAGCCATTTTCATTCATGTTTACACAGACAGACCCACATTCACAAGTTGTGTCATGTATTTAAAATACACTAATGACTAGTCTACTAAATATAGGAATGAATTTATCCACGTTTTTATATGTTTAAGTAAAACATTGTGCTTTTTTAGTTAAGAGAGCAGCAGAGGACAAAGGACATGCTTACACCTTATCATGTTTATATTTGGGAGGCTATTTTAGATTATTCTTCCCACGAGACACATTGTGACACTACAGTCAGCTGAGCAATATGGTTTGCTGCTTACTTTCAAACCACTGTGCAATGGACGTTTCAGAAGGTCACTGATAAAGCCATGACCCTTATAGCCAGAGGTCACAGAGTTCATAGAAACAGATCAGTTGATACGTCTATTTCATGACAGGCCACTTTCAGAAAAAATATTGAGTTTTTAGAATATCAAAGTCAAAATAACTACATTATAAACAACAAATAAATATAGGATAATAAATGAAAATAAATTGTTACTAAAAATAAATCAGTATAGGACTAAATGCCTTGGTCCTGTGCTGCCAACACAGTCTCACAACCAATTTGTACGTATTCGTACGAGGTGGAAAATTTGTGCTAATTCATACAAATTTGTATGACCTCACACGATTTTGTACGATTTGTCTAAATCCCAGTGACGGGTAGGTTTAGGGGCGGGGTTAGGTGTAGGTCATTCGTACAAATTAATTAATACGAATTGGCATTGGTATGAATTCATCCGAGTGAGGTCGTACGAATTTGTACGAATTAGCCACTTCTTAAAATATGTACGAATTGCTATGAGATCGGGTTGGTGCTGCTGGTCCACATGTTTTTAGTATTTATGTATGTATATACTGTATATATATATATATATATATAAATACATACATTTTTTAATGCAATCCTAATATATCACAATAGTGTATATTAAAATATATTTACAATCTATATAAGTATAAACAAAAATTAGTCATATTAAATTATGACATTTTCAAAATATTACTGTTTTTGTTGAATATTTTGATCAATTAAATGCAGTATCAGAGACTTCTTTCAAAAACAAAGATCTTACTGACTACAAACTTTGGACAGTATGCATAGGTATTATTTAATTAATTGTAAACATTATAAATTAATCTTAAAATCAACATTTTTAATATATTAAAATGAAATTAATTTTATTTTTGAATTATTTTAATGTATCTAAAATAAATGATGAACTAAATTTCCATCTTGGATGGAAACATAGTCGCAGAGACCAGGAGGTCCAGAGCGTTGTTGTCAAGAGGCATAGGATATGTTTGGAGTCTGTGGGTTTTCCCCTTTCATGTCTAATGTGACCTTCGCACCTGGTAACTGACCTACTCTGCCAGTTGTCCAGTTCCCATTTTGGTTCTGTGACTCAGTAGCCACACTGAGAGTCGTTTAAATTTAGGCATTGCAACATTCCAGTTAGAAGTGATGTGAGAGGAACAAGAGAGAGCTTGAAACGGGCGGTGGCTCATTACAGATAAAGATATACCGTCTGTTAATAAACTCATGGGTGGGGATATGTGTTCTTCACAGGGGTGATGGGACAGAAACAGGACAAGGAGCTAGGAAAAGAAGACGTCCTGACCGGTGCCATTGGTGGCTATGAGATCCTAAACCAAAGCGAGGAGGAAGCACATTCCAACAGCCCAGAAGAAATAGACCAGAACTTTGTATGCTTGGACATCTCCATGCTAGAGCCCTGTCCCGATCAGGAACCAACAAGACCTAATGACAACACCACTAAGCCCTCTTTCAACCAGGGAGGAAAAAAGATCAGACAGAGTTATGACACGGATGTTTCGCAGAATGGCAGGACTCCAAATCCTCAGCTGAGCCTGGCAGGAGGTCCATGTGCCTCAGGATTCAAAACAGTCGCAAGCGACGCCACCGCCACAGACATATTAACTGCTGTGGACCAGCAACAAGCTGACAAAACAGACAGAATGACTAACAAAACTCACCTCAAGGATACACCAAACATGTTAGAAGGTTCCTGTCAAGTGGACTCAGCAGATGATGGTGTGAACATTGAGAAGAATGAGAAACGGACGCTCTCTGACAGACACAACGGGGTGACAAAGACGAGTGGTGATGTTGAAATAAAGAAGAAATTTTCTTTGGAAGCAGAGAATGCTGATTTACTTGAAAGACAGCCATTCCAGGACAAAAATAAACATGAAACGCAAAGCCCAAGTAGAGACAAAATTAAGAAAGGTTGCAACAAAAGTCGCAGAGAAAGTGCTGGAACTGTTCGACACAAAGAAAGCCCTGATGAGGACGGATTTGAGCATTTGGAGAGAGCTGATGCTTTATGTCCAGAGACTGTGACTACCCGTCCATCAAATTCAAGTCGCCCATGGCTTCAGAGTGCCAACAAGCAGGATGGTTTACAGGGAGACAAAAATATCAGGAGAGGTTTGTCAAGAAGAAGTGTTTTACAAGAACCCAACGATGCCTCGCAGACACCCAAAGCAACAAACGACCAAGGAAACCCAACTTTCCGTACAACATTGCTTGGAAAAGAAGAGGGTGAAATCGAAGGTAAGGATAAAATCTTAAATGCTCCCTTTGATGAACCAAGTTTATTCAAATCTAGAGTGACAACATTCAACTCTTTTGACTCTGACTCTGTTACTGAACCCGCAAATCCAGACACAGCTCTAGTCCCGTTGAGGATTGAGGAGGACTTTGAACAAAAGGTATTAAACACATTCCGTCCAGATTTAAGCCAAAGCAATACTTTGTTTCACACTGAGAACCAAAATGATGACAAAGGGGCATTCACTGTCCTGGAAAAACACTCAACAGTCATGTCATCTGAGCGCTTAACTGAATCCAGTGCTAAAAACGTCCCTGTTAGCAATGCGCCTCACCCAGCCAAAAGGGGAGGGTGGGGAGCAGAAGCACCATGTGTGAAAAGAGACACTGAATCTGTTTATCAAAAAGCTGTTCGGTCAAGATCCACAGAAAGCTGGAAAGACTGCGATGGTCATTTTAATGGAAAGCATAATACCTCTTCACTTGAACTAGCAGGCGAAAACGGCAAAATTCAGGGCAAAAGAGTCTGTAAACCAAAGATCTACAAACTGAATGACATGAACACAGAAACAGAGGCTAAACAGAATTCTTCCAGCGGTAAATGTTTAGACCAAACATTCGTAAATCATTTCAATTCTTTCTCTCACTCAGATTTTGATGCAGCGCAGACAGCTTCCTTGCAACGGGAAAAAGAGCCTCTCTATTTCACAGCTGTGATCACGCCACCACCTCAGATTCAAACATTTCCTGATCAGGAGGCAAGGAAGTCATCTGACGTCTCTAATTTGTACGTTCCTCACGATGAAATACAGAGCATGATCTCTAACATCCGACCCACAGATACCCAGATAGAGAAAAAGACCAAAATAAAAGGACCACCACCACCTGTTCCAAAGAAACCAAAGAATCCTTTTAAAAAAGCCTCTGGCCGCAAGGAATCTGCTCCTCATTCCACAGACGAGCCAAGCAAATATTCGGACCTGCTGCTCAAAAATATTCAAATGGGCAGAAGGCAGGCTGCACTGCAATCCGTTGAGGATTTTAATATGCATGCATCGTGTCTTGATATGTCACCTTATTATATGGAGTCCCCCTTCTACATGTGCATGTCCTTAGAGCCCGAGGCTGTAGATATTCCAAAATATTATTTAGTCCCGTATGATGAAACTGTTGCACCTGACTGCGATATCTTGATAGAAACGGTGGATGATAAAGTGCTAAAAGAAATGGATATGTCTCAGCTGAGGCCTTTGTTAAAAAGAAAAGCAAAAATGAAAGGCCCACCACCACCTGTGCCGAAGAAACCTCAAAATCCATTTGCTAACACAGACAATGAGAAGAACGAGGCAAGCAAAGACTCCGATCTGGAAAACATGGAACAGCCTTTGAAGTCTGGTAGACGTGACTCTAAATGCTACATGATGGACACGGAGGATGAGGAAGACTCTAAACCCACCGCAGACCCAACTGAATACCCTTACGCTGCCTGTCGAATTCCAAGCAGTGATTCTTCTGCTTCAGAGGAAAACGAACTGTCCAGATACAGGCCCGTCTCTGAGCTCATCAGAGACAGCAACAAAACCCAGGAGAAAGTGGTACATCACAGCACGACAAACATAATGAAAGCCAGGCCAGATGTGACTGTGGGAAGCCAGAGTCTAAAAGTATCGCAGATGAAGACAGCCTTTGATGTACAAACATCTTCCCATAAAATGGAAAGAAGATCCTCTCCGAAGAAAGGTAAGACAAGCTGATTGCGTTCCTACAATTTACAATTGATATAGGGAATCTTGATCAAATTTCAGTGGCTTTCAGTATATAAAAATAAAAAACAAATGTATATAACAAGAGTTTACTGTATATTAGAACACTAATAGAGTTGACATTATGCTTATTGCAATATTTACCTCATTTAGTTTGATTATCACATATTATTATATTATTATTATATATTATATATATTCCAAATAATATATTTACAGCATGTTTTAGTGCAAAATAAAAGCCAATTATTTAATTTTGTAAACAACATCTTCAGTTTATATTATGTGTCAGAATTCTCTCGCTTTACACATTTCTCCTTATACAGTAGACATGAAAAGCCTATGTATTTTACAAAGGAGGTCCCTCGGATCATAATATCTTGGTGCCGTTGATATCACAAAGTTTAAAAATCCCTACACCAAACTGAAACAGAAAAATAAAGACTCAGAATTAGATTTTAGGACACATTGCACTTTGTAACATAATCCAACACGAGCATGACGACATCCTTTTTCACTCTTAACATAATTACCAGAGCCCTGCAACACTATCAGCACAGTTGAAGGCAGAACGTGTTTATGTGCACAAGATGGAAAAGCTGCTTAGGCTCGAGGTGGTGTTTGCAAAGGAGAGATGCTGAGGGGTCTTTCCATTTATAAAGTGACCTTACCAGTTAAACCACAGCGACCTGTCAGGCAGTACAGTACAGTTTGTACCATTACTTCTCATTCACACACAGACTGATGTCCATGTAGGAGGACATGAGGAGGAGGGGAGGGGAGAGGAGAACAAGGGCGTTTTCTCCCGTTCATTCAGAATAAAGGAGAGGAGGGAAGCTATTGTGGCTAGCCGCAATTCACTGAGACAGTCACCAGCACAACTGAATCTGTGAGAAAATAAATTAATGCTTTGAATTTGACGCTGTGAGAGACGTAGTACTGATAAAGGTAAGCGTTTTGCGTTTGGTCATATTAATGCAAGGCAGGTCAGTGGTGCAATAGCCTCCACTGGAATGCTAGCTCGATTTTAGCAAGCATCACTGATTTAAAACAAGCTCTGGAAACAGCTAGGATGGAAAAAAAAAAACTTGCGCTGGTGCATGTGCAAGCGTTTCGGCTTATTTAGCGGCACGTGAGACTGCATCCAGCCTTTGATTTACGTGCATGCGGCGAGATAAGCAGAAATAGTGAGATATTAATTGAAAGTTGACCATCATGACCTGTGCCGGGTAGATAGCACGCCTCCACTTCAAAGCGGCACGTCGCATTTCGCCAGCGCCTGCAAAGAAAAACACGCACGGCTCAAATCAAGCTGCATAACTGATGCTTTTTCTGCTGCTTTAATTCATTTGCTCGGATAGCGGTTAGCTCGTTTTCTCACACCAGCAGAAGCCTGGCCATCTATCGATTATGTCATGGTTTTCTCACTCTTGCACTATGGGCGAATATGATCTTATCCTACTCTTCATCTTTCTGTCGTCCGTGCATATGTTTTCTCTTTTACTCCATATCTTAATTTATCTTTTAGTAGATTGTTAGTGCTGTGTGGGTTTTTCTTCGCCGGGATGCTCATCATCATCAATAACGCAGCTCGGCCATTAGAAAGCAAACACACACACACACCGCCATACATCTGACCTATTTCCGAAAGCACATCCATGACTTAATTGTGATGACTACGTTTTATTCTCTCAAACACAGCTGTTTGGAATCGTTTTTGTTTATTATTAGTGTTATTAATGGTGGTAGCTGCTCTTTAGGAAGACACCGCCATCAATCAGGGCCCTAGCAGTTCATCTCAACCATATAATGCATTGATAAAGGCGACTTAAATATAACCGGTGACTACTGGTGTATAATTATGACTATCAATTTGTATTTCAGTGTATTATACCCTTTATAACGCTGGTTAGGAATAAGCACACTGGCTGTGTCTAAAAACCTGCATAACTAGATAGCATTTTGTGTGCATCATTTTTGGGCATGTTTGTTGCTTATTAAAAAATGCTGTGTTTTTGGCAGCTCATTAGGTTTTGATCTTTTAGTCTTTCTTTTATCCTGGTTAATAAATGAAGAATACATACTTATATCAAATATGCTGCACGGATATATTTGTAGCAATAGCCAACAATACGGTACAATATGGTACGGCTCAAACATTTATTTTATGCCAAAAGTAATAAGGATATTAAGTAAAGATCATGTTCTATGAAGATATTTTGTATTTTAGTAATATGCATTGCTAAAAACAACA
>JAUMHQ010000093.1:2166882-2178613 GCA_032361165.1 Enteromius paludinosus | reverse complement strand
AATTATGAGTTCTTAAAGTCAGAACTGTGAGATATAAAGTCAGAATTATGAGTTATAGAGTCAGAATTATGAGTTCTAAAAGACAGAACTGTGAGATATAAAGTCAGAATTATGAGTTATAGAGTCAGAATTATGAGTTATAGAGTCAGAATTATGAGTTATAGAGTCAGAACTGTGAGATATAAAGTCAGAATTATGAGTTATAAAGTCGAAATTGCGAGAATTGTTTTATATTTAGCAATTCTGATTTCATATCTCGCAGTTCTGGCTTTATAACTACCAACTGCGAGAAAAAAAGTCAAAATTGTAAGATAAAAGGTCGCAATAACCTTTTTTTTTTTATTTAGTTGCGGAAATGGGCTTCCATAGGCTCGTGAGTGTCCCGTTGACTGCCAGGAAAATAACTATTTAGGTCCAGAAAAGTATGATAGACATTGTCACATGGGGGTACTGTAAGTGATTAACGGCAAAATTTTAATTTTGGGGTGGAGTAACCCTTTCATATTTAATACATTTTTAAGGATTCTTTGAAGAATAGAAAGTTTAAAACACCATCTGTTTGAAATTAGGAATATTATGTAACAAATGTATTTACTAACTCTAGACCAGAAGTATAAGTATCAGTCAAATTGAAACGGTAATACTATTATTTGTCCCTTTAAACACAAATGTGTTCAGCAACCATTTCAATATCTAAAGCAGGCATCTGAAACGTAATGTTACATGAGCGCACTGTAGCAGAGACTGCATGTCACATTCATGAGGCAGCCATGCATGCTTGGCTTATCAAAATTCAACATGCTCAGCAAAACCCTGTGCGGAAGCATTTCACAGTAAACACTGATTGTGTTCACTGTAAACACAATGATAGTGTGTAAAAAGTACATGACAACAAGCACAACACTCCCGGCTAGAAACAAGACTTTCAAAACGCAAAAAAGATATGCCAGCTCTGATATACATGTACTGTGTACAGTACATACATGTCTAAAATGATGTATTTTTTAGATGCAAATGAATTAAGAGAATATTGTAATCATCAGACTTTACTTCCTCCTGGGCAGATGGCCATCTGATAACAACATACAGTAAGAGAGGCAACATAGGAGAATTCTTGGATCGTAAGGACTGATCTTTAAAAATAGAGAATTTGGCTCATCAAGACACGTACTTTCACAAGCATGAAAAGTGAGAGACTAATGTTACATCCTATAAGCCTTAACTGCCCTAAATTGATCTATCTGTCTGCATATCTTCCTGTCCATGCAGTCAGTGTTGGGTGTCTAGTGTCTAGTCTCTAGTCGCACACTCACACTCTGTAACAAGAGCTGAATCGCTAGGCCCATGGAATCTACATCCACAGGCTCATTGAATATTTGCTTATTTGTATTTTGTTCTCATTATAATTGCAGCTCTATGCTCTATTTACAAAGGAGGGCAAATCTAAAATACAATTAATTAGGCTAATTTAGAAAAGTGTGTTAATGAAAGGACTGTCAACACATGTAAAAGTGCTCACATTCTAGCCATCTTAAAAGGATAGTTCACCCAAAATGAAAATTCTGTCAATAGTTTCTCACCCTCATATCGTTCCAAAACCGTAATACCTTTGTTCATCTTCGAAACACAAATTAAGATATTTTTTATGAAATCTGAGAGCTTCCGACAGCAATGCAAATGAAATTTTTAAAGGCCCAGAAAGGTACTAATAGTCCAAATATGGCTTAAATAGTTTTATGAAGCTATGATAATACTTTTTGTCCATGGCAGATGAAGCAAAACTACAGTTCAACCTAAAAACTATTTTACCCAGCATTTCTGGGTGCTACAGTTATGCTATTATCACTATCTCACCTGTTTTGTGCCCAACAGACTGAAATGAATCAAACTCATTTTACAAACCAGTGTGTACAAAGCTTCTTTAGCTCAAATCACACTATATCATTTTTAGACTGGCCCATTATATTAAGCATTGCAATTTCTCCCAATCTCCTCCCTATTCTGCTTGTGGTAGGCTGGCACATTTTGGCAAGCACGGTTAGCTGACTTTCTAAACTCACACAGACAGGCCTGTCAGCTCCTGCTTAAGTGAATATAACTCATACCGTGTTTTTCTGAGTTTGCATTCACAGATGCTTCAATTGCTCTCCCAGGTGCTAGATATCCATTTCAATCCAAGACATCTGTATGCAGTGAGCAGACTTTAGTTCACACACACAGTGGGGCAAAAAAGTATTTAGTCAGCACCAATTGCGCAAGTTCTCCCACTTAAAAAGATGAAGAGAGGCCTGGAATTTTCATCATAGGTATACCTCATCTATGAGAGACAAAATTAGAAACAAAATCCAGAAAATCACATTGTAGGATTTTTAATGAATTAATTGGTAAATTCCTCTGTAAAATAAGTATTTGGTCACCAACAAACAAGCAAGATTTCTGTCTCGCTCTTCTTTAAGAGGCTGTTCTGTCCTCCACTCGTTACCTGTATTAATGGCATCTGTTTGAACTCATTATCAGTATAAAAAACATGTGTCCACAATCTCAAACAGTCACACTCCAAACTCCACTACAGCCAAGACCAAAGAACTGTCAAAGGACACCAGAAACAAAATTGCAGACCTGCACCAGGCTGGGAAGACTGAATCTGCAATAGATAAGCAGCTTGCTGTGAAGAAATCAACTGTGGGAGACCACTGATAGTCTCCCTCGATCTGGGGCTCCACGCAAGATCTCACCCTGTGGGTCCAAAATGAGCAAAAATCCCAGATCCACACGGGGGGACCTAGTGAACGACCTGCAGAGAGGTGGGACCAAAGTAACAAAGGCTACCATCAGTAACACACTGCGCCGCCAGGGACTCAAATCCTGCAGTGCCAGACGTGTCCTTCTGCTTAAGCCAGTACATGTCCAGGCCCGTCTGAAGTTTGCTAGAGAGCATCTGGATGATCCAGAAGAGGACTGGGAGAATGTCAGATGAAACCAAAATAAAACTCAACTTGCTTTGTTTGGAGGAGAGAGAATGCTGAGTTGCATCCAAAGAACACCATACCTACTGTGAAGCATGGGGGTGGAAACATTATGCTTTTTTTGTGCAAAGGGACCTGGACGACTGGTCCGTTTAAATGAAAGAATGAATGGGGCCGTGTATCGTGAGATTTTGAGTGAAAACCTCCTTCCATCAGCAAGGGCACTGAAGATGAAACGTGGCTGGGTCTTTCAGCATAACAATGATCCCAAACACACCACCGAAGGAGTGGCTTCGTAAGAAGCATTTCAAGGTCCTGGAGTGGCCTAGCCAGTCTCCAGATCTCAACCCCATAGAAAAACTTTGAAGGGAGTTGAAAGTCTGTGTTGCCCAGCGACGGCCCCAAAACATTCCTGCAGATTCCAGATCTGCATGGAAGAATGGGCCAAAATACCAGTAAAAGTGTGTGAAAACCTTGTGAAGACTTACAGAAAACGTTTGACCTCTATCATTGCCAACAAAGGCTATATAACAGTATTGAGACCAAATACTTATTTTCCACCATAATTTACAAAAATAAATTCTTTGAAAATCCTACAATGTGATTTTTTAATTTATTTTGTCTCTCATAGTTGAGGTATTCCTATGATGAAAATTACAGGCCTCTCTCATCTTCTTAAGTGGGAGAACCTGCACAATTGGTGGCTGACTAAATGCTTTTTATCCCCCCTGTATAAACACACATACACACGCTTTCCTCCTCCACTGGTAGAGCTGAGCTCTAGCAGGCGTCCTTGTAGAAGCAGAGTGCAGTTATGCGGCTGTTAAAGCGAGTCCCTCCGGATGAGGACGGATGCACAGAGCAGAGTGAAGGATATTTGAAGAGGGAGAACAGGAGGAGGAGAGGTGAACGACTGCAACGCTCTATGCCCACGTTCTGCCTCCTCTCACTTCAATTCAACACCAAAGCTTTGATGCAAACTGTGAGGGAACAGCGCCCAAACGGTTCTAGCGCTGTATCAGTCAGTGGGTGGTGATCTAGAGCGGGAACCGTGTGCTATTAGACAAGATAAACAGCAAACTATCGCTTGACTAAACACAGGATGAAAGATGCACTTTGAAATAGAAAATAATGAATGGTGTGTCACCATAAATGGCCTACAGTCTACAACTAGTGGGTGCTGTAATTAAGTCACCAAAAGCAGGAAAAACAATGTTGAAGGGGACATCGGATTCATTTTTATTTGTTTCATGTTATTTGGTTAGTTTCTGGTTCAAGAAAACACAGTTAGTCTGATTGTGTGAACAGAGCTGCTTTTGACAAGTAAAAATCGACAAATAAATTTTAACCAAAGTATGCTACAGACATTTCATGAAGACTTTAAAGAATCACACCAACTTGTGTAAAATGGGCTACCGATGTCCGCTTTATTGCAAATAAAAAATCCAAATATATGATTGTCTGTATTTAGGACAACAAAATGAATATGTTTAAGTTTTAAAAGGGAGGAAAAACACTGGTACATCCGTCTGTCACTTAATAGAAGCCAAACTAGACAGTTGCCAATATGGACAGGCTGCACAACATGCCCTTATGCTTGAAATCCAAAAACAAACTGTACTGCAAAAATATTTTCCAGGCAGATAGATAGAACATAGAAAAACATAGTTAAAACCACATCGGTTGTACATCACACTTCCACTTGAGTTTATACATTTGCAAAACTGTAATTTAAAAGTGTCAATCAAAAAAACAGTGGTGAAACCAATTGACAATCACCAATCTGTCAATCCAAGTTAGTGGGGCCAAAACCTAATCTCTTCTACTGTAAATTCAAATTCATAGAAAAATAGTGCTACAATATATGCCGAATTAAAGAATAAGTTTTACCATCTGAAGAGTCTATAACCAGCCAATACTTTCCCTTTAAGAGGCTGGTAAGTGCTGAGGGAGAGTGGGAGAGCTGATGAGATGAATATTGACAGGCTTTAAACTGCTGGAGCGTACAGTGATTGAGGACACGGCCAATGTACATGCAGATGAATACAAATGGGATTTCACTCACGGAGGAACAACTAGACAGATTACAGTTGGAGTGTTTAATATGCTGGCACTTGAAGTGGAAGCTGCCCCTTTGGACCAGCCTACAAACGTTATTTTAAAAGGTTCTGTCAAAAATAATCGTAACAATAAGACAGTGATAATAAAGCGGATCTTATTAAGTACATGTTAGACAAAATAGGAATACTCACTTCAGTCTCGCAGCATTGGTTGTTGTTTCTTCCACTAGTCTCTACACAGCAAGGTATCTGTGATAAAAAGAAACTCTGTTAACCTAGTATGAGTAAAAGTCAACACAACAGCAAAACCCGTCATTCAAAATAAATATTGTATACCCATCCTGAAACACGAGCTTTACATCCTCATTAAAGTACATAAATGTTAGCACTGCTGGGAAGACATACAAATAAACTGAAGGTATTGGCAAATAAATTATGCTAGAATATTATAAAAGGTGATCTGTAGTTGATTTAGCATTTTTAAGCTGTATGACAAAAAAAATCATCAGCACATCAACAAAAAATTAATTTATCACCTCATTTCTGCTATATTGACCTAGAAAAAAGCGCTGTGTTTCACAGATAAGAGCATATCTAGTGACTCATTTTATTAATGAGTCAAAGTTAGGACTCTTACAGTAGATTATGATTTTAGAAATTAATTGAGTATAAAAAAATGTTTTAATCAAAATTGAATCCAAAAACCTTGAAGTCATCGACCTGTTTCTTATTGCGCATGGAAGACTGAAGACATTTTACAAAGATTTTTTGAGCAAAAACATCCAACGCACAAGTGTCACAAATGTTCAGTGAATTTTCTGTGTGTTTCTGGAGAGTGGGAGAGTGATACAGCACACAGAACATAAGCAAACGCTCGTTCTAACCAAGTTTTCCTAATTACAGTTATTACAGGCAGAACTTGAGACAGATGGCTAACAGGAAACTTCTAAGCTTAGTGAACAAAAAAGAGAACAGCAGATAAACTTAAAAAAAATAGCACCCACATTTCCAGCAGGAATCCAAACTATCCTCTTTCCAGACGTATGATGTGGACAAATAGGCCACTTATGAAAAAGTCAAGCACGCATGCAAGAACCCCAGCCAAAGCGACTTGTCTGCCTTCTCCAGAAAAGATGCTTGGGTCTTTGGATCGCGCAGAGCTCCGACAAGCCCATTATGTCGGCTAGGCCTGAATTTCAGATCGAATGCTGGATGCGGCACATGTCAGAGTGATCTTGGGTCTGCTTTGCTGTCTTAAGCCACAAGTCTTAATTTCAAACATGAAACAGCGCCATTAAAACCTATTCAAGTCAGCACGGAAACAAAACAGAGCTGCCAACAGACTCAAGTGGGATGGGGATTTGAGAGGAGGCTGTCAGAGAATGCCAGCGTGAGAGGATGAACGGCCAAACGAAGACTATTCTCAGAGAAACCTCAATTGTACACTCTGAAGAAGATGAAAGAAAAAATTGAGTATTTCAGCTATACAACAGAGAGAGACATAAAGAGAGATGCCCTACTGGATATCAGCAAACAACAAAGGCAACCGCTTAGAATAGGCAGTCTGAATCCAGACACACATTTATAACACATTACAGTCCGTGAAGACTACAGCGTCCCCTCAGCAAATGGTGCAAGGCCTTTCTGCTATCCATCTACTTAAAGGGCCCCGTGGAACATGAAATGTGTATTTAATGGGCTCTTATAAAGGACAACAATACCTTTTATGGTTTACACACAGACGTGCATGCTCATACCGTCAACCTACATGAACAGGAGATACTGTATATGACAGGCGAAATACTTCATTTGTTTTAGGATTGTTAGAAAGTATAAATAAACCAAAAGGAAACCATTGATTGATTTTGTCACAACTATTATAATAATATACAATTTATTTTGATACTCTGCAAGTACATCTATGCATTTACCAGGAAAGAAGAGTTTATTAGCATGTGTCAATATTGGGCTAATACTTGTTGACTGATATGTAATTATGTCTATTTGTATATGCATAACTTTCGAACATAATCTAGTGCTAGGTACAGTAGGAGTATTACACAACAATGAAGCAACCCTTAAGACGCCACTGATCATAAAATATTTATAAGAATTACAATATTAACCAGAATATTTAGTATGTTTTTTAATTTTTTTATTTTGAATTATTTATTATTAATTAATTAATTAATTAATTAATTAATATATTATGCTTAACGGGGTGTATTTAAGGTTGTATTTATTTGATAATATTGTGAAATATTATTACAATTTAAAATTTGAATATTGTAATTTATTCTTGTGATGCAAAGCTGAATATTCTACATTACTATTCCAGTCTTCATTGTCATATGATACTTCAGAAATCATTTAAAAAAAAAAAAAACAAGTGCTATTGAAACATTTCTTCTATATTGAAAACACTAAAAAAACCTTTTGTAAAAACACTTTCTTCCAGGATTCTTTAACGAACAAAATGTTTAAAACAACAGCATTTATTTATCTTTGTAACATTATAAATGTCTATATTGTTATTTTTGTTCAATTGAATACATCCATGCTTAAAAATATTAAAAATATATTACTTACATTTAAAGAGTGCTGTATATGTGAGTGTACACCTATTTTTACTACATTCCCATTAATTTATGGCTAAATAACAACTAAATATGAAATAAATGAAACATTTTAAAGGCAGATCTGGGTGAACAAGCACTAATGGCTGCATGGGAAAAGCATATTGCATTTACTCGTCCACAACACATCATTAAAACTGGGGCTGAATTTTCTAGATATACAAGACACGATACGTGAAGTTCACAGTATCACGCGTCCAGCTAACAGCTTTAATGTCTGGATCCCCCGGGCATGTGCACTGACCTACAGACAGCTCTACTGCTTATGGCCAGACCTAACGGCTTTAACTAGCACTGATGTGTGCATGCTCAGATGTATAGCATTCACAGCCTACTAGTAAACCCAAGCTACTTGAATTTTACTGTAACATGCATAAAGTAGCTACATAAATATGAACATTTTATGTATATAACATTGTAATCTGGTTAATCTATTAAAATGACTGGTGATGTACATATTGGTCAAGTACAGTCACTGAAGGAGAGCTTAATTCATACAGTAATGGACAGCAGAGACTAATCCTCACTGCTGATGTGGTGTGATCAGACTGATTCATTAATCACTGGTAATCCCACGCTAAGAACGGACACAATATGAGGACAGAGATGAGGGAGGAACAGGCTGGAGTGACAACAGAGAGAAAAACACAGTGACAGTGTGTCAATATACCAAGACTGTAAATCATTTAAAAGGTTCAATCAAATGATTTACAAACATATGAATAAATATTGCACTGTAAACCGTAATAAATTAGCAGAACTCCATAATCTGACTTTTTTTGTTACTTCTACTAAAGATAAATGTTTTAAATGAACAGTATTCCATATATTTTTATGAAAAGTGCAAGCCTAACACTGACCAACAAATACATCAATCATTTTCTGAGGCTGAATAATGTCTACCTCCCTATTTTTGTGTCGTGTCTTGCTTTAACCGCACAGAATTTTTTTTTAAGATGCCGTCAACTTGATTGTCACTGCCAGAGAAGAAAACAAATTACATTTTAAAGGTCAATTTTTAAAACCTGGCAAGAAAATGAAGACATGTGATGAGAAAATCATACAAAGCTGTCTCAGCATCTACTTTACAATCAACAAGAGCTTTATATTGCAGCCATTAAGCCCTTTAGAAGGATCCATTTCAAACTGTACACAAACACACACACACACTTGTGCTAATGTGAGCGTGGTTCACGTGGGGGCAGGAAGCAGGGGACATTCAATCTCCACCCTGCAGTCATTCTACAAGCAAGCAATCCTCCTCTTTATCTCTGCATAGCATCTCATCTCAAGCACCTCAAAGACTCACGTTAAATTCTTACGGATTTTAAATAGTTTTAAAAGCATTAGACAGCAAGAGAATCTGTTACAATAGCTCCTTATGGAATTTAAAAACAGCATCTTCTCCATATTATGATAACACACAGCATAGCAAATAAATGCTTATACATTGTTGCAAAATATTTCTATTAAATTAATGGTGTTTTTTTTCCGACTGAAAAAAATAAAAATAAAAATATTAAATGATAAAAAAAATCTTTCTTCAGTAAAAAAAAAAAAAAGCATGAATCAGCTGAAATGTCAGCTTTGCCATCACACAAAAATTGACTTTTTTAAATATACTAAAATAGAACATTGTTATTATACATTGTAATATATATATATATATATATTTCTAAAAACATTTGCAATACTTCTTTCAAAAACATTTTTAAAATAAGTTTTACCATTTGTTTTGTTTTCTGTTGATTGGATAGAATTGAAATCGCTTTATTAAACTCTACAATACATATTTCTCAAATGTTGCTTACATGTTCGAGGCTGGGTACATTAGTGTAATTAAAGTTTTAATTAACCGTGATAAATGAAATGAAAGCATGTCAGTTGAGGTCAGGTGTAAAATTAGATTACACGCTTTGGAAATCAAGTTCGAGATCTGGATTCATTTAAAACTAAATGACAAATAAGCAGTACGGACACCCTAAGACCACAACATCTTGTTCTATATCACCAATTATTTCATCCGGAAACCATCCATAGCCCTGTGACAGACTTTCACCCAGTTGAATAGGGTGTAGGGTATTTCCATCTCAAACTGTACTTCTAATCCTGCGATCAAAACACCTAAATACAGCACGTCTGGAGTATCCAAAACACACTTTAACAAAAGAGAGAGAGTGTGTTCAGTACAGTTTGAGTGTGTCAGTCTGTAATCCGGGTCACTTTAATTAAATAACGCAGATTATCCTGTCTCGGGGAAGCTATTGTAGCCACAGCCACTCACTCTATATCACTGCTGTCATCGAGAGCAGACATACGATATATCCTCATTCTACAAATGTAAAAAGATGAGTCAGACATGTTTGACGACAAAAATAGCAGCAGGCACTTTCCCTGCCAAATCCTGAGCTAACCTCTATGTGCCCTACTAACCCTTGCTAGTGAATTTGGGATTAACAGATGGGAAGAGAGAGGTAGGAATGCTGTATTTGATTTACTCACATGGACTGAGAGCTCGCTGAGGGGTCGGCTGCTGAATGGAGGCATGATCTGGACCTACGAGGGTGAGGGAGTGGGACCCAGATGGACAGGAACCCATCGTTCAAGCCATGGGACTTCCAGGGCATCCCCTTCCTGCACTGCATAAGACGTTGCTAAGACCTCCACAGCGTCCCCTTTCATAGGTCACAGCCTGTCTCGGAACAGGGCAAGCAGTGTGGGTGGGGCATAAGGGGAGGAGCTTCTAGTGTTTTCCCATAACCAAATAAAAAATGAGGGTCCTGCAGAACCAGCTGACTGGATGTGCTTGACGACTACACATGTGAGATTAACTGCGCTGTGGGGGCTTGGATCCATCTGGGGACATCCCGACTGAAATAGCTCTAGGATGCGTTAGAGAGAAAACACACATACAGAGCACTAAATTTAGCCGATGGTAATCATCATTCATAAATGATGAATGCTGCAAATTCATGCTTGTCCTGAGAGACTCTGGACCTCACCCAACTCACAGTGTGTGCCTCTAAAAACAGCCCAGCGAAGAGGAGGAGGAGGAGGACAGTTTTTACACACACACACACACGGCTCTTCCTGCACCATTAAAAGTCCTTCGAGCAGCTGAATGTAACGCCTTTACATAACTTACTGAGATGCAAGAAATTACCATGTTCTGTGGTCTGGCTTTTAAAGAAACAATGGAAGAGTTAAACGCAGAAGATGAACAATAGCAGGGTCTTCTGCGCATTGTCCTTCCTGTTGGTTGGGCCGCCTAGCTGCTGTATCAGGTAAAAAAAGGACATTTTAATGAAGAGTTTCGCTCTCAGTGCACCACAAATTATTTAGATGTCTTAAAGCCTGACAGTGTGGATGAAGAAGACAGACCTGTGTTTGGACAGCTATCACTCAAGAAGAGCTGAATCACATTTCCATCATCATGTGGGTAGGTGGGTGGGTGAGGTTTAGTCACGGGTGGAAGCAGGTTTCGTATGCAGTGTTTTCAGTAACTCTTTTTTTAATACAGTGTGAGGTTTTTAATTTAGGTTAATGCTCATTTTGATATAGTTCATAATTCATCTACGCTACCATTCAAATACAGCAACATTGTGAAATATTATTTGAATTTAAAATAACTATTTGAATATATTTTATATTCAGTGTCACGTGATCCTACAGAAATCATTCTAATATACTAATTTGCTGAAACAAAAACATTTCCTTTATCTTACTATTTTTTAATGTGTTAAAATGTTAAAAGAATTTATTTGACATTTTTGTAACAATGTAAACATCTTTCTTGTCAATTTTTATCCTTCCTTGCTGAATAGAAATATTACTCCAAACTTTTAAACCATAGTAACCATATGAACATAACATGAACAAATAAACTCGAAATGTAAAAGATATATTAGCATATTAAAAAATAACTACTGACCGATATTGATATTGTCTTTATTTATAGAAAATACCTAGTATGGATGCAAACACTAGACTTCACTTAAAGGTGCCATAGAATGCATTGAGAGAATATTTGAAATTGTTCTCTGATATGTACATAGAAGGTATGTAGCTT
>JAUMHQ010000093.1:2115360-2162874 GCA_032361165.1 Enteromius paludinosus | reverse complement strand
CCCCTTACCTAAGCTACATACCTTCTATGTACATATCAGAGAACGATTTAAAATATTCTCTCAATGCATTCTATGGCACCTTTAAAGTGTAACCAATTATTATGTATTTACAGTATTATGTAGGAGTTTAGACTCAAAACCATCTTCAGAGTCCCATACAGATCAAAATGATGCAATTTGGTGCAGGGGTTGATATTATTATGGCAATTCAAAATATGATAGATAGTAAAGCAATTCAGTGAGATCTTCATAAGATTAAAGCAGCTGTTTAATGGTTTAAAGAAGGGGAAAAAGTGTGGTTCGGGGCTTGGTGCACATGTGTTTGTGGTTGCCTGAGGCATTAAGAGCGAAGTGCACGAATGCCACTGCATCCAGATGGAACGTTGATATGAAACGTTAATATGAAAGTCTCTTGATAACTTCCTACTTTTAGGATTAACCAGCCACTGACCACTGGTTAATCTTCTTTGCATAATTTCACACGCGGTGGGATTTTAATCTGATTATCAGTTCGCTGACTGTTACAGAGAGAGTGGGATTTGATGTTGGACTGTCTTTTAAGGAAGGATTATAAAGAAGATGCTTTTTAAAGGATGTGATTGTGTTGATCAGTTATGACACTCCACGCAATGGGTGAATCTTGTGTTGAGTAACTTGGGTTTATCTGTTTCTATATAAATCAACCTAGGTGGCAGAGGCCTAAAAACAAGTAAGCAAATGGCTTGATATTACTCTACCAGCACCCCAGATAAATCTTGATGTCAGTGTGATTTTGCTTACTCAGCCGCAGTGGGAATAAAGAGTTGCTTGCTACAGTTCTGGTCCTATTTGTTTCAGGCTACGTTTTTGTGATGTGTTAGGACTGCTGTGAGGCTTTATCCTTCGTTCGTTCTTTACTCTTTCTTTCTCACCCAACACACACACTCACATAAACTCCCTCTAGTAATCCAGGGATTTGGCTGGGGGGATCTGCACAGCTGGTTATATGTGGCAATAACAATAGAAGGACATCCTCTGAGATTTTACGCACATACATAAACGCACAACCAAGTACACTACTTGCTAATAAACAAGCACACAGCTCTTTGATCTAAAATGACTTGGATAACTTGTCAAAGTTATCAGTTTAATCTTTCACTCTGACAGGATTTACAGAAACTGCTTAGTCGATACTCAAGTACAATCTTGAGTGTCTGGGGAAATTAATTAAACAATGGCCAGCAAACACTTCCACTTTCAACACTTCTCATGATACAAAGAATGCATGTTGAACGTGTTCTTTTAAATGGTCATCACGTGGCGTTTGCCAATGGCACATATGGTCCATCCAGAGAGCTACAACATATAGATCTGTCCAACAGTTCAGATCGTCTGGGTCATTGTCTTCAAGGGCATCTATTTTTAAAATGTAATTGAAATAGAGAAAAAGCGTCTGATTAATCATGTGTTTGAGATTGAGTATATGTCTCTTGCTCTCCCAGCTGGCCTGTCTGATATCGTCAATGTTCTGAGAGTTTAACTCTTGCCAATATGGCACGTTCCTTCGGGCATGTGTGTCAGTGTCAGCATCGCCTGTGTTAAAAAGAGTGTGTGTGTGTGTGTGTGTGTGTGTGTGTGCGCATATGTGCATCTGTGCATATGATGGAATGGTATGATGGGACATTATCATGCCTGCTGTGAGCAGAATAGCACTTTGCCTGCACACGCACACACAGGGCTCAAGGTCAAACTAGTTTGTTTATTTCTATATATATGTCTATATGTCTCGCTATCATCCTTCTCTTTTCTTTTCTTGTTTCCTGGTGGACAGACTTGAAAATAAGCACCGAATTTAATTACCATTTGTGATACTTCCATGACTCCAAAGGAAAATAAAACAAGTGCTCTTTTTGTTTGTGCTGGTTTTCTCATTCATTCTGAACAATTTAAGGATCAAATAAGCCTTACCTTACTTCATATTTGCTTACATAGCAGCAAACCCTGCGTATACCAATAAAATGTTACAGTCAAAACTAAAGGACTATTGCAAGGCTCCCAGCAAAGTTTGTGCATGACATTGCCCCTCTATTGTCCTTTATTTTGAAATGGCATTTCACTGCCTTAAGTTGTTGGCACCCAGTGATTTAGATTTGCCCTAAGGAATCTTTGGATCTGTAGTTTTGTCATCAAGTTGCGTCATGGCGCCTTAAAGAAGGATATTTTTGGTTGGTTCAAATGATTGTTGTGGTACATTTGAAAAGTCCAAAGGGGGATTCAAGACAGGGTGGCTTAAACTCAAAGTGATAACATACTAATGTGTCTAGGAACGCACTCTGTCATCCACATACAGTTGCACACATGCCCTCTTTTTATGTAGCGCAAACACACCAATGAACTATTAAGGGCCTGACTGAGATTAGCCCACTACCATGTTAAAAGAACCTCTTAATTTACAAGTAGAATGAGAGGAGAAACACATACTACACATAACCATGTTCTCTATAGTAGGGGTCTCGAGCTCAAATTACCTGAAGCTCACTTGCCAGGTGGTGTTCTCTGTTAGAGTAGAACACTTGAACAGCTGAACAGGTTTTAAGGTCGTATATACAATTGTATATACAACTGTATACATTTACTAGCGGATTTATAATCTTGACATATGGACTTATGTCTTGTATTTGCATACCACTTTATAAAGCGCAACAGTTCCAAAAGTAAAAACCGTAGCCAGTTTGTTTTCTTAATAGATGAATTAACAAGACATGGTGTTTAATCACTAGAACTGATCTGATTATCTATACAAGGGTTGGACTTTGATTTGAGGTCCCTAAGCAAATTCCAGTTATAGGGCTCAAACACATATATAATAATGGAACAATGTAATGGAACATGCTTAATAGAATACATATATATATATAAACTGCAAAAAAATGCTTTTAAAAATGCTTAAAAAAAATGATTTTTTGTCTAAAATATCTAAAAATTCTCAAATCAAGGAGGATTTTCTAGACTAAAATTACTGGCCTTTTTTTTATTTAGAAAAAACAAGATAAAATTAAGTGAGTTTTTACTTGAAATGAGCAAAATAATCTGTCAATGGGGTAAGCAAAATAATCTTGTTTTCTGTTTGAAATAAGAATATTTTGCTTACCCCATTGGCAGATTATTTTGCTTGTTCTAAACAAAAAGTTACTTAATTTTAGCTTGGTTTTTTTTCAATAAAGTTTTTTTGCCTAGAAAGTTCTTCTTGATTTGAGAATTGCTTTATATTTTGGCTAGAAATAAGACAAAAAATCTAGTCTTAGAAAGCATTTTTTACAGTATATATATATATATATATTTAGACTGCACATTGAAACTTTACATCATTGTTTATTACACTGAGAAGATTAGCAAGCATGTCTAACTTGTCACTGAACAAAACTGTTATAAGTTATAAATGTTGTTATAAGTGGTGAGTGTATTCTGTTCGAAGCACATCTCTGATTGGCTGTTACATACAGGAAATCAACAGATATGTCAGCTATTGGCTACATTGCTCAACACTGCAAAAACACATTTTGAAACCTCAAATGCTCTCCAGAGTGCAAATAACACCCACTGGAGAGTTTGCCAAATATTTTTCGGTAATATCAGATGGGGCCCACTGATTCCCTGATGCCCTAAGCATCTTGCTTATTGTTTAGGCTGCCACTGACAAATAGCTACTTCACTGACTGTAAAAGTTATGATATTGTGAGAAGGTTTTTTTTTTATTTATCATTTATCGTCTTCTAGATGAAATCAAACATTGCCCAACAGTCCAACCTGTCAGACCAAAGCTGTACCCCTGAGCACAGTTAAGTCATACATAGCATTTCCTGCATATTTGTAATTTCTCTTATGCCAGTTGTTTTAAACATGCATTCTGTTTGATCTTTAAGAGTCTGACTTATGTTGAAAATGCAAACTGACGTGGCTAAAGTGGAATGAGTGGTGATTTTGTTCAAATGCTTGACTGTGACCTATGGGGGTGGATGGGTCTTGTTTTTTCATTATGGATGCTGATTTCACTGGTGGAACCTGAGCAAACTGCTGATGCACAGGACGGAACAAGCTTTTTCCTCTGTTGTGTAGTTGGATGTGCAGTTTTTCCCCTAGAAACTAATTTTCTAGGGGAAATGTAAGTCAAAAGATTTGATGTGCAAAAGAAAGGTGCATTCATAATTTAACAGAGCACTAATATTCTTATTCTGGCCATCCTTGGTCTCAGTGCATGTGTCTGTTTGTAGTGTCAAATGTGTGGATCACAGCATGATGTTGTGGAAGCGCACAGATGATCATGCAAATGTGTGATGTAAATGACAAGGATTTGTCTCTGTATGCAAATGACACGTATTGTGGTGATTCTTTGCTGATGAGAGAATTAGACAGACGTGTTGTAATGTAAAACCGTCAGCTTCTACATTAGAACACATTTGAATCTGATTGCTTTTGTGGTTCTTCTCAGTGTGTCACGCACCATAAAAAACGAATCATGGTGGCCGACATTTAAGCATGCAAATCAAACCTGGTTGTTGTTATAGATAAGTTATGGTGCACACACTCTTGGCTATAAAATAATTATAAAGGATTCTTGCAATGGTAGAAACTGAACCCCATATAAAATCATATAAATCATATTAAAACTGTTCACACATATACTCTTTTATTATTATTCTAATCAAGTACGGCAAAGAATAATCTTTACTTTTCATTCATTCATAGTTTTGTCCATAGCTGGCTGATGTTAACATGGAGTCCAGTCAACATATTGACATTTAAATGTTTCTTTTAACTTTCAAAACATATTTTGAGATTACAACAACATGGCTGTCTGTTTCAACATGAGTTGAAGTTTTCTGTTATCTTGTACACAAATCACTGAGTGTTGCCTGTATGAACGCACTAAGATACACATCGTCATGCTCGTGTATCTGTGCAGAATGGAAAGACGCGTGTGAAAGAACATATGCCAGTACGGTAGGGGATTTGTGTTTTCTCTTCCTCCTCTCCAAGAGCTCAGGGGCTGAGCCAGTAAATGCTACCCAGTCAAACATGTCCTCTCATCCCATTGGCTGAGCTACAAAGCGAGAGAGAGAAAACCTAAGTCAATTATGCTAAGCTCCTCTAATTTCAAAGCTCTGAGGTACTTAAAATCTTACTCTCTGAGATATACATTTGTTTTTACTTTGTGTAAGTATTTAGTCATTGTTTGTTTCGCATTGAACTCCTTTAACTCAAGGGGTTTGCCCCATGTGAGAATGTACTTTCACATGAATGGTGAAAAGACAAGTAGTTACATAACTGTTACATTCCCAGAGTTTGGTATGTTGTCGGACAAAATCATGAATTGAAAGCTAAAACCCTCCAGTATTTTATGCTTTTACTTTCCATGTGTTCCATGGGTGGATTTGAGTTCAAACCAACAGATTTTTTGTTTCCTTTTAAATAGAGGGCACATTTAAACTGCCTTCAAAATGTTTACCCATTCCTTCATTCTTTTTTTTTTAACTGCTCTTATTGTATTTGTTTTATTTGTTTGTTTTACCTTTGTCCCAAATCCATATCATAAATATGAAAATCCATCATGTAAATATGAGTAAATACAAAATATAAACCAATCACAAATTTACTACCGTACTACCGCCCGAGGCGCAGGCACTGTAGTCTTCCTGGGTACTTTGTCCTTAGTATACAGTCCCAGATTGCTCAGCTCACCCTCAGACATGGTTCAGTGGGCGGAGCCCCACTCCGCGCTTTCGCTGTTCGTGGTGATCTCCACCGTGGTGAGCTCACTTTCCGGCTGTCGCACCTGGTCTTTCGTCATGGTCTTTAGCTCCTTAGCGAACCTCAGCTCTGTCACGCTCAAATGCGATGGCTCATCGGTCGCGCTGGGCTCTGCCGTGGCGTCAGCGGTGGGCTCAGATACGGGCTCTGCGCTGTGGGGAGATGGTGGGCTGGGTTTTGGAGTGGTACTGGCGAGCTCTTCAACAGGACAGACGGTGAATGCTGATCCATTCCTCGCCAGTGTCCACTCCACGAAGGCGGCAAAGTCTGCTAGAGGGCCATCTTCGGAAAGTGGCGCTCTGTGCTCGGGTCTCAGGCTTCTGTTGTAGAAAGCACAGAGCGTGCTGTCCGGGAAGCTGCTGTAGTGAGCAATGTCCAAGAATAGTGGAAAACCCCTGCTCCAGCATGAGGAGGAGATAGTTGAGTGTGAACAGGGTGTCCATGAGGGAAGACCAAATAAACCTATAAAAACTGTGCGCTGTGCGCTGATCCCAGCGCAGTCACCTGCACCCGCTCTCAGTCACCAATCAATTAATCAGAGACACCTGCGACCAATCACCTGCACTGGTTAAAAGCCTCACGTTCCAGTAGCTCGATGGCTGAGCTCGAGGCAACAATGCACATTGGACCTCGTATCCCTCGTAACCTGTATCTCAGCATTTACTGGTGTTTTGGAGTTCCTCCTCAGTCATACCTGCCTACCTCTCTGATCACTCACCTGCACCGAGCACCTAGATCCTTGAATTCCACCTAACATAAGCTATCAATGTTAAATGCCTACTTTGTTTACTTACCTGTGCTCAAAGAGCCGAGTGGAGCTACAGGGATCCGGAGAATGAGAATCTCACCCTGTATACTTGCCTTGAATATTGTCCTGTGTTTAAGGAGGCAAGTTTGAATCCGCAATCCAGAGACTGTTCCTGAAAAACAGAGTTACCTTCTAATACTGCTTTGTGTTGAACCATTGCCTCGATCCTTTGTTGCAGTGTCATTTCAAAGTGTCAATAAATAAACCCTGTTACGTTAACTCCATCCTTACTCAAGAGTCCTGTGTCTGAGTTTTACAATGCCATAGCCAAGTCTACCATTACATTGGATTTTAAGTGGTACTCCAAAATGTGAATTTATGGTGATTGTAGAGTATAAGCCTTTTATCTGTTTACTTCAGCTTCTGAATGACGTTTCTCTTGTGCATCAGGCTTGTCATCTTCAGCCTTAATTATATATTCTCTAGATCTGACAGATTCTTAATGACATCTTCTAGTCAGAGCATCAGCCGTGTCAATTGATAATGAGAAACGTAATTATTTACACACCCTCATCTTGTTCCACAGTACATGAAAGCATTTAAGAAGAAAGCTACAGCAATAGTTTCCCATGTTATGTCCATCAATGACAGCAACAGCATAAGTCAGTGTTCTCCACACAGTGTTGTGGTTATGCTCAGTCATTTCCATTACCACACTTCTCTCTTGCCAATCACACTTGGCCAAGCTTTCTGCCCTGCTGCAATATCCTGTCACTTGCAGAGGTTTGCTTTTAGTGTGATCAGAGGCCGTTGTTCTCATGATCTTTATTTGGGCTGTTTTACAAGTTTATATTAGATTAGCGTGTTTCTACCTGGAGTCCTGGCGTGCAATGTTTGTTGCTTGATCTCCATTTGTGAACTGTGGAAGTCTGGCTCAAATAGGTACATTGGCAGCTTGTCGTCATGGCAGTCTGCCATGTTCGCCTGGACAGAATGATGTCATATCCTGCTATTCGCTGACCAGTGCTTTTGGCTAGAGATTGTTGTGAATGTGTGTGCTTTAGTATATGTGTGTGTGATTGAAGAGAGACCAAATGTATGTCGATTTTATTAATCTCTGTAATTAGTTCATAACTGCCCAAAGGTGAGCAAAATCTTTAAGTTAAAAAATATAGACAAACCTGTTTTCTTTTCAGCTCAGCTGGAATGATGAGTGTTTTATATTTCCATTCACTTTTACTGCTTATTGATTTATGGCATTTCTTAATTAAAAGTGGCACATTTTCTGTGTCTTTCTTTCCTGGAGTTGCACTTTACATAATTGCAAGAGATGCATTGCCAGGGGAGTAAAGCATATAATATTGCAGCGCTTTCTTTGCCTGTTTATCATGCTAGTTTATCCCTTGGTGGCTTTGATTTCTGTTTTGAAGCTGTGAAGATTTATGGATGCACTATCATCTAGCTGCTTGACATAAACATGCAAATAGACATTTAGCCCAGGAGACGCATCTGAAGAGTGATTGCACCCAGAAATGCCTTTTCTTCGCTGATAAACTAACTGACAATCTCCATTTCTTCTCAGAGCTCCATTCAAATCACCTTTGATGACAGTCTTCAGCTCCCAACCTCTGCATCCATTGACCGCGTGACTTGCACTGACCAATCAGTACGCAGCATGGTAAGCATTCAAAGTTTTGACACCAAATAAAGGTCATTAATTTGTTTGGGCAATCTAGCTAAAAATAAATGTGCAAAATCCCAGCAAAGAAAGAAAGACATTTATAGTATTACCAAAGATGCTAAATGAAATTAAAATGAAAATGGTGAATTGAAAATACGCCCAATTGGAAAACACATCAATTTCGCAAAAATTCCCAAATGTCAGAAAAAAGTTTCAGGGAATTCAAAAAAGGAATAATTCACAAAACTGCAATGGAAATGGGTTTTTTAAATTTACAGGTCACATGGTGTATGTAAAAAGTCATATGATCTTTATACGTGGTCACTCTCTGGAGTATAAGGGGCTTTACATGCTATTAATGCATCAACCAGTACTGCTGAAGCTGATTCCAAACTCTAGTTGGTGCTTGTGTTTATTCCAGCCATGGCACACATGCCTCTGCAGTGGCTCTCTGTGCTGCTTCTGCAAAGATACATGTATACACCTCCTTTGAATAAATATATCCCAAATCCATCAAATCTCACCAAAATCCGTTGCCATGACTTATCAAAAAAGGTTACGTTTTAGTCACATAACATTGATTAATGGAAACACCATCATTTCACAATACTTTTTTTTTAGCAACATTTATAAAATATCGCCAAAGTTTTGCGCAAATCAGCTACTGTGTTCATCTGCATATTCTCTGAATGAGAGCTGTAATGATGCACACATCCTTGCCATAGTATTCATTTGCACATGCAGTTATCATATCGAAAATGCTTTCCAGGCATATTTAATTATATTTGCATTGACAATGTACTTTATATTTGCATGTGTATGGAGGTAAATTACATATCCATTAAAAGAAACGTGCACCTGAGAAGCTTTCTGGTTCATTTGTTAGACACAATCCCACTACATTATTAGATAAGCTCAGACATTATGTGTGCATTGTTTGGATTCATATGTTTTAAATCAGGCCTAAGGCGTCCATCTTATGGAATTGCATTCAGTATATATTTTGTCTTTTTTTAAGATACCATGATGTGTCCAACTCATTATTTGTTGATCATACCCTCAACCTCCAGGTCCTGCAGTGCAATTGTTCAGTCAGCACTGTAACATTCCCCGTGACTGTCACTCAGCAGTCACCTGCAGCGGTTTCCATGGATACCTACCAGATCACGATGAAGCCCATGCAGGCCCAGGTAAAATACAAATGAAATGGATTTGCATCTGTGAGTTTGCATCAGTCTGCATAGCTGCACACTCAACTTTCATTAGTCTGATGTCTCCTGCCACTACGCACATGAATGAGCCTCTCACAATGCCATTTTTTTTTCCCATCTCAGTAGCTTAATGTAGATTGTGTGGTTTAGTGGCTATGAATATTGCATGCGATACTCATCTCAAACAGACGACACCACTTGATGTGCAGTGCCATATTTTAATGTTTCATCTCTATGTGGCAAAAAATGGAGCAGTCATCCATGCATCTATTACTTTTGTAAATTCACCGTGAAATAGGAGTTAAAATGCTCTCTGTGGGCTTCTGTAGTTACAGGTCTGTCTTGAAGAAGTGGAGGAAGAGGGTCTCCTTGTGTCCTGGACTTTTTCCAAGCAACCTCATCTCTCTTTAACCGTAAAACCATGCCAAAGAGTCCAGAAAGAGGTAAGAGAATAGTTTTGGTCACATGGCTCAAGACAAATTACAAGCTGTTTACGGTATAAAAAGAAATTACTTTCGCAACTATGCAAGTGAACAAAATTTTTTTTTTTTTTCTTTAGGGCTCTGATGTGGAGGTGGACAGTGAAATGATTGCGGCGCTGGTGGAGGACACACTGTACACAACACACCCTGCCATGATCCTCAACCTGAGAGCCTGTGTATCAAGCCCTGCGGTAAAAATACCTGTATTGATTGTTATATCGCACAATAGGGGTTATGACCGTGTAATGGGTCAGTGTGGACGAGCGTTTGAAACACTATGACCAAGGTTTCTGCAGGGCTTAAAGGGATAGTTCACCCAAAAATGAAAATTTGATGCTTATCTGCTTACCCCCAGGGCATCCAAGATGTAGGTGACTTTGCTTCTTCATTAAAACGCAAAGATTTTTAACGTTGCAGTCTGTCAGTCATAAAACGGAAGTCAATGGGACCCACGTCTTTGAGAGTAAAAAAAACAAACACAGATAAAACCAAATTAAACCCTTCAGCTTGAGATCATAAAGACAAAAAAACACAAAACATCTCTCAAATGGACCATTAACACTCCTAATTTGAGAAGGTAGACAGAGTGTCAATGGTCCATTTATGAGTTGGGTGGTGGTAATATACTTCTATATACTGCGACTAGTTTCTTGGACACACTGATCGTTTCATGTCTTAAGACCTCAATATATCATCACAACAAGCAGCAGGGTTTAATATGGTTTAATATGTTTTTTTTACTCTCAAACCTGTGAATCCCATTGACTTCCATTATGTGTCTGACAGACTGCAACGGTTTGAGGTAAACATCTTTGTTTCTGTTCTACTGAGGAAACACAGTCACCTACATCTTGGATGCCCTGGTGGGGAAACCGATAAACATAAATGTTTCATTTAAATTTTTCAACTATCCCTTTAAAAAGGTCTTGCACGTCTGAAGTCTGAATGGGGCAGTCGTGGCCTAATGGATAGAGAGTCGGACCTGTAATCCAAAGATCGAGCAGAAAGCAGAAAGTCATGGTTGCATGCATTCATGAAAAAAAAAAATGTTTTTGTTTGGTTTTCTAAAACAAATATTTAAACATGCTTAAAAAAAGATTAATTTACTTGCAAAATAGAGAAATGTAGTCTTGTTTTCTGAGAAAGTGAGTTTGTTTGGCACAAGAACAAATATGTGGCAATGGGGTGTGAAGACTTGTTTTTTGTTTAATATAGGTCATAAATTCACTTGATTTTTTTATATATTTCACAGACAATAACATTGATGTCATACTTTTCAAGTAGTTTATCTCAATGTAAGAATTTTTAGACATATGAACATGCAAAAAAGGCAAATGCATGACATGCAGGGTATCTATCCTAAACATACAAGACATGTAATTGAAGAAAAACTTAAAATGTGACTTTCTTGTTATGAATCATGTACATTCTCTGTTGTTCTAGTTTCCCAGGGAGAAGCAGATCGGTGGTCTGAACTCTCCATCTCAGAGCACACCTGTCAGACGCATTTTGGTGCACCAACTCAAAGCAACTAATGTCAAAAAAGGTATAAAATGATCATGATTCTTGAAATCTTTGTGTTTAGAATCAAAAATGTGCCTACATATTTAAACAGCTACTGATTTGCCTGAATTGCTAGTTTCCAGTTTTGTAAGGAAGCCTTATTAGACTGGTTTCATAATCACAATTGTATCTATTTTAGGCCACTTTACATAACAAGAGGTAGTGAAGTTTTAAGTTATATTATGTTAACTCTGGATGTGAACCGTTTATAATGCAGGTTATGTCAAATCTTTTTCCAGGATGTCAGACTCATGTAGGAGAGCTTTGTTGTGTGCTGAGTCTGGACACTCCTTCCATTGAACGGAGAACCGGCTTCCGTACTCCTTCCCCCAGTCCTGGAGCAGCCCTGCACTGGGCTGACGACTTCAAACTGTACGCACTTCTGTCATCATTATTGTAAAGCAGATATAGATCGACTAAAGTGAATGGAGTGGGTTGAAACTTTCTGAGTGAGGCGTTGACATGTCTGACTCATGGGAAAGGTTACAAGGAAATGTTTCTTATGTCATATTCTATTAGACAGTGTCCTTTTTGTTCGTGCAAGTAATTTAACTCCGTGCTGCAGGACTAGACCGATAATCCAGTGGGATTTTCTAACACCTTCCATTTAAAGGTCAACTTCACCACTTCAGTTTGACACAATGGAGTGTTTTCATCAAAGTCCATTTTATAACAGCAGCCCTTCTGTCATGAATGAAGGTGTGAAGCTGTGAGCAGCTCCAACCAATGGCCCTGTGAATATATGCAGCAGCCAACTCCCATAGAAACAAAAAGCTGTTTAGCACATTTAATTACAGCCATTCCCAACACATCACTACTTCCTGCGGTGCCAGTTACCAGAATGGCCAATTTAATTCTCATAGCCGGTATACAGATTCCTGCTGTGGGGCCAAAGAGGATATTTATTTTACCACAATACCAATTGTATTTAACAGTTTTATAACTTAAAATTAACGTTAACGTAAATTTTTCCTTTCTCCAATGTTCATTCTTACACAATTAAGGTTTTCTGCGTGTCATTTTATGTGATAAATAGAGTTGTTTTTGGCAATTAGGGAAGTAGGACCGGAAACTAAAGAACTCAAAGTAAGACTTGTGGAAAAGAACAGCAAAGGAGAACGTGAGTCATTTTTCAGTGCCTATCATTCAGTAGTTCATCCAGCACTATAAGAACTGTATTGATTTCAGATGATGATCCCCATTCAGTATTGCTTCATTTGTTTTCTTTTTTTCCCGTTTGATAGAATTTCTGCCTGGTTGTGCTTCCTTACCACTGGATCTCTCTAAAAGAGTTCCTAATGGACACCATAAACTGTCCATCGCACCAGGCCACGGTCTGGCTCCAACTGCAATTGTAACATTAGAAGTAAGGAGAGCATAAAGTACAATTCAGATTTCATATTTTATGTACACTTATGTACAGGGTTGGTAAGACTGTTTAACCTGTTTATAAAAAGTATTTTATGCTCACCATCTATTTTTGTATCAAATACAATTGGATCTGTTTGATTAAAAAATAAAGTAACACAGTAATATTGTAAAATATTGTTAACATTTAAAATAAATATTTTAATATTTAACATATTTTAAAATGTAATTTATTCATGTGATTGTACCACTGAATTTTTACCAGCCATTACAGTCTTTAGTGTCACATGATTCTTCAGAAATCATTCTATGTATTCCTTATAAATGACTTTACTGTCATTTTTAAATCAATTTAGTGTGTCCTTACTAAATTACGTGAAATAAAAAATATTTGAAATAATCTACTTAGCCCAAATGTTAGTGCATACAGACAGATAATCCTCATAATGTATAAAGTATCCACATGGATGGCATGATTTCTATGAGAACACAGCAGTCAGAACGTTTAAGGCTTTCGCCAACCTTGTGTTCACTTTCGGAACACTCCGATAAGTCCCTTCTAAATGTCAATGTGAATTATTTAATAGAAAACATATCTTATTACAGTCTGCATTGTGAATCGAATCCTCACCTTATCTCTGATTAACTAGATAACTGAATTATTTCTTTATTTAACGCAGTACTTCGGTTCACACTGTACTTGTTGCACACATGTGCTTACAGGTACACACTCAAACGCTCTGAATAATAGTTGTGTTTGTGAACACATAAGAGAAGTCAGCACAAAATGATTTTGGAAGATATCAGTAGCTGTACTAACCCGAATTCTAGTTTGAAATGAAAGTATATGAATTATTTTTAAAGGTATCGATCTTATGTTTCTGCCTCCATAGCTGTTGTATTTGGAGTCCAGTGATTTGCGTGCATGTCAGAATGCCACTCCTCTGCGATCCTCGATCACCCCCTCAAAGAAGGTGGACGTGGATCGGACCATCATGCCTGATGGCACCATAGTCACCACAGTAACCACCATCCAGTCACGACTAAAACTGGACAGCAAACTAGGTAAAGCTCACTCAGGAACACTGAGTACATGCATATCATTCTGTCTGCATCCTCCAGTGCCACAGAAGTGACTTGGCGGTTTCACCCTATCCTATTTCTTCCTCTGTAACTGCAGGAGACTCTCCGTCTAGGTCTCCCTCAAAGGTGGAGGTGACTGAAAAGGCTCCCACCGTGCTCACAAACAGTGTGCAGAGCAGCAGCGCCAGTCCCACTTCCAGCAGTGAGCTCCACATTAACATTTCTTCTTTTTTTTATGCATTAAATTGATTAAAAGTAAGTGTAAAGACATTTAGAATGTTTACAAAAGATTTCTATTCCAAACCAATTATGCGTTTTAATTCTTTTATTAGTTAAAGAATTCTAAAAAGCATGGTTCCTACAAAAATATTGAGTAGCTCAAATGTCAACACTGATAAACATATTAAAATGCATATTAGAATGATTTCTGAGGGATCATGTGACACTAACGACAGTAATGGCAGTTGAAAATCTACCTTTACCATTACAGAAATAAATTATAATATATAATAAATAATATATGTATATAAAAAAAAATAATATATATATATTTTTTGTAATATTATTTTTGATCAAATGAATGCAGTTTTGATAAGCATAAGAGACATCTTTTAAAAACATCAATAAGTCTTAGACTCCAAATTTATATCTTCATAATCGTTACAATTTAAAATTATTCTAAAAAGTTTTAGGAGTCTTTATAATTGAAATGTGTGTATGTTCTAAATTTAAAGTTTTAAAAATGACCACAGATGTATAATAAATTATTTATAATAATGTATAATAAATTATTTATATTGTTTTATATATTATTTTGACCAATATATCTTTTTTAATATACAATTATTATATATTATTTAATATATAAAGATTTTTGTTCATATTCAAATATATTTTGTTAATATTATTTATTAATAGATTTTTTTGGTTTGCAGTATAATTTGAATGAATAACTAGAAAGTTTGTTTTCCTGTTGTGTTTGTGTGCTATTTCCAACCAGAAGGCACCCTCCCTAATGGGCTGGATCCTGTAGCAGAAACGGCCATTCGGCAGCTAACCGAGTCGGCCAGTAAGGTACCCAAGAAGACGCCTACTAAACGCAGCACTCTCATCATATCTGGGGTGTCAAAGGTCAGAGCCTGAACATCAAGTAAACAGATATTTCAAATCAGCATCATAAAACCATCTTGGATACAGTGAGGCAGGCATCTAGGGAAAATCACGAGAACAGTCTCTTTAGAGCTTTCCCAGGGTAATTTGTTTGTTTAGTCATCTTTTTCCGTCACATAATCTTGATGTAACACTCAAGACACTTGTTGGCTTGGAAATGTAAAATAATTGCCTTTCTTTTAAGAGTTTCTTTTAAATATTGTAATCTATGAGTTTGCAAGCTCAGTCCTCTCACATCACATCTCAAAAATCATCAGAGCACACTGATCCTGTTTCAAATTCAGTGTCTGACCTGACAGGGTTCACAGAACGGCTGAGAGCCGAGCCGCTTCTGCAAACACACAGCCAACATAATGTCTTCCTGTGCTGTGCCTGCAGCACATGTACATGAGGAACGCTGCGTTAAAACTTATTTCCTGTCCTTCCCTCAGGTCCCCATTACTGAAGATGACTCTGCCTTATCAATGGGCTACGCCGCATCAATGGACGCAGCCCTGAAGGGGGTGCATTCTCCCAGCGGAGCCCCGAACCACCACGGAGCATCTGCACATCAAGAAGGAGATGAGACTACGCCATCCGACGTGTCCGAGCGACCATCCGTGGATGATGTGGAGTCAGAAACAGGATCAACCGGGGCGCTGGAAACGCGTAGCCTCAAAGACCACAAAGGTGTGGACGTCTTTGAAATGTATTATTTTGGTGGATTCATCATAAAGTGCCTTTTTATGCTTTCGTTTATGCGCATGAATGTTCTGTTTCAGTGGGATTCCTCCGCAGTGGCACCAAGCTACTATTCCGCAGGAAACACAGAGAGAAAGACCCCAGTTTCAGTCAGTCCCACGAGGACGTCTCAAACCTGGGCAATGACTCTCCCACAGCCTCCTGCTCCTCCAGCAGCCGTAAAAAGTCTGGGAGCTTCTCCCGTCGCCTCATCAAACGCTTTTCGTTCCGCTCGTCCAAGACAAAGGGCAAATCCAGCACAGCCAACGGAGGGTCTAGCACTACAGATAACTAACGGACAAATAGCTAGGATGGACGACTAAGAGAGACACGGTGCGGGCACCAGTCGAACGAGCGTGGAATTGCCTACAAATATCTCCAGAACTTGTTATTTGTGTTATATACTGATTGTCTCCAACTTAATGGGGTAACGTAATACTAAAGACCACCTTGTACACAGGAAGCCAACCTTGTTTTGGTGTGTTTCTTTTTTGACCGAAACATCATCGTTCATCTACAGTTAAGCTATTCAGGATGAAAAACGCCAAAATAAATGTGGAAAGGATTTGACTATTTCTAAATACAATGCTTGCCTAATTCATATGATCAAGCGGATGAAAGGCTGCTTTTGTGGATCGAACAAACTTGACAAACTCAAAATGGACGGGTGTCACACGGTTATCGAGCACAAGGGGGCGACATAGACCAATGACTATCATTGCCTCCAACACTGTCGCTATGTGTTGTTTTTCTTATTTATTTTATTTCATCAGTTGCACTTTGGATCTTAATCTGATTGTTTACAATTCTGGGGAGCTCTTTTTCTGTCGTTTTTATCATGTTTGCGTATCGTTTACTGTTATCAGCACTGATTTATTTCATTAGAAGAGTATTTCCAGAGTGTAATATGCTAAAGACATGCTGTGAGCTTTGTTCTCGTTTTGCTGTTGCTATAGCATTTAGATCAAGGGATTTTAAGCCCTGTTTTCAAATAGTGGTACGTTTGACTTTCATTGTGGCTTAATAATCTTTTATAATGACGTTTCCATTCGTTTAAGAAACGTTAATAAGTTACTGTAGGCATATCTCACTAAATTACGTTCGTTTTTTTGGTTGTAAAGTATAAGCCCTTCCTATGACAAAAGGGATACACTACAGGACAGAAACATGCATTTGTGTACATTTATAAATTATTCCACGAATTATTGTAAATCTACAACCTCTTGAGCAACACCAGTCTGAATCTGCGTCGGAGAAAAGTGCTATTTTCAGGGTCCACGTGAAAACAAACCTCAGGGGATAGCGTTACTATGAAAGGTAAATATGTTTAAATACTTTATCTAATTTTTCTTTCAGAGATGGCTCCTTGGACAAAACTAGCGTTACCCCCAGAAACACAACCCCGTTTCCTCTTTGTTCAGTTAGTTGCAATAACGTTATTCAGAGGAACGGGCATCCGCACATGCTTTACTTTAACATTCTTGGTAATTCCATAGATGGCTTTTATGGTAGTGTTATGCAGAAAATTTTAATATTTTTCTGATAAACTAGTAACTCGCGTTAAAGGTACAGATCACACTAAATTCTAGCATCATTCACTTCGGTTTACCTGATCATCATGCACTGGTAACCGAGGCTGTTTATCTGCGTAAAATCTCTTTGTATTGCACGACAGAATGTCATTAAGGTTTGAAACACCTTCAGAGTGGGTAAATGAACACAAATCACCATTTGGGCGAACTATCTCTTTAAGAGATCTGTCTCGCTGTGTCCCTCCCCCATCCCATACGATCAGCATTTGGTTCCATCAAATATTGGAAAAAAAAATAAGTCAAGTTAACAGAATCCAGATACTAGATGAACACATTTTATCTATAAAAGGTTGACTGGCAGTACATGAATCAATTTACAAAGCGCTTGCTTGCTATAGTTAGTGTAACTCCTGGAGCATAAACCTGAAAATGATATGACCAGAATGTTATAACAGCGAACAATCTAAAAAGAAGGCAGTGGACCTTCTTAGGTATTCGGAGCTTTATATTATTGTGGTTAATTTGATGTTTAATTTATTCGGAATAAATTATTTTTGAAAATCCATTCCTCTTTTTCTTTTTTCCCCCCTCAAGGAATCTAAAACCATCCCCTGGTTTCACACTCATAGACTAAATGTAAATCTGAGCAGTTTTAACTTAAAAAAACTTGAACTGATTAATTTTAAAACATGTCAGTGCCTTTGTTGTAAGATCCATTTTTATTATCATGTTTATTTAACAGAACATACTTATATGTTCTAACTAAACTATGGCCTAATCCTGGTTTATTGTAAGAATCTGTCTAAAACCGGGTATAAGTATCACCCCAAACAACAGAAATACAGGGGGGGGGTTCATTTCCTGTGCGCCAAATTCGTGTTAAAATTCAGAGGGAATGTGTACAATTGGTTTGAATTTACCGCCCGAATTTGATTGACATAGTAAGAGACCACTGGCGTCACAGACGAAGCGTACGAATCAATCAGATCTCGCGCATTTAGATGTTCTCGGATTGGTTCGTCAGTTTGCGCTGTTTATGCACAACGTGTTCAAGCCAATAGGAGTATACATTCGCTCTAGGGTGGGCTCTAACAGCCAATCAGGGCCGTGCTTCGCTGCGCGTATCCAATCATGACGATGGGCGGGATCATACAGCCCCAGTTCAGTCAGTCCTTAAATACTGCAGCAACTGTACAGACCGATTTACTGATTTCTTCAACACTCTGAGGAAAGAAGTTTCTTGAACAACATGTCTGGAAGAGGCAAAACCGGAGGAAAAGCCCGCGCTAAGGCTAAGACTCGCAGCTCCCGCGCTGGTTTGCAGTTCCCAGTCGGCCGTGTGCATCGTCTCCTGCGTAAAGGCAACTACGCCGAGAGAGTAGGTGCTGGTGCTCCCGTCTACCTAGCTGCAGTTCTAGAGTACCTCACCGCTGAGATCCTCGAGTTAGCGGGAAATGCTGCAAGAGACAACAAGAAGACTCGTATCATCCCTCGCCATCTTCAGCTGGCCGTCCGTAACGATGAGGAGCTGAACAAACTGCTCGGTGGAGTGACCATCGCCCAGGGAGGTGTTCTTCCCAACATCCAGGCCGTGCTGCTGCCTAAGAAAACTGGCCAGGCTGTCGCCAGCTCCGGCAAATCGGGAAAGAAGGGTTCTTCCCAGTCACAGGAGTATTAAAAGCTATGCAGAACTGAGTTAACTCGCCCAAAGGCCCTTTTAAGGGCCACCCAATTATTCTGAAAAGAGCAAATTCTATGTTTGAATTGTGGTGGTCTGTATTGAGACTTTTTGCACATTAAACAGGTTTTTTTAATGAAAGTTTGCGTACGAGGTATAACTACAGCATGGGAGGGAACTTGTGGTGGAATAGAATCTTTATTACGTTAATTTTCCATCTTTATTATGAATGCAGAAATTAACACTTGTAGACCAAACAATTTGCTGGTTAATTATCTTGAAAAGGCACACAGTGGAATCAAAAGTATAACATAATTAACTGTAAAACCACTTACTTGAAATTTTCCATTTTGTCAAATCTAAGAGCCCAAATTCTTAAACTTAAACTGTCTTGGTACCTCATCGATATTTTGCATAAATTCAAAAATGCATTGTATGTCAGAAACTGAGGCTATATCGCTTAATAAAAATGCCTTTTTTTCATAAGAGGTAACTGTTACACGTCAAATATACTCAATTCTACATTAAAAACAATGACAAGGTATAAAAGGTGGCTCATTTTCAAGTGGTTTGTAGATAAAGACAGCAGTCTGACATAAGATGTGGAAGACTATTAGCATGAATTCTGTGCCTCGGAGGAGACAGCAGTAGTCACAACAGGAGAAATGTCTTATTTATGAACCAATAGTTGAGAGTGAAATGGAAGCTGCCACAACGTTAAACTAAGGCACTGAGGTATATTCTCTGAAGTGATTTGTTGGTTGTTTTTAGATACAGATTATACACCCAATCAAAGTTGTATTTAAGTGATTCATATAGTTGAGTGCACTGTTTATATTAACAGCATGTTAAAGGCTCCAAAACTAGGCCTAAAACTTCAGTGCACAAAAAGACAGCTATCGAGCATCATTGAGTTTCCTGGCAGTTGTGAGAATGTCTTTGGCCCCCTTATTAAGGAGGGCATTTGCCAGATCCATTCCCAGTTTCTCTGCAGCTTCAAGGGCTGATGAGGATACGTTGTTGGCAGTGACTCCAACATGTGCACACTCCTGAGCACTCTCGCTCACCTGGTTGGAATAAAAAAAGTTAAAATATTGTAAATTATAGATAATGCTGTAAAAACCATCAAATGTATTGCCCTTCAAAAGTTTGGGGTTGGTAAGATTTTTTTGTATTTTTTTAAAAGAGACGTCATGTTCACCATGGCTGCATTTATTTGATCCAAATACATTAAAACAGTAATATTGTTAAATACAATTAAAAATGTTTTTTTTAATATTTTTGCATATTTCAGGAGTTGATGTTTCAGCATCATTACTCCAGTTTTCAGCATCCCATAATCCTTCAGAAATCATTCCAATATGCTGATTTCGCATCATCAGCAATGTTGCAAACGATAATCTGCTTTATATTTTTGTGAAAACCATGAAACATTTTTTTCCACGGTCCTTTGGTGAATAGAAAGTAAAAAAAATTATAAATTGTATGTTAAATGCCTTAAAGTTCATAGATCAATTTCACACATTCTTGCGGATTAAATCACACTGACCCCAAACTTTCATATATGCATATTTAATCCTTACTTTGTTATCAACTTCCACAACCGTCTGCATAGTGTCCTTCAAACAATCAGCTCCATCCAAACTATAAACTGCTCCAGTCAAATACAGCTGAAACCAGAAAAATATAGCTCAGTCTATGCAATACAAACATCAGCAACACCTATTCAGATTTGCATTGTGTGAAGTAGCATAAAAACACGTCACTGAATGTCTGTTAATATAGTTAGATTTTGTCCCTTTACCATAGACCCTTTCACTTCTGTATGCACAGCAACAGGCACACTGCAGCCTCCTTCCTGAAAGCAGAAAAGGGGAATGAAGAGCAGTATTAAAACAATAAAACTGTTAAGACTACACAGAATGCCCTGAGGATGATATGAACCACACACAATGAGAGCTGAGTTCATGTGTGTGTGTGTGTGTATGTGTGTGTGTAAGAAAACTCACAAGCTCCTTGAGAAAAGCTCTCTCTGAGATGCACCGCAGCACTGTGTCTGGATGGTGCAAGACAGACACCATTTCCAGAATGTCTTTATCTTGTGCTCGGACTTCCACTGCCAGTGCTCCCTGATGATAAGACACATTTCTCTTTTTTTTTTACAGACTGACATTCACTTAGGACAGACTTCTGCAGGTTAATGTTACATTATGCGTGCATACAGAGCAGTCAGATCGCAAATGAAGCATTGTTTTATGTTCATGTACAGGGTCTTACAAAGGTTTACAAAGTATTAGTTTCCCCTTCTCCAAAGGTATTGATTGTATGTAATTGTATTAATAAAATATGTAAATTGTTTATTCAAACTAGAGACCATATTGACACATTATGTTCCATTCAATGTATTTTCTAAATTGACTTTAATTGGTTTAAAAAAAAAAAAAAAGTCTTAAATTCACTATCGTAAAACCTGCATGCAACATATAGGTCTACCATCTAACTGCACTTTCAACTGTTAACATAATTTGTTACACAGGTGTTTCCTCAATTGTGCATTAACAGTTGAGCTGGCAGCTGCAGGTGCTTGTTTTCTCGCATGAAGAATACAATAATAAGTACATGGCATGACGGGTATAAACACTGAAAAATATTTGCTACTGAATCTAGCGCATGAAAAACAAATGCAATGCAATTTCACGGTTCACGAATGGCTGTGCATGTTTGCACACTTACCTGCCCAACAGCATACATGCAATCTTCAGGGCCCAGAATCTGCAATTTATACAACAGCTACTATAAATGCATTATAAATAAATCTATAAACACTGCTGTAGTCAACAGAGACTTCCATATTCAGCACCAATTGTGGTTAGTAGATATTGGTTTTTCCCCCATGAATATATGACACTCATATATTCATGTCTCATATGAAATTTTTTTGTTTGTTAGAACTGAATATGAGGCCAGTACAACTGAGATCTTTTTATATTTTCTCATAATCAACTGTGTTTTTTTTCTTTCTTTTTTGTTTGTCATTGTATATAAGAAAATATGTGCAAGTACATTGTGACTTTTAAAATACCTGACTGATTCTGCTTTCCCAGCCCATGCGTTTAAGGCCTGCTGCGGCCAGGATGATGGCAGCATAGTCGTCCTTTTCATCCAGCTTCTTCAGACGGGTGTTTAGGTTCCCTCTCTACAGCAGTAAGGTCAAGGAGGAAGACTCTAGTACTGTTAAAATGCTATACACAGTAGGTAAACTGGCCTGTGGTAACAAATACCCAGAAAATACGTGAATCAAAATCGATGATAAAGCTCTTGCCATAAATAATACAAAAACATCCATGGGTGCAAAAGGAAGTGCAGGATACAATATTTTCAAACTCTAGTTGAGGGAAACGTTTCTTCAGCTGAGCTGCTCTGCGAAGTGAACTTGTGCCAATCACACTGGGGGAAAAAAAAGAGGTTTCAAAATGATTCTGACAGATTTGATTACATAACAGCGTATTGCTGTCAAAACATGGCATCTGTGGCAGGAGGAAGATTTTGAATTCAATTCTATCACCATGAAAATCACTCATCTTCCTTGATTATTGGGTCATCAATCAAATTCTGGAGGATAGATGCTGGCACTTGTATTTGGCATGACAAGATTGTTAAAAAAATACTGAGCTCACCTCTTCTCTGGCAAGCGGTCTAGGGTAAGTCCAGCATTCTTTGGATGAAGCACCACTGCATCATGGGGATTTTCTCTCCTTCACAAAAGCAATACACAACAAATCAATTACTGCTCAAACAGGTTTTTAAACTACCTGCTACGGTGCCTTTAGTAATTACAAGTCATAAGTATACAATTCGTAAATAACCTTAGCCACCATCAAGAATTGTTTTCTTACTAAAAACGAACACTAGCTTCTACTGTTTTTCTATTCTATCTGTTTTCTTGTTATTTATTATATAATAAAAAAACCTTGCTGCTTGTGCTACATTAGGCTAACTGAGACCTCCCTATCGATGCTCTTTTGGTGATTTTTCCTCATTTGTAAGTTGCTTTGGATAAAAGCATCTTCTAAAGAACTAAATGTAAATGTAAAAACAATTAATAAGACAATTTATTAAATTTATATTAACACGACCTGTCAAAAAGTTGGATTAATTAATTTTTTATAATATAATTTATTTGCATTTATTTTATTCACACGCACACACACACATACACATATATATACACACACATATACATTTATATATAAATATAAATATAAATACACACATACATGTATATGTATATGTATATGTATATATATATATATATATATATACATACACACATATACATACATATATATATGTTAGGATAGCAAAACATTAGGGATCCTTACTGAAGAATGGCTCCAATAGTGAATCCTGGGGGCAATGAGGTAGGTAAATCCTTCAGGGAGTGCACCACAATATCCACTCTAGTGAGTAATGAACACATATGAAAAAAATATGACCAACCCACAAACTAGAGGAAAAATATTGTTCTACAGTTCTAATTCACAGCATAATCAACTTCATATAAAGCTGAGAGGAGAGCATACTTAGCATCAGTGTTCTAACAGAAGCTCAGTTTTGAATCATCGCACTTACTCATTTCTCTCGAGGGCATTCTCCAGCTCTTTGGTAAAGAGGCTCTTTTCGCCAATCTAAGAAAATACAGGTATAAAACATGGTAAATCCCAAACATTTGATTGCTGATCATGGATTTGCACATGTTGGGCGGCACACAAAAGATCAAACACCTTTCTTCATCCCAAAACCTGACATAGCGACACATAATGAAATGAAACATAATAAGGATAGAATTCTACCTTTGATAATGCAGTGTCAAGGATTTTGTCCCCAATTGTAGACATGGCAACTGAAGAGCACACAGACAAAAAGGTTAAGGGTTGAATAGTTGTGCACTGGCTCCTATTCTGACATCATCATTCATGTCTTTTGACACAGACAGTAGGATTCAGCCGTGAAGCGGCCGTATAGATTACACATTCTCAGCAGAACACAATCACTCTCTGTTCTTAGACAACCACTGAGTGCATGAGGACAAGAAAATGTGTGTGTGTGTGTGGACAACTCTTAGAGATAAAAATCTATGCGTCCGATTAAAAGACACAACGAATACAATACAATTAATGTAAAGGGAATTCATGCAAATTATTACAGGCAAAATGTCCTCACCTATTTCCAGATGAATGTCTGGATAAAGCTCTTTCAGTGTGCCGGCCACACTGTCTGTTTGAATGCGAGCCAGCTGAAAGACACACACAACCTCATTACTGAAGTTACAAAAATGTAATTTCATCAAAGTAATAAAGTGCTATATATATATGATACAAAAGCATGAATAAAGTGCATTTGAAGATTCTCTAACATAACTTTTGATAAAATGTTAGCATTCACTCCAAGCATTCATTATGGCGACACAGAGAGGCAGTTTCTATCTGATGACAGCACACAAGTTTCACACCCATTTCCATTTTGTTATCTACCCTCACTTTATAACAATCTGTACAGACAGTGGGACCCTCAACCGACCAAGTGACCCACAATGGGGAAAAAAAGCTACATTTTCTCATTGTCAGTGTCATTAAAAATGCATATATGATTAAACTAACATTACTTTTATTCCAATTATTACATTATTATTTACATTATTACAATAATTACATGCAATTATTAGGTCATGTATTATATATATTAAATTAAATTAATCCGTAATTTTTATATCTTAAATGTTTTGACAAGTTTATGTTGTTTTTCAAAGTGGAAAAAATTGTTATAATGCATTATAATCTACTCGAACAATACACATTAAATACATTTGTTAAATATAAATATAGAAAATTCTCTCATTGAAAGATGAAATAAATGCACAAATGATATAACAAATAAATAACATGCATAAATAAATAACACAATGGCATAACTGAACGCCTCAAGAAACATTACCTGGCTCTTCCTTGTTCCCATGCGAATAACCCGACTGACTTTGCCATTTCCTTCCTGCAAGAGAAAGAACATACATTTCATAATAACGCTCACGTCAGCTCTTCAAAATAGCAAAACAGGTTACATCCAACTCTCACTCTAATATACTTGAATGGCCCTTCCATATTATTTGCAGACATTTTAACAGCTCAGAGTACAGAAGAAGATGTGTCAGGTCCAGGCCTAATGAATGACTGAATGAATGAATGAGCAACTGGTGGAGAGGTTTTCTTCTATGCAGTGTCCCTGCGTTCCCCACACCCTGTGTTTCTGGGCAGTGCTGATAAACTAAAAGCCCCAGGCAATGCATAGTTAGATATATGTTGACCGCAGTTTGACCAGTTGTTTCACAACACTTCTTTTGTTTGGGACGTTCATGTTCAGAAAACACTATATATCAGACAAGATAAGGCTGGAAGAGTCAAGCTGTATAGAGGCTGCTTAAGTCAAGCTTCTAATAAAAATGTAATTTTCATTACATTATGTGAAATCTTTAAAGGTTTGGCTATTTGACCCCTTCATTAAGAGACCTTCATGCTAACGTAACTACACTGAAGAATATGAGAGATAATCTTGTTTAAGATATCGTTCATTTATGCTTAATCAATCAATCAATCACTACATCACCGGTGCAATTGTAGTCATAAAGTGGATCATTTCTAAAAAAAAAATAACATGAATAAAAAATACATTAATCGTTTTTTACTTTGTCCTAAATGCCTAAATGAAAATTCCATATTCGCTCCTTAAATCCACATGGTTCAATACCCGCCTATTTCTCATTCCATCCACCAATAGAAAGACAGAACGCTTAAAATGGCAGTTCAACGAGCCAATAAAATTGCACTATTTGCCAGTGGCGTCAAGTCAAGTAGTTATTGCACTTACTTGAGGAATACTAACGTTCTCAGACATCTCCGCTGTCAAAGTGGAACAATCTGTTCCCTGAACTATTCCGTCAAGGTTTTCCACTCATTTGCACAGTTGTTTTGGTTAAATGAATGGTTTCGAGAATTCCCAACTGCCACCTCAAACTCGTGACCCGATTTCTGCGTGACCCAGACGGGAACGATACTTACTTCCGCCTGCTAAGAACACGCTGGTTTCCGAGTGTGTTCATGCTCGTCATGCAGCGCCACACAGCGCATACTCAGGTCTCCAAATAATCAATTATACCCACTTAACATTGAGCTTGCATTGAGAAAAAACATAAAAAGGGGGGTGTCAAGGGTTGTCAATCTGGGGGACCCTTAACCAACCAAGTGGCAAAATGCATAATGTAATAATGAAACAGGGCACTTTAGAAGGGTAAATATATATGTATATATATATATATATATATATATATATATAGACATATTCCATTAATTATTACTTAGAAAGAAAAAATGCAGAAATTAAATTTTAAATAAATAATGCATACTTTTTCTCTTTTTTTGTTGGTTGTAATATGTCTTGGATGCTCTGTTTTGTTTTTAGAGTCACTTTTTAACATTCTGTCAAGGGTCTACGGATTAAAAATAATGATTTGGCAAATTCCGGCACATATACTTCCATGTTTATTAATGTGCGTCGCCCCTGAAAACAAATAAACTAAACTAATACAATACAATAGCGATAGATAAAGTGAAATGTAAGCTGCAGTGTTGTGAGGGTTGGGCAGTGCTGCTGATGTTGGATCTTCCACATATGCCGCGCTGCCCTTTTACCCTGCTGACGAGTCGCTTCCGGTTGGAGACGTGGCTTACACTTCTGCCATATTGAATCGCGGAGCAGCGTACTGCACACAAATAACAGTTGTATTTTTCTCCACGTAGCATTTATACAGCCACACAAACGGCGTTTATAAGATTACACGCAGAAAACATACCAGACTCTGAAAATGGTGAGTATCTTTATTCGGTTTTGTACAAACAACTGATTTTGACGACGGGTTCCGGTTTTTCCATGAGAGATTGCTGCTAGCCAACGAAATGAACCACAGACTGATTTATTGCTCAATGTGCGCATTCAATCAAGAGAAACTTAAAAATTAGTATACTAAGAAGTTGTATTTACTCAGTGTTTGTATAATGTCGCTTCTTGAGCTGTTTTAATTGGTTGGTAAGATGTTGTCAATATGATGAGCAGTGAGCTACATTCGTGTCAAAGACTTGCTATACTGCAGGCCTGTAACTTTCGTTATCAGCTTCTTATTGAAAGTATCTGTGATTACAAATCAGTTATGTACGTCTGCGATTAATAACAGTGGGGCCAAATGACCGTTTGTCTTTTGTAACATCTGTTGACGTGGTCAGCTTGCGTTAGCCTTGAAGCTGCTGGCTTAATTCATGTTTAAAAATATTACTGTATGATGTCTTTAAACCAGCAACCATTCAGATCAATTGAAACGTGTTATTTTAGCCTGATTTGGTAAAGCTGCAAGTAGTAGGCCTGTGTGTGTTTATGCAAATGGACTTGACACAATGTTGCTTAATTTCTGTCAAACCGTTTGGAACAGGATGGATTATCTCAAAGCTTTTGTGTAAAAATGAAGAGAACTGGAATTTCCCCAAGATTTGAGCACATCAGAAAGAAAGAAACCACTTAGGTTTTCATGCAGAAAATAAGAGTAAATAGATAGCTGCACTGTGTGAGTCATCATATTTTAATTTATTCGTTTTTGTGGAGTTGTTTTATGAAAATGTTTGGTTAATATCTTAATTGCATGATCTTTACTGTGTTTTTTCTGCCATATGGACATCACAGTGACTCTGTCATCACTGATAAACTACTGATAAACTTTCATTTTTCTGTGAAGCTGATTTACTGCTATGTGTGTTGTGAAGAACGTTGCACAAATTGAACTAATTCTATACAAAGTGTTATAGAAACGTAGTCAATAAATGAATTGAAGTTTGGGCAGTTTATATCTTGCTAAACAGATCACAGAACTCTTCATCCCATCAGTTTCCTGGTGAAGATAAATGGGACCCATTCATTCTGTCACTAACTTTCATGTGAAGGGTTTCCATGATCTTTGAAAACCTTGAAATACCAACCTGTTTATTTGGCTAGAGATAACACCTTGTATATAATATGTTGGGGGGTTTTTCCCACCCATATTAATTTATGAGAAAATAATTGGACAAATCCATTGTTCCGAAAATGTGGGAAGCCTGCATGATATATTATCACGTTGTTGGTTTTATTAGGCGTTTTTTTGATTTGCTTCAGGTTGCTTTCATTACACACAATAGTCAGTCTGTTCTGAAAGTTGAGCAACTAAAACGAAACAACTTTCTCTGTCAAGAAGAGCTTTATCCTCAATTAAACGCATTATAAATGCAGTACCAGAAACATGAGAGCCAAGTAACGTTGTGTCAGTTCTGCTCTTGGAAGGAATGTTAATATTGAACCTCAGTGGCCTGTTTCAATCAGTACATCCAAAAGTGGTGTGCTGCATTCTGCACGTTCCTCTCTGAAGATTACCCCTGCAGTTTTGTAATCGCTCCTTAAAATTCTTGTTGAATAACTCTTCTCCAGGTGCTGTTGGCAGCAGCAGTCTGCACCAAGGCGGGTAAGGCCCTGGTGTCGCGGCAGTTTGTGGAGATGACACGGACGCGAGTCGAGGGTCTGCTCGCTGCTTTCCCCAAACTGATGAACACCGGCAAACAACATACATTTGTGGAAACTGAGAGTGTGCGTTACGTTTACCAGCCTCTGGAGAAGCTTTACATGGTGCTGGTCACCACCAAGAACAGTAACATACTGGAGGACCTGGAGACACTGCGTCTCTTCTCACGTGTGGTATGAAAACAGTATACATGATTGAATAAAGCATAATACATTTTTATTATTAGTTCTTGATGCATCTCAGTATTCACATTTGGGAAGAAAATAATTATGCAATTATAATTATATATGGTGTACAGGGACATCTGAAAATGTTAACCTTAAATAATAATTTAAGAAAAGTCAAATATCTGTTAATAGTTCTGAAAGGGCATTTTTCTTCTATTGTGATAGATTCCTGAATATTGTCGTGTCCTGGAGGAGAGTGAGATTTCTGAACATTGCTTTGACCTCATCTTTGCCTTCGATGAGATTGTTGCACTCGGTTATAGAGAAAATGTCAACTTGGCCCAGATCCGGACATTTACCGAGATGGACTCTCATGAGGAAAAGGTGTTCCGTGCTGTCAGAGAGGTAGGCGTTTCATAAAGAATAGCAATGCGCACTTTTGACTGTTATTGTTTAGTCGAAGGCTAAACGTATGCTGCCATCTTTTTCTAAGTAACAAATCGGCAATTCTCCAGAAGTCTACAGCATATAATGACATTCTAGAAAATTCTCCAGCCTGCTGGACTTGTTTAGCCCAGGTATATGCATTGATGCAAAGGAGGATCAATAAGTTCCTAGAGTGTGAAACAAGGTGCTATGTGTGGACTTCATAATTAAACATCCCTGATCCCAGCCATGTAGTTTATAAATAACATGCTGACAAGAGCTCTCAGATGGCACTTCATAAATTATTGATAAATTGCTTTATTTGCAATGTTATTTACTATCGATTATCTATTCTTCACTCTAAACTGTTCAATTAATTGTTCTTCAGACTCAGGAGCGCGAAGCTAAGGCAGAGATGAGACGGAAGGCTAAAGAGCTTCAGCAGATACGACGTGATGCCGAGCGTGGAAAGAAGGGACCAGGCTTCGGTGGTTTTGGCAGCTCGGGCATGAGCAGCAGCAACACAGCCATCATCACAGACACACTAATCGAGCCTGAGAAACCCAAACCCACCCCTGTACCTGTCAGGTACTGCCATACTCTTAATAATAATAAACTACAGCAAAACATATCCGCAAAAACAGCAGCAGGCTGTAAATCAATGCCTTTTTGTTTAAGGTCCAGTGGTTCAAGTAAAGCACTTAAACTGGTTGGCAAAGGAAAGGAGGTGGATGACTTTGTAGACAAACTAAAGTCAGAGGGAGAGAAAATCATCTTGCCCAGCACAGGCAAAAGACCATCAGAGGTATCCAAATCTCTGCCTCCTCCAACCCACACAGAGAGGTAATGACATCTTAATGTTTTTGATCAAGAATCACAATGAGTATAGTCAATAGGACATTAGTGGGGTCTGTAATGTTATTCAATTAAAATAATTTGTAGTGCTGTTCATTAACGCACACATTTTTTGTTTGTGTGTTTGGAAATTATTTGCCTCTTTGTAAGGCTTTTCGAATAGACATGGGATTAAAAAATACTACTTGTTTAAGCGTGTTTAGTAGCATGTAAGCAGTACGTGTTCTTTTTTTCATTGCCCGTGTTAACAAAAGCAGCATTCATGCTGTGCATGTGAGCAGCATGTCAAGTACAGTTTCAGCACTAAGCCTGTTTTCGCTGCGTCTTGCACGCTGAACTCAGCAGAACATATGGTGAAAATGCACTTATTCATCAACAGAATGAAGACACGCAAGTCTAACTGAATCTGGATTTAAGCAGTGGTCATCTTCTCTTGTAAATCAGATTGCAAATATCATCATAACTTTTTTTTATTAGATTTTATACAGGGCATAGTGCGATAACCCAGAAATCTATCTGTATAGAACCACAACTCTGTTATGCATTATTATTATTATTGTTATGTCTGAGGTTTAGCTTAGGATAGGTTAATTCTACAACGCTTGGGTAAATCTTTAAAAAAATTCTGTCTAATTTTCAGTGTTCATATGCGAGTGGAGGAGAAAATTACCCTCACGTGTGGTCGTGATGGTGGCCTTCAAAACATGGAAGTGCTTGGTATGATTACTCTCAGAGTGTCTGATGAAAAGAATGGGCGGATTAGGCTCAAAGTCAACAATAATGACAAGAGGGGTGTGCAGTTGCAGGTATGTTTGTTTGTTTTTTTTTAATTGTAGCTGGTTTTATGCTGAATATGATCTTTTAAAAAAAATGAAATGCATTGCTGTAGGCGATTTGTAGCCTGAAAGCTACTACTAAAAATTATAAAAACCAATAGTTAAATTCTAAAACTAAACCAAAATAAAAAACTATATATTTTTTAAACAAATCAAACATATAAACCTTTATAAAATGTGTTCTATGTTTGACTAACTTCTTCCTTGTAGACCCATCCAAATGTGGATAAAAAACTTTTTACAGCAGAGTCTGTGATTGGTCTGAAAAACCCAGACAAATCCTTCCCTCTGAATAGTGACGTGGGTGTGCTGAAGTGGAGGCTACAGACCACAGATGAATCTTTCATTCCACTAACAAGTCAGTCCTAAACATCTGGCATAGTTTTACTAGTTAATTTATCATCTTACTTCTTCCCAGTCGTGTCACATGACTTACGATTATTAATTTCTGTTTGTGCAGTAAACTGCTGGCCCTCTGAGAGTGGTACTGGCTGTGATGTAAACATTGAGTATGAGCTGCAGGATGAATCTCTGGAACTCAATGATGTAGTCATTTCTATTCCTGTACCGTGAGTATAAATTCATAGGCTTTAATTCAGGCTGTCTTAGTTCACACATTTATTACCATATTAAAGCACCTTGTGTAATGAAGCATCTTTTAATTATTTAACTTGATATTAACATTTGTCTATTGTAACAATTTCATCAAAGGTCAGGGGTAGGAGCGCCTGTGATTGGTGACCTAGATGGAGAATATCGCCATGACGGCAGACGGAATGTCCTGGAGTGGTGTCTGCCCGTGATTGATGTGAAGAACAAGACTGGTAGCCTGGAATTCAGCATACCTGGCCAGCCCAATGACTTTTTCCCTGTCAGTGTCTCCTTTGTCTCTAAGGGCAGCTACTGTGACATTCAGGTAAGAAAAGAGTTCAGGAGGCGATGAGAGATGAGAGGGTGAGTTCACCCAAAGGGGGTGAGTTCACCTCATATCATTACAAACCAATAAGACCTTCGTTCATCTTATATTTTTGATGAAATTCATAGACAACTCTTCATAGACAGCAACACAACTGACACTTTTTTTTTAAGGCCAAGAAAGGAAATGAGGACTTTGTAATAATAGGCCATGTGACGTCAGTGGTTCAACCTTAATTTGATAAAACTACGAGAATAGTTTTTGCGCGCAAAGAAAAAAACGTAATTATTTCTTATCTGCTGTGACATAACATGTGTCGTGCTGCTGAGCCAGCGTTCTGACCTAGAACAGGGATGCAATGAGCCTTGTTTATAAGCAGAGGAAGATGCACGCTGAACATGGATCAGTCTTCGTAAGCATGTCGAAACATTTTGACAGAGAGAATGACCTTGGGGTTTTTTTGGTTGTATTTTTTTCCCCCCAGCCATGCACAATTTTCAGATCACTATAGCTTTCACACTGCCTGAAAATCAGGGGGTAGCATTCAGTTGCTGCTGTGTTTACATGGCATTATAGTTCAGGACAGGATGTTTTACACTGCATGACTTGACAGTATGAAGATTCATCAACAACTCTCTGATTCGCAAACCATGTTGCACAACCAAATGCGCATGAGTGCATTAGTGATTAGGAAATAATGCAAGATCACATTTCTCATGCAAGACTGGAAATGTTATTAAAATGGCAGCCCTGCAAGAAGTTTGAGATACAAATGGTATATGAACTGAGATATATATTTACACACATAGTTAGCGCCATAAATATTTGGACACTGACACAAGTTTTGTTTTTTTACCTGTTTACTGAAACATATTCCAATTATATTTATATAAAGGACATGGACATAATGTGTACACTCAGCTTTCATTTGAGAGTATCCACATTCACATTGGATGAAGGGTTTAGGAGTTTCAGCTCCTTAACATGTGCCACCCTCTTTATGAAGGGGTCAAAAGTAATTGGACAACTATTGGGCAGGTGTGGCCAATTCCTTTATGTCATTATCAATGAAGCAGAGAAAAGGCCTGGAGTTAATTTGAGGTGTGGTGCTTGCATGTGGAAGATTTTGCTGTGAACAGACAACATGCGGTCAAAGGAGCTCTCTATGCAGGTGAGACAAGCCATCCTTAAGCTGCGAAAACAGAAAAAACCCATCAGAGAAATTGCTTCAATATTAGGAGTGGCAAAATCTACAGTGTGGTACATCCTGATAAAGAAAGCAAGCACTGGTAAACTCAGCAACGCAAAAAGACCTGGACGTCCATGGAAGACAACAGTGGTGGATGATTGTAGAATCATTTATATAGTGAAGGGAAACGTCTTTACAACAGCCAACCAAGTGAACAACACTCTCCAAGAGGTAGGCGTTTCAATATCCAAGTCTACCATAAAGAGAGGACTGCATGAAAATAAATACAGAGGGTACACTGCAAGGTGTTAGCGACTCATAAGCCTCAAGAATAGAAAGGCTAGATTGGACTTTGCTAAAAATAAAAAAAATCTACAAAAGCCAGCACAGTTCTGGAAAAACATTCTTTGGATAGATGAAACCAAGATCAACCTCTACCAGAATGATGGCAAGAAAAAAGTATGGAGAAGGCGTGGAACAGCTCATGATCCGTAAAACAATGCAGAGGCAGTGTGATGGCTTGGGCGTGCATGGCTGCCAGTGGCACTGTGTTGGACAGGACAAAAGCAGCCGAATGAATTCTGAGGTGTTCAGAGACATACGGTCTGCTCAGATCCAGGTAAATGCAGTCAGATTGATTGGGCAGTGTTTCAAAATACAGATGAACAATGACCCAAAACATACAATCAAAGCAACCCAGGAGTTTATTCAAGCAAAGAAGTGGAGTATTCTTGAATGGCCAAGTCAGTCACCTTACCTTAAGCAAATTGAGCATGCATTTGACTTGTTGAAGATTAAACTTCGGACAGAAAGGCCCACAAACAAACAGCAACTGAAAGCCGCTGCAGTAAAGGCCTGGCAGAGCATTAAAAAGGAGGAAACCCAGAATCTGGTAATGTCCATGAGTTGAAGAAGTCAGGCTCAATTCATTTTCAGTTATTTAATTTGTCCAATTACTTTCAAGCCCATGAAATGTACGGATTGTTAAAAAAATGCTTTAGTTCTTCACATTTTTATGCAATCTCTTTGTTCAACCCACTGAATTAAAGCTGAAAGTCTGCACTTTAACTGCATCTGAGTTGTTTCACTTAAAATTCATTGTGGTAATGTACAGAACCAGAATTAGAAAAAAGTTATCTCTGTCTAAATTTTTATGACCCTAACTATATATACTGAGGAGGAAATGGTTTGGGAAACAAGCGGCACAAGGATTGCTGATATTGTGGTCTATATCTCCTCCCTAAACTTCCTACTGCCCTGTATCTTGCGCTTTCATTGGTTGTAGATCCTCAGCATTGTATTTTTCAGTCAGAACTCATGTGACACAGCAGGATTTTGAATTGCCAACAGGTCTAGATATTTCACGGGCGTTGGTGTCATGTCTGCGATTCTCTCAGATTGCATCTTTGATAAGTCAAGCTGAGTGATTGTCACTCACGTGAAAGAGCACCGATTTGCCTCCGATTTAAAGTAATTTCCCAAAACCTATCTGTGAGTGAAAATCAGAGGTAAAACCTTGAACGTGTCAGTTGCATTTGCTGTCTGTGGTGGGGTCAGGCATCTCAGATGTCATCAGAAATACCTTAATTTGTCTTCCGAAGACGAACAAAGGTCTTACAGGTTTGGAACAATGGGATGGGGGTGAGTAATTAATGACTTTTAATTTTGGGTGAACTGTCCCTTTTAATAATCATTTAAATGACAAAAAGCCTATTCAAAATAAGTAATTGGAAAAGACTGCAAGTTCTTGTTGCTCTTGACTTGCATCAGATAACCTTGAACATGTATTGTTAAATATTTGAAATGTTAGCTTTTTAAATCATAGGGTACTTCAAGTAAATTATTTGATCTGAAAGGTTTAAGGTGTTTGAAACAGAGTACTGAAATTAGTTCAGATTGGGATGTCATGTGGACAATAGATTGTACATTCTGTTCATGTTTTCTCCTGCAGGTTGCTAAGGTGTCTCAGGTGGACGGGGACAGCCCAGTTCGGTACTCCACAGAAACGTCATTTGTGGTCGACAAATATGAAATATTGTAAAAGGAAACATCACTAGCAAAATTACACCCAACTTGACAAAGGAGCAGATAAATGGACTGAAAACATTCATATAAATAAAAGAAATGAGAGACATATAAATGGAGGGACAATGCAATCTTTATCATCTTCAGATCTTCAGCAGTACATTAACAGGATTCCCCTTGGGTTTTTTTTGTTTGTTTGTTGTTGTTTTTTTACTTTTTTATTTTTATTTTTTTTTTTCCCTGAAAAGAAAACCGAGTTTGCTGGCAATATTGGCTCCAGCTGTATCCAGTTTGGTTCGCAAAGCAACCTTCCTTTTAATGGCCAAACCAGTCAGTGAGGGTTGGGGCTAAAATGGAGACTGTATCAGGAAGGAGTAGGCTGGTGTAGCTTTATTTATTTGAAGCCATCATGGCAGTATATTTTTGAATTGATGGTTTATATACTTCCTCTGTAAGGGTACAGTCATGTTGCTTGTCTTTTCTCTCAGTTTGTGTTGTTCTAGACATTTACGTTCAATGTGCTAACTAAACACTAGAAGATTGTTGTACCTTGCCTGTAATAGCTCTTTCTTCCATTCCGTAGTCAGTGTTTTGTCTCTTTCTTTGTCACTAAGACTTTGTTTTGTCTAAACTATACATTTTATCTCATCTTTCTATCTGCTGTTAAACATCTGGCACGTTTAAGAAATCTGTGCTTGGATCTTTGTCTAACTCTTGACTGTCTCTCTGTTCTCCTGTTTTACATTGTGTTTTGGTTTAGTAATGCCAGCCTTAAATTAAAGGTAATTTAGACTGTCGTACATTTTAAAAACTTTTGTTTCCAGTTTATCATGGATATTTAAGGGGAATTTGACCACCTATTTAAATGGAAGACCATTTAAAGCCATTAGCAAATGTGTATTACAGTGAGATTACTTCATTCAAGACGACAACAGTGCAGTCAGAGAAACTTGTTCCTTAAAAAAATGAGTGCACGGTCTGTCTGCTTTATATCATGTTTTCTATTGAAAGCAAAAAAAAAAAAAAAAACTTCAGGCTTGGACTTTCTTACTACTGGAAGGCTGAAATGAGTTGTTTGGTGGAGGATCGGTATCATGTCTGTTTCTTTGAGTGTGAGTGATTGTTAGTAGGTTTTTCAGGGAGGGACCTCTGGTCTCCTTATCAGCATTATGAGTGGTGCCCAGCCTGCTGAGCCATCATCCCAAACTTCAGTCTCAAAACCCACACATGGCCCCCGCTGAAGAAAATGGGTCTCCCTTGCTGTCTTGGTTTCCAGTAATGCCTTGAATGTCTCTGCATATTTTGATGAAGGGAAGGGCGTATTAAACTGTTTTTGTTCATCTTTTTCCTTTTGTTTTTGGTTTTGTTTGGTTTTCATGGAATCATAATGTGGATTGGGGATTGGTATAAAGATATCAGAGATTTTTTTTTTTTGTAATCTTGTAAAATAACGAATTAAGGATTCATGATGATGAACATTCCAGTGTAGACTTATTAAAAAAAAACATTAAAGAGTTTAAAAAGGAAAAGATTGTATCTGTCCTTCTTTTAAGCAGTGGACATCACCATGTAAATAATGGTTATAGTTTAAATACTACATGTTTAAGTTCTCCTGACTTTTATAATAACACAACTACAAAGACAGCCAATGTCACAGTCCTAATGTATTCACCCAGTCACACATACTACTCTGTATTTGCATGAATCATGCTTTTCCGTTTTGTGTGTGTGTGGGTTTTTTTTCCCACCATATAACCAGGGGTGGAGAGTTGATGATACAGATATATTGGATGTGCTCTTCTCATAAGTGATGCAAAAGTTAGAAGGACTGGAAGTGAACTGAGCGCCTGTATATGATCAAGAGCTTACTATCTGGATGTCTGTATTCAGCTGGAAAATGAACAGAATGAAGATCTGTCATGTTCAGGAATAAGGAGTTCTTTTTCATCCCTCCTTTTTTGTTTGGATTAAGTACAATGGATCCAGCTGAGTTTCTAAAAGAGCTGGAGAGCTATTCATCTACCTCAGTCTGTACTGATAAAACTCTTTAAGACCATTTCCAAGAGTTTTCCTGTTGTTTAGTAACCAAGGACTACAATGGCCCCTAAAAGGGTTCGCTTTCAAGTAAGTTTCCTTTTGCTGCTTTTGTAGTACTTACTTTTTAAGGCACATACATTTAAATTTTCCTAAAAAGCTGTACATATCAAAAACGAATATACTGTTTACTTTTAGAATTCATATTGACAACTTACTGTGTTTAGATGCATGCTGAATTATATAGTTTCTAATAACAGGGAAAAACAAGCCATGTTGGCACCTATTACCAGAGCTTGGTTAGAAGTGATTTAGATTAAAAATGAAATATATATGCACAACCACCAGAGGTCATCATTTGTTCCATTTAATCTCTGCTGATGGTTTGTGTCTTTTGAATGGAAACAGTCACCCCAACTGACAGCGTGCATCTTTGAAAGCAAAATGATTTCTATTTTATCTCGTGTTTGATTTCATTTAATGTCTATGAAATCGGTTGTGGATTTCAGAAAAATAAAAGGGAATGAAGAAAGAAAGTTGAAAAGGAGGCAAATGGGCGACAAAATTACATTCCATGGCTGTTCCAGACAAACATTGATACCTCAGACAGTTGCTTATGTTAGCTATATTTTATATTGAATAAGCAAATATTTGATAACCCCAATGAGTAGGCTATATTACTTCTCACTTCATGCTATCCCAGGGACCCTGAAAGGAAGCAAGCCTTGTATTCACAGTTGTTTCATGACTTGTACAATCATATCCCATCTAAGTCAATATTTTAAGACAGATTTGTTAAGTCTGCATTTTTAGTCCACAAGCTGTTCTTTGAAATTTACAGCCTTGTAAACTTCCCTAAAGTTTCCTACCCTCTTACATCCCACACAAGGTCCTCTCCAGACATGCGTTGGTGGAATGTCTCATGGGCTGGGTTCGGTTGGGACAGGGTTGAGGGGAAAGCCACTATTGCGTATGCATATGTATTTAGGCTGTTAAACATGTGGATACTAAATTAAGACATCATTCAAAGTATTACAACAGTCACTTCTCTTCTTAAAAGAGGAAATGTAATCTCACCATATCCACAAATCCTTCCACTGTCCATTCTTACATTTCATTATTAATAGTCTTTCTCTCTTCTGTTTGTTGTCATAAGACATTTACAGAGGGCAATTTAATGTATTTAAAGGGCAGCTTTATTGGCTTATTCTAATTGAATTTAATTTCACATTTTGCTTATCTGGCTTGGCCAGAGTTCAGCTATGCTGTGGGAATTAGATTTCTTTGTACAGAGAATTAAATGGATCAGTGGCATGAGGGAGAGAGAACTTGCTTCTGTATACCAATATGCTGATGTTACAAATATTATAAGACACCATTTCTGAAATCTCTACATCAGTATTTGGCGATAAGTCACCCCTATAGTACTCCTGCCTATCTCTCTCTCTCTCGTCTGTCTCCTGATCTGGGTTCAGGGTGGGTGTCTCGTTCCAGAGGCTGAACAAGTGAGGAACTCTTCAGCTGTGAGAATAAAAGACTGCCTTGTGGCAGTAAAATGAAAAAAAGAAGGAAGGGAAGAAATGTGTGAGAGACTATAAGGGCTGGAGAAAGAGAAAGGGGAGGAGAGAGTGAACATGTAGGTGGAGGAATAGTGCAGGACAGAGAGAGCGAGGGAAGATATTTCTAGTTCTGAATGTGATTCGTCCATCCTGCTCTGTTGCTCCACAGAGTTTAAAGTGTCTTAAAGTGAGCATGAGTTAGAAAGACACCTGCTTTCAGCACTCAGGATTACACATGGGACTTGCAGAGCCACAGTTATGATCTGAACTCATAGGTAAGGCTTTGATTGACAGCTGGGTTTGTTAGATACATTTTTCTGAATACTGAATGCTGTTCTCTGAGAAAGTAATGATAAAAACACTGGGTAATAATGTAAAATGTAAGTACTAATATGTATGTTTAGGTAATAATATGTACCCTTTGGGGATAAATAAGGTACACAGAACCAGAGTTGGATTTCTTGACATTAAAAAGTATATATATTATAATTATTAATTTATTTAATAAAAGTTTGTATCTATGCCAACACTTAAAATAACAAACATTGCCATCTTCAATAGAATCAGGTTATGAGTCATTAAAAGAGAACAGAAAAAGACTGACAGATTTCCAAAGAAAAAGGCAAACTTTGGGGAAGCTCTTTAAAAAGTAACAGTGCAAGTGTCACTTTTGGCGTTATGAGTAATGAATGACTTAATATTTGAATGCATTTCTTCATTTTTATTATGGTATGTGTGAGTAATGGAGAACTCTGGTCTTACTATGGCAAATATGACTGGGAATGAAAATGGGCTGCACTGGACCAGCATAGGAATAATGGCCCTGACCTAAGGCATGGACAATGAGACTATTGTCCCAGTGGAGACAGCACTCTGCACACCAGTATATGAGAAGCCTGTGTGTGCAGGAGGGCTGTGCTGGCTCTGCTGGTCTGCTGACACATTTTTGCTCCAGCAAAGCTTCTTTCACTGAAGGAGGCTGACTAACAGGTGGTTTGAAAAATTCCTCACCTGTCCAATTAATCCGGTGCAGAGATGTGGAAACACATTCAATATTTCTTCTGGTTGAATATTTACATGATACATCTAAAGTATCATAATATGTTGTATACTTGACTACAGATTCAGTTTTTGATCCACAAATTGAATCGGTTGAGTGCTTGCAGGGATTGTTCAGGGACTCTTTCTTCAGAATACATATTATGTAAACAAGTTGAGTGACTGCATCTGAATATGTATATTAGCTAATTGGTTAGAACACCCATTCAGGTTCATACAGAAATGCAACGAATGACTGAGTACATGAATACATTTTAACAGTCGTTCATTCAACGTGATGCCTTGAACGTGTCTTGAACGTGTTGATAATATTTCTCAATATTAACTTACAGGGTTGATTAGCACAGGTCACATTTTTCTGCTTTAAATGAGAGACGCAGGGCAGAGAAATGAATAATGACGTTTTTGAAAAACTATTTAACATAGTTTTTGATACAGTATGTTCATGTTTGCAAGATTGCAGGAAGTGTATAAAAGTTTACTTGAACACTGAGCATGTTGGAAGGAGAGAAAAAAGAAACAGGGAGTGAATGAAAACAACATATAGGAGTTACAAAAAGAAGAAACTGAACACCAGCACAGACTTGGTGAATCAGTGCCAAACAGGGTTTAGTGCTCCAGCTTTTCTCATAATCCCCACACCTTCATTCAGTCAGTCTGGGTCTCACCAGACATGCCCACAGACACTTCACTGACCGATTTATGTCAATAATCAAGTCTGGCTCTGCAAGTTTCAACCAGCTCTAGTTCCAGGTATTGCTTACCTCTCTGTCTGCTTGGACTATAATTCCAATCTCTTTTTTAATGGAGTGACCCCTTAATTGGTCTATTTAATCATCATATATGTGTCCATGTGTTGGTTTAAATTCTTAAAGAGAGTTCACTCAAATATTGAAAATAATTTTATTATTGTCATCTGTCAAAATCATAATGATCATTATTTGGTCGGAAACACAAAAGGATTTAAGACAATGCAAGAATTTATGTCACATTTGAATGATTTTGGGTGAACTATCCCTTTTTCACCAGGACATGAATTAAACATTACAATGTCTTTTTTTACTACATAAATAAGAAATGCACACATAGGTGAAGTATTCACAACAGGATTCATAACATGCAATCACAAAACAGACATGGTCCGTTTTAATTTTATACCTACTGTACTTTAAAAAGTGGTATAAGAGCAGGTGCAGTGGAGAATGTGGATGTCATGCTCCGTGTGGTGTGCAGGAAAGTGTGAAATATTTGACAGAAATAGGCAGGCTAAGACGGGAAATGCTTGCTTGAATGTGGATATTTTAAGTCCAAAAAAGTGCATAATGCAAGAACTTTGTGCTCCCTCTTGGACAGCTCTGAAGAACATGAAGCACTGCTGTGCCAATGGAACAAACCCAGTCTTTCTTCTCGTTTTCTCACAAACACATTCTGATTGAAACAGTGTTCTGATCTCAAGCATTTCTGCCACGCAAGCACTGTGACTGTCTTTCTAGGGTGAGATCTGTGGTCAATCTTTCTGACGCCTTGTTGCTTTACTCTGATACTATAATAAGTGACTAGACTGTTGCAAAGTGCTGCAAGAGATTAATGCCGCATGTTCTTGCCATCAAAGAATTTATGAGTGAGACCAAAATGATTAGCTTTGATATCACATGTGTTATTCCAAGATAGCAGTCCAGCATGGAAATATGGAACGTTATCCAGCTGCTAACTTTCCCACTTGTATGCTTGCCATGTGTTGACCATGCGAGTCACTCTGGACATCTGAAGAAAATGCCTTACATATAAATAAAGCCATTGGAATTTTCACTCACAGAAGACAACAAACACATAAATAACTTAAAAATGGCTCTATAACAAGGCACGCATGGCTCAAAACATGGACTGCTTTGGATTATCAGGCCTGTTGACATTTTTTTTCGTAGTTGCGGGTGAGAAGGGGGCAGCTGGAGACTGTTTATTCCCAGAGAGCAGATAGATCATAGGGTCAACCGACAGGAAGAGTCCCGCTTTGGAGCCCACACCGGAAGAGTCCGCTCCTCTTCTCAGCTGTGGTTGCCTAGTTGCTGCTCAGATTTGTTTGTGTTCAATTTTTATGTGTTTGGACACTTTTCACATCTGTGTTACTCACTGGCAGTGGCCATGGAAAAGAAAGCCTTTCTTTCTCATTCTCCACCAGACAGACATTTTCCTCTCCAGCACTCTGATTCATAGCTTTCCCATGTTTTTTTTTTGTTTGTTACCAATCAGTCTGGCCCAGTGTATGATGGATTACTCGTTGTAGGTTCACTAAGAGACAAATGTTTGCTTAGGAGTTCCATGACAACTATTTTTGGTTCCCAGCATCTTGTTTCCTCAAATTAATCTAATTATGTTACTCTTAAAGTGACTCACATCAGCATTTTTTTTGCAGCTGTTAAACATCAAATGGAAAACACCAGTTTTGTTTAGCCTCTGTGGAGGAGGGAAGAACAGGAAGTGAGTAGGGGGACTCCACCTGGAATATCAAGGTCTTTTCCGTCCTTCACAACAGCATGTATTCGAAATAATCCATCTGCTACACTGACGGTGATGCCATTCCATCAATGGAAACTAAACATGCATCATATGTTTCTTCATCTTCTAAAGTCTTTAAAATAAACATGTGGTCTTAGCATCTTAATATAGCTCTTAAAGGGATAGTTCATGAAAATACACACCTGTATTACTCCTGTGAAACACAAAAATATAATCTTTTGTGTTCTAATGAAAATAAATCTTACAAGTTTGGAACAGCATGAGGGTTAGATGCTAATACAATTTTAATTCTTGGACTGAATAATACTGAGCGTACAAGTAGTAAACAGGTGAGCTAAGTTTACAGATGAGGATTTCTATGTGGCATTTTAGATATATGTCCTTCGTGATTCTAAATTTAGACATAAACTTGGCCATTATTCATGGTTGCTTAGAAAGACGGTCTGCACACCTGGATTCTGACAGAGGCTTTTTTTATGTGGATTCCTCTGCTAGTGCTTTCTCTCTCTCTCTTGCTCTCTCACTCCGTCCCAGCTGTGGTGGTACTATGTAATTCTGTCCTCCAGAACTTCAGAGCATTCAGTTAGAGACATGAGCGAGCAGCAGAGACAAACAAACAGCAAGAGCTGGACTGTAGACGGTCAGCCAAAGGCTCAAAGGGGTAAACACAGGACATAGCCCTGAGATTGTGAGTAAACAAGGCCATGCAGCATCAGAGCGGATCTTTCTTGGGCTAAAAAAGATGGTGAGTGGGCTTGAAATTGCTTATGGGTTTTCAAGACCTTGGTATTTGTTATGTCTAAACACTCTAAATAGGAATTTTGGTTCATTTTAGTACTTTGTTGATTTAAATCAATGTATACTGCATAGTATTAACATGAGTACTCAAATTATTTCAAATGCATTATATAAAATGCTTAGTACAAACCGTTTTATTTTTATTTGTAATATATTTCAATACATTTATTAGAATATATTTTAATTGGCATTATAAGTATATATTTATTTTAGGAATAGAATTATATTATTATTTATATACATTTTTATTGTGCTTTTTGTTGTATTAATTTAACTTCTAATTGTCTAGGTTGTTATTTTTTTCCAAAAAGACATTTTAAATCTCAGTTTGATTTAACACTGTCATATTAACATAGGGAAAAAGCCATAAGGCTTTTATGTTTCCAGTCTTTGGTTTCTATTTCCCAGATTCACCCACTGTTTGTGCTACATTTAGCTGTACTGTTACATTAGCTGTATGTTCTTGCTGTGGTTTCCTCACTTCTCCCTGTAACTCTTACATACTGCCATGTGTCTATATAAGTGTGTGTGTGTGTGTGTGTGTGTGTGTGTAGCCTGTATGATTATAACCCCTGTAAGAGGAGCTTTGTGGTTTGTGCTATGTGGTTGAGTCTATTTTCTGCTTCTGAGGGCAGGACACAGTGGCATAACTGCAGACGTAATGACATGTTTCAAAGGCAAGCCACTTACCGGCATAAAAAGCTAGTTGAACTGCTTAGGTGTATATTTGTTTATGTGTGTACAGGTATCTTTGAATCAAGGCGTCAGTATGTGCCTGTGTGTGCATTAATGTCACTGTCTCTGTATTGTCCAGTTGGGTGTGTATGTGTGACAGTGAGAGCAATGGCTATATTCAGTATAGTGACAGAGGCTTTCTGTTCTCTCTTCGCTCTGTGTCATACACTGGACGGGATTGTGAGAGGAGGCCTGCAGGACTTGCCAGCTGCACTTGCAAACATGACATCAGGAATGAAGGGAGAGAGAGGCTAGCTAGGGGAAGGAGCAAAAGAGGAGGAAGTTTGGTTTTGGACCAGCTGTTGAGTTAAAAACCGTAAATGCCCATCATCATCTTAATCAATATTCATTCACTGTACCTAACCTGTCTTTGCTTGTTTGGAGAAGCAAAGCGTCGCATTCCAGTCGTTTCCCTGACTGGACATGCCAGTATAGAGAAAAGAAATTTCCTTACATTAATCTCACAAAGCTTTGGCTTTCAAACCTCTGTACAGTTGAGAATGTCCTTTTAGATACATTTCAAGAAAACAGTTCTTTGAACACACAGACAGACTGAAAAGAACCAATTATCTATCACTATCGCATCTTCGTTTTCAAAGGATTTTCCTGTATAAAGTAAAATCAAAATGATCGAGAACAACATATTTTTCAACACTCAGAAAAGGTTTCCATTTACATCTTTCTCATTTGTTGAAATGATCTGTATTAAGAGTGACTCTGACTATCACTGAACGTATTTTCAATGCATTTTACTGCATAGATTTGGAGAAAACTAAAAGCAAAATCACTCCAAACAAAATGCCCTTTAACACTGATTATTTCTGCATATTCAAACGCTCATAAAAAGTGTCCCTTAGGTTATTTCATTCTGTAAATTAAAGTGGATTAGGAGTGACCCTGCCTTTCACTCTCTATTTTCAAAGGATTTTACTGTCCAGTTTTTAAAAAAATAAAATCAAAATGATCCAAAACAATACAATTTGTTCAAGCACTTGTACTGAGTCCCATTTTCCAACACTCATAAAAAGTTTCCCTTTAGGAGGATAGCTCATTCTGTGACCTGATCTGTCTTAAGAGTGATGCTGACTATCACTGTATTAATTGTCAAGGAGTTTTACTGTAAAATTACCCCAAATCTTCTTGCACTTGGATCATTTCATTATATTAAAACACTTATTACTTTCTTTATAGGTAATAATTAAATTGTACTTAATTTGTCTTCTAAAAACATGCAAGTGTCCTTTCTTGCTTCCGAAGGGCAGTACTATATGGACCAATTAAATGAAAAATTTTTAACAAAATAAGGAAAAACTTTGGACATATTCATCCTGTTCAAAAGTTTTCACCCCCTGGCTCTTAATGCATCTTGTTTACTTCTGGAGCATCTGTGAATGTTTGAGCCTTTTCTTCATTAGTTGTGTTTGAGTCCCTAAACTGTACTCAGTGTGAAAAGATGGATCTCAAAATGGAAAGGCTTCAAATATGCAAATTTAACTGTTCAGAACAGCCAGCACAAAACAAAACAAAAAAACGTAGATCATCCAGCTAACCACACACAGTATTAAAAACCAAGGGTTTCTAAAACTTTTGATGGGGGTTATTTTAATAATTTATTATTCATTTTTATTTTTTGTCTTGTGGACTATGTAAACATCTTTTGTGTAAAATATATTACTCATGACAGTACTAAATAAAAAATTACCTGCATTTTATATCATCTGTTTGTTACATTTTTTCACATTTTCAGATTCTGCAAGGGGTCCCCAAACTTTAGTATAAAAACTGTACATAGATGCTTGAGGTAAATTTTCATTTAATTTTCTCCAAAACTACACAATAAAATAAATTAAATAAATATAGTTTATCTAACTCATTTCAGGAGGAGCGTGCAAGGCAGTTATATATAATCTCCGCCTCTCTAATTTTCCAATTATCCTGTCAGATTCCTAAACTCGCCCTATAAATATCGTTAGCCCCTTTCCTCCCTCACCTCGATTGCAGTATCCCCCCTCCTCCCCTGCTCCTCCTTCCTTTCTCCGCGGGGGCACTCAGGGTTAGGAACCGGCTGTCCGTCTCTTCCCTCTCCCGAGCTCATAGGGCTGTTCACTCTAGAAGGCAGACCTTCTAACCCTGAGTCTCCTCCCTTAGCAGCACGCCAAACAAGCTTCGGTTATTTTATGCCGACAAGCTCAAACTCGTGAAAAATATATTAAATAAATACAGCATGAATGCACTTTAAATTTTTTGGGAGTGATTTTCATTCCTTTTCTGCAAAATTATTCACTCTGAATATAGATAAATTAAAATAATGAGCTAACCTATTAAGGAACACTTTTTTATGGGTGTTTGAATGCACAAAAATAATAAAAGTGCTAGGACACATCTTGTTGATTACAGGAATTTTCTTGGAAAGTGTACAGTAAAATGCCTTGAAAATTAATACACTGATAGTCAGAGTCACTCTGAATACCGATCAATTGAAAGAATGAGCTAACCTAAAAATGTGAATTTTTTATGAGTTATTAAATATAAAGAAATAATGCAAGTACTACAACGCATTTGTTTTTGTTTGGTGTGAGTTGCTTTTATTTTTCTCCAAAACTCTACAGTAAAATGCACTGAAAATAAATACAGTGATAATCAGCGTCACTCTGAATACAGATTAATTTACAGAATGAGCTAACCTACAAAGGGACACTTTTTATGAGTGCTTGAATATACAGAAATAATCAGTGTTAGGACGCATTATAAAAAACATTCATATTATTTATATTAAAAATATTTGTAGTAATTAATGCACAATACAAACGTTTATATACACATGTAATCTATTTACAAACATTAAAATAAAAAAATTTAGTTAAAATAAGCAAAAGTATAAAGGATATACCGGTATAACAGCTTCTTTGCATGCATTTTGACAGCTCGCAGCACCCGTATGTACACAGGTACACGCGCAATACAAAAAGCGCGTCTGGTTTGACCGCAGTGGGAAGAAAGGAGAGGGGGGATTTCAGGTTAGGGATGTTCCAAAATGACTGATCTACTGTGATGTGTGTACTGACCTGAGGTCTACTCTAGTTTGTTCACGCTAATGTGCCTGTGTCTGTACCATAGATAATTGGCTGCATCTGTTCACTGTGTGCGTGTGTTTGTGTGTGAGATGAGTCACACTGACTCATGCTGTGTATTTCGACTAAGATGCAGACTCCGGTCTGTTCACGACAGTTGGTTAATCACAGTCTGCATTTGTTGCATGACTGTATTTTGTCTATCATAAGGAAACACCTGATGTGTTTGTCTGAGCACAGCTAGAATCAAAAACACAAGCTTTGAATATTGTAACTGTGCCAAATCCATCTATTTATTTTAACAGTTTTATTGTATAAATAAAACAAATATGAGCTGTGATTTTGATTACATGTAAGTTCAATTACATTTTATGAGATTTCTAAACCATTTTTAAACTTTGAAAACAGTTTTCCTTTATGTAATTCCAGGATCTTAACGAATGTCATGAAGTGATTGATAATTCCCCAGACATGGACAGGCTGAATCAGAATGTTCCAGAACATGGCCGTCAGACTCATCAGGTCTTACAGGTGAGTGTGTGTGAGCTGAGAGGGTGAATTTGACATTTCAGAATCTTACACACACACACACACACACGTTGGGTTTACATGTTTTATGGGGACATTCCATAGGTGTAATGATGTTTATACTGTA
>JAUMHQ010000093.1:2100879-2111930 GCA_032361165.1 Enteromius paludinosus | reverse complement strand
TTATGTCCATGTACTGAACTGTTATTATTCAACCATGTCAAGGTAAATTCAGTTTTCCATTCTATGGCACCTTTAAGACTGCTCATTCATCTAGTTTTAGTTCCATGTTAAAACGGCTACAATATAAGTATTATTGTGGAATTTGAAATGGAATCAAATGGCACTTTGCGTCTTGCTGATGGTTTATTAATGTTAGCATTTCCTTTGAATTTTCACTTTCATTTTCAACCGGGTTGCCTTCAACACTTTTGACAGTTAATCAATAGATTCAGCCTGCACATGAGTAAAATGCATTTCTGAATACCATTTCACTTATCAAGAGAGTGGCTCCAGTGGAGAAATGTTTAGGTTTTATCAGACTGGATGGACTGCTTAGTTCTAAAGTTAGAAGAAGGCATATATAGTAAGAGAGAGTTAAGGCCTTTGCTTATATTCAGAAAGCTGTGAATCTTCTATGCAATAGCTGACTCTGCCTCAGATATTTACCATTTCACAGATAAGATTGCATTTCAAAAGCTAAAATACTCATGTGTAACCATTTTGTGTTAACAACGATAAAGGTTTGTTTGAACATCCGTTAAAAAAAAACTTGACCTTACGCTACTCTTGAGCTATTTCGGGCTGTCCACTTTGGAATCGCATCAGTGTATTTGTGTTATACATGGGGCCCGGAAATTGCACCATGATAATGATGAGGGCTTGTTTGAACTTACATTAGAAGAACTTGACCTTGCCCTACTCTGTTGGACTATTTCAGGCACTCCAGAATCACATTGCTCATTATACATTGGGAACATGTAATGCTACAGATCTGTGATGTTTTGTTGGATTCTCTTATTTTGTTTTATTAGCATCCACTGTAACTATTAAACAAATATGTGTTCAGCTAGCAGATTTCAAGCCTGATGCACCCAAGCATATATGTTTTTACGTTTATCTAAGAGTAATTTGTTCAATGCCAATTCAAGTAGGCTATTAAGGGATAGTGATCATGTTGATCCAAATGAGCTGATTTGCAGTCCACCCCCCTGTTCGCAATGTGTGCATGACAATAACATGAGACAGCCGGCGAGAGGACAGCTGTCCAACGTGCCACCCATGCGACTTCCAATACATTTGTCTTAATGAGGCGTCAATAGTCCTCAACAGACTACGTGCCGATAAAATATGCCTTTTTAAACTCAGATTAACTAAAACATTCGGGTTGCATTAAAAAAAGCAACTTTCTATCACAGTGAAGGAAACTATGTTTCTATTTTAAATTCCCCGGATGTCTTATTAAGCTGTTTTAACTGCTTCTTTTTTGTCTCGTCCGTTTTCTTTGGACTGGCGATGGCAGTCGGGCAGGTGACAGCTGTGCTGTTCTGTGTTGTAGCAGAAGTCAGTGAGTGGACGGTTTGTCATAGCGCTTGACATTTACATCACAAAAGCAGCGTACAGACGCACACGCGCGCGCAGCGCTCTTTACTCCACGCGACACGCGAGAGCACCACAGAAACACAGTCTTCGTCGTTTCCCAACGTTTCCGATCGATTGGATATACGTTTGAGCCTTACTTTCCAAACTGGTAGGTGAAACCGTTTATCTTCAATATTTTTCCAATGATTCGCCTGTCACGCTGTAGAGTTGCAGTTTTGTACTCCAAAGACACCGTATATAGGCTATTGATTAACCATTAAATGCCGTTTGCTAATCGCTTTGCATTGTGTCTAAAGAAAATTGATAAATTCACATATTTATTATCTCAAAAATCGAAAACTATAGCTGACTATAGGCTATTAAGCATTGTCCAGCCAAACTTTATTGTAATTTAACTATGTGGTAAATGTTTGTAAGTTTGTAACAAGATATATATATATTTTTTTTTTTCATTAACGAGTGCAGTAAAGTGTAGAGTTATTTAACAAATAACTTAAAGGCTGTTTAATCTTCTTCACATACAAAAAATGTATACTTTATACTCCCTTGGACACTCTCAAAACACATAATGGCTTAAAGGAAAAAAAACTGATTTCCCTGATTTACCCTACCATACACTTTTCTGACCTTATTATGCCCAGCCTGACCCCTCGGTATGCCTTTTTGATTGTTTAGTCTTTATTAGTGTAAATAGTCTTTCATCTGTGATTTGACCTGATTCATTCTTCTGTCTGTACCACATTTTAGAAAGTGTAAAAACTGAACGTTTTCTTTTTACTTGTTTTTCTGAGTGAATTCTTTGACTGGCATGTAACTATTACAGATATAGAGACTGACCCCTTTAGATTATATCTGAAATTAAGAATGTGTTTGATTTGTAAAACATTCCAGTCTGTTCTTTATCCAGTCTCAAATATGTGACTACATTCATGTTGGTTTTAATGTTAATGTATAGTTTTGCCGGATGTATAGACCCGTATGTTGATCCAGGATCATGTCTTACTTGGCAATATCACGGTGACCAAACAGGTATGAGGTTTAGCTTTGGCATGGTCGTAGTAGAGAAAGTGGTTTAGTTTAGAAAAAACTGCATCAAAGACACCGTGATATACTGTGTACGGAGGTGAACCAGTGTTAAAAAGAGGGATTTTCGTATTCTAGTGTTGCATGTCATATCCTGTCCTCTACTGTACTGTAAGTCAGCAATGAGTCATACTGATCTTATATTCTCTCAGTGCTTTCTGTGCCAATGTTCATTATGAAATGGAAGTCTGGGTCATAATTCTCTGGCATTTTGACAGACTGCATTGATCCCTCTGCCCCATTAATCACAGCACTTTCATAAGGGCAGAGGGACAAAGTGTTATGAATGTATAGGAGGTATGACTGCATTTCCTACTAATACACAATCTTAGTTTAATCTCATTGTTTGAACTCCATGATACGGCAAGATAAGCGTGACATGAGCTGCAATAAAGCATGTAAATAAGGCCACAGATTCAGGACAGACAAATGCTGTGCCTTGTACTGATTGCTTTTGTTTGGCTTTATTATGTTTCACCCACACCCCTGTTTTGTTTCATTCAGATGCTCTAGATTACCTTGAATGAATAAAGTCATATTTTTGAAGATTTAATTACACTTTCAACAGATGACTTTTCTTTAAGTAAACCTCTACTCCATTCAGTGTTACTGGGTATGGTGCTGGCTACTTCAACCAATAGAATTGTTGAAAAAGGTCACACAAAATGTCATCTGACTTATAAACACTGTATATTTCACAAATTCTATTACCATTTTTTTATTTTTGCATCTTATTGTTGGTAAAAATGGCTTTACTGGAGTGACATAATGTATGAAGGTCTTTAATTCACTGAGACTTTAATTAAGTTTCATCATAAATCACTGTATAATCATTTTTTGTTTGTTTTAAAACAGTAATCATTCATTTCTTTTGATATTTTAATGCTCATCCTCTGTGTGTGTATATGCATTTTCTTCAGGGTGTATGCTGTGTTTTGGTCAGTCATCCTTTTTCCGCTTTAACCACCCAGAGGAGGCCCTCAGGATGAAGAGTTTGATGCCAGGTGGAAGCCCTGGATTTACCAGTACCTACAAAAAACACTCAGGTATATATATATGAAGAAGCTAAATTATACTGACCTGGAATCTGGTAGTGTAAGACAGCTGCTTGGGATGCAATGGGGAGTTAAAGTTGCTCTAGGCACTCAGAAAAAGAGAGTGAGAGAGCACTACATTTCCGAATAATGGTGCACATTCCGTTGATTTAATTACTAAACGTTATAGCAAACGGGGCACAGAGAGGCATTGTACCCTAGATAATTATAACAAGTTCCAGACACTGCTCAGGTGACACAAATCTGCCTAAAATAACTCTGCCTAATCCTCCCTCTTTAATATCCATGTTATTGGAGAAAACTCCAATAACATCAAACTCTTTGCCCATTTTAAACACTGCCCTCACTCATTCAGCACTGACTCGTTTCAAAAAGGCCAAAATGCAGGAAGTGAGATCCTTGAGAAATCGCTTTGAAAAGAATAGGAATTTGAATGGCCATAACAAGCACTCTGTCAACTGCTGGAAGTCCCCTGTTGGGTGACCTTGGCTTTGACCCTGTGTGTTTAGAATCCTTGAATACCAGATTGGACATTTTAAAAACATGGCACTGTGACAATAATGAATATAACATTGTTGTTATGCCAGTTTGGGTATTAACTGCTGAGTACATCACTATTTTTCTGATGACCCTGAGTTTTCATTAGTTAAAAAAAAAACATTCAAATGGCTCTTTAGTCTAATTTAAAGTTGCCTGTACATTTTGATACAAATTCAAATGTATTGCATTTAACAATATGACACACACTTGCAATTTGCAAATTGCTTGTAGAAATAAAATTATTTTTCAGCTTACAAGCTATGAGCAAACAGCAAAATAGCTGTTTCTTATAAAGCAGTATGGGTTTTATGTTTTATAATTACAGAAAGGTCATTAAATGCAATTTTTCAGTTTAGTAAACATACCAAATGTTTTCAGTTGTTATTAAAGGTTCTCGTTTTTTGTTCTACCACATCTGTGTTTATATTCATCTTTCAGGCCCTGTCCCGTTCAGTTCTTTATTTTTCTATCTTTTTAAATTCTTAGCCACTTTTTTCCGCTCTTACATAGGAACTACTTGAATGATAGGAATTATTTAAAAAATAAAAGAATACTTGTGGGGTCACTTCCCTTATGTGTTGTGAGCTCAAAATAAAGTGTTTATTGCACGGTTAGTGTACCCGTGGCCCTGGCTGCAGAGAGCGAACGGAACTGAGTGCGTTCAGCTGGTCTTGAGTGTGCAGAATGAGTCATGCCATAATTCAGGCTCCGTTCTCCTCTGTCCGCTCTGACCTTTGGGCTGAGGGTGGGATTCTTGCCATCCGCAGTCTGTAGGCACACCCTGAGTGTGTAAAAGGGGGAGGTGTGTGTTTGTGTGCATTTTACCCAGCCCTGTCCTGCATGGGTTTAGCCCACATGTGGTATGAGTGAAATATGGTCCTGACAGTTTTAAATATAGAATTTCACATCCATGTGATTGCCAGATTTGAGAAATAGATGTCTGATTTAGGTTTTCTTGTTGTTCAATTAAAAATAGCTAGTATATAGTGAACTATTTTATATAAAGGGTGGTCATAGTTTAATAAAAAAGTATGGTTCTGGGTAAAGTTTTAAAAGTCCGTTTTAGCCTTCATAAAAAAAAAATCTATTGAATGTATTTATCAGATTTTTTTATTCATGTAAGAAGAAGCTTTCCTATATATTTGGGTCTAAATTTGACAAATGTTCAGGTTTGAAATAAGTCTCATCCAAGGCTTTATTCATTTAATTAACAATTTAATAAAGCAGTTGTAGTGTGACAAAATACTTCAGTTTATGTGAAATAATGTTCAAGATAAAATTTTTGGAATCATCAAATGTTTTTATTCTCTACAGAAACCCATGGGCAGCACAATGGAAACCACCCTTCTTTGCATGAGCGACCTCGTCCTGGACACGGCACACTTGTGCGCTCTATTGAGAAGGATCTTCAGGACATTATGAATTCTCTGACTGTGGATGAAGGCCAGACTTCCTCATCTGAGCAATGTAAAAAAGCCCGCCACCCCATTCAACAGCCTGCCATGCTCAATGGTAGCGGCCATAGGTTTGTCTCCCCTCCAACCAGTCCTGGTATTTTGTCCGTAAGTTCCAGCTATGAAAATACCAGTCCTCCTTTCACCCCCCTCGCCACCCCTTCTGTGGTTAGCAGTCAAGGGGCTTATTTGGACTCCACTAATACCCGTTCCACCAGCTACACCCACATTGTCCAAGCCCCGGTGCCACAGCCACGCACCTTTGCATCCAAAGCCAGCAGTTCCAACGGAGGACTAAAGGATCAAGAAAATCCCAGGCTCCAAAAAAACTTGACTGAAACCCCCTCGAGCCCAGCAACAAACCGTAGAGGTAAGAGTCCACATCTGGCCCAAGGGTCCTCTTTTGGGTCTTTCTCATTTTCATCTGTAGATTTAAGCAGACAGGTCAATGCTAGACTCACCTCTTCATCCTCAACAGGATCTTCCAGCCCCAGATCCAGTGTTGGCTCATCAGTCCAAGAAACTTCTTCCAGTCTTCAGCCCCATCCACGTGCACACCTTCCTCCAGACAGCCCCCAGACATCCCGTCGTGGTGTAGAACCATCCACCATGCGTGAACTTCCTCCTCCCAGCCCATCCACAGCACGCAGAGGTGTCCTTGGAGTGCCAGTTCTCCCTGGAGCTCTGCCAGGCATTCCTTTGACCTCTCGTGGCCGAACTGTACCAGAGAGTCCTCGTCTCCAACGACGAGCCATAGCTGAGGAAGAAGTAGGAAATACAAGATTGCATGCCAGAAGTCCATCTCCTGTATCTGCTCTTTTGAAGGACCAGTCTTGCGGTAAGCAGAAGGGGAGTCTCATCCCAGTTCTAGCCTCTCAGGCAGGTGTGTCTCCCCTCACTAGTCCACGTAACCAGAGAAAGAACACCAGGGAGCCTCGGCAGGTTCAGCCGCGCACACGGGAACGCAAGAACAGCATTTCAGAGGTCAGCGACAAAGAGGAAGACCTACTGGAGTACCATCGCTGGCAAAGAGAGGAAAGGATGCGTGAGCAGGAAATGGAGAAGCTGGTATGTCTCAGCATGTGTATTTTTACAGTATCTGCTTAAACTTACAGTAAGCTTACAGTAAGGTTAGGACAAACTTACTTATTAAGTACTAGTTCTAGCATCAAGCTATGAAATAACAAAAAAAGATGTAAACTACCACTTACAATGCAAGACATTTATAATGTTACAAAAGATTTCTTTTTGCAAATTAATGATGCTTGTTTGAACTTCCCATTCACCACAGAGTCCTGAAAAAACTGCATTATGAATACTGAATACGAATACTGAAGTAATGACTTCTGAAAATTCTGCTTCGCCGTCATAGGAATTTTATTACATTTAAAATACAAAACACTTGACAATAGGATATGCTGAAGTGTTTAACGTTTCTAATTAAATCTAAATATGAGATCTGGCATTAATAAAGTCCTGGTTTGTCGAAGTGGATGCAACAGATTGCTGTACAGGACTGATGAGAGTATTTGTTTAATGAGGCTTTGAGTGTCATTGGTTTTTGGAGTGGACTTGGAGTTCAGCGGGTGGAGTTTATATGGAGACAGTTTTCTGGTAAAGACATACAGCAGTCAGGAATAACATGCGGATGTAAATTCCTGAGGCCTTTTTAAAAGCTCATGTGCAGAACGTGTGGCTGCCCAAAGACTATATTTACCCGACACAATCTCAGTGCTTTGAGCTGCCCTCCTCTTCATATGCACACACACATACTGTCCTCCTTTAACAGTCTAAACGTTCGTCTCCACCATAGCCCCTAAATTAACCAAGCATAGACATCATCTCTCTCATTTAAACCTATTAAAAACCCCAGACACTCCTTGGGTGCATCTCAAATTCCCATATGGAATTGCCATTCATCATCTTTGTTACTCGCCACCTTCTTTATCCCTGAAATTATATACATCTTCAGTGCCTCCAACCAACTCCTTAATGGCATTTTTATGATGAAGTACTGTAACCTTTCTTAAAAGTACAAAACTCACACAAGCCTAATTATATGCGGCAGCCACAGAGAAGACACATTCTTTTTATCCCCTTGAGAAAAACTTTTTTACTACATTTACTATGAGACAGAACTGAATTAATTCAGAATAGGAAGTCATTTTCCATAATAAGTCTCCGGTCAGCATTTCGAGACAATGGTAGGAACGTAAGCTGTATTATGAACATGATTCCACTGTGTTTGGGTTCAACTTTGTCCAGTCGTCTCTGGTCTGTCTGGCAGAGTTGTCATGGTTACAGCACAGCTCTGTCCAATAGTGTGGCAGCTTGAAAGGTAGTGCTAGTTTTTGTCCAAAAGATGCTGAATGGTCTTTTTAAAGTATCACTATTTGAGAGGACTTGTGCCACATCCAAGCACAGCTGTATTTAGCACTGATCTCCATCCTAATGCCATCAAATACACAGACATTAATTGTTAGCTACAAAAAAAATGACATTTCTGAGATTTACACTGGTTCTTTTTCAGAAAGGCATTTGGGAGATAAGGAAAAACAAAACAAAAGCAAGCAGTGAATTACAAACAAGAGAAAAAGCATTAGGAATCTGATCATTTCTTTTAATCCTGACGAGAGTTAATGTTGCTTGTGGGGTAAAGTCATATTTACTCTTAAATCCCCTCACGTGTCTGTGTTTACTCAGTTCTAGGTCATGGCCCAGTTGGCTTGAAATGTTTCTTGTCTGTTCTGCTGTAGTATTTCTGTGCTCCGCCTACCTTTTATCTCTCTCTCGCACACACACAGTCACACATATATTTTCTAGACAGCTGTATCCTTAACAATATGGTTCTCAGCTGGGGTCCTTTAGAAACCAGATATTACATTTAACATCAAGTGTTAACCCAGCACTCATAGAAAAATGTTTACTGAGCAAAGGTAATGACATATACACTACACTTTAAAAATTAGGGTTGGAAAGTCTCTCACATGCATTTAATACTAATAGTTATACTGTGAAATGTTATTACCATTTACAATAACCGTTTTTGTAATGGATGGATGGAACGCTCAAAATAACAGCATTCATTTGAAATATACAGTATTTTTACTGTAACTTTTTTTTTTTATCAATTTGATGTCTTTACTGCATAAAATTAATCATTTCTTTATAAAAGTCATTCTTAACCTTTGAACATTTATGTGTTAGGATGAATAGGAAAAATACAACTACAGATGCAATAGAAAGTGTGATAAATTTACTTTTTATTTTGTTTTATATATCCCAGCCTAACACATGAAAATATTTGACCACATTTATTTTTATGAACCGCATTACCGAGTGACAAGCCTAATTGGATGCATAGACTTTGATGTCAGTGAGGATTAGGGAGTACCTTCTCCCTTTTAAAACTACCCGTGCAAAAATTATGTAGCTAATTGCATTTATTATTTTTGGCTCTGGATGCACAAGCAGAGAACTTGCTTTGCCCCACACACAAACACAAACATTTTTTGTCTTTAGAGTATGTCTACATTTGTCTCTCTCTGGTTTACTGAAGATTTGGAGCTCATTTTGTCTTTTGTTCCTGTCTCTGTGTTTGTGGAAGCTAGAGAACTAGAGCATTTCGTACGATAAACCACATGAGGGCGATATGGCACCAAATTTTGTATGAAAGAACTTTTGCTTTTTTTCTTTGTTTACCAGATTTAAAACATCTAAAATCAGTTTTAGCAATAAACTCACTGTTTTCTGCTGTAACTAAAAATACTTGAAATACAGAAGCTTATTAGGTAAGGTTAAGAATCTGTTTAAATTCCCTCTTCACATAAGTACTTGACTTTGTTTTTATGAGAGAGAGTAATAAAGACAAAATATTAGAAAGACTTCTATTTTTGTAATAATTTTTTTTTCACTAGCACAAAAATTCACAAGGCTAGTTCTAACTATATGATACAATTTACGTTTCAGTACATTTTCAGTCTCCTAAGAATGAAGTAAATTCCCCATCTTGGCTGCTGTGCCCAAATAGCGGCAGTCGTGTCATAACGTAGCGTTTGCACACAGAGGTTTAGTGCGCTGTGCTTTGTGTTGGTCTGTGTTGTGGCATCTTCAGCATGCATACCAGCTGTGCTGACACCCTTTTGTTGGAGAAGAATGCTGTTGCTACGTTACCCATCAGTTAGCGTTTACTTGTTCCAGTGCTCTGTCTGCACTCTCCTGACAGGGGAGACCTCGTTAAAAGAGAAAAGCATATGTTTCCAGACATTTTATTGGCTGGTCTGGGGAAATAATGGCTCGGTGATAAAGACTTTTATGGCACTGAACACCTAGTGCGTTATATTCAGTCTTTTGTAGTTAACGAAAACTGTATTTGTCTGTATGAGTCTCAGGCCTGTCTTATTGTAAATTATATTTGTTTAAATAATCCGCTACTTCATCGAAATCGAATCTGATTAGCTGAAATGGATGGCTGTCCCCTGCCATGCTATTTTAGTAATGCCACTTGTGTCATCTAGCCAAGCAGAGCTGGGTATTGTCCATGTAAAATATAATGAGCCCCAATGCCTAGAGCGCTAGTTAGTCTGGCTAGAGCTACGAGAGAACACTGTGACTCTGGCAGCCTGTAAGTAGATAGTATACACACACACACACACACACATACTAAATGTAGGTAGACGGATGGCAGCAGCTGACTATCATAGCGGGGTGAGAGGTCGTTTGAGTGTGCTCCGAGGTTTGGGTGTCAGTAGCTGGGTTGAAGGAAAGTTTGTGAATTTGTGAGTCACTGTCACCGATGTGTGGATTATGATCTGCATTTTTACTTGTTTAATGTGCTAGGTGCTGAATGAATCCTGTAGGATATTTATAGGGGGCTCACACAGTGTTGTAAGTGGTCTTCAGTATGTTTGGTTGGTGTCAAGTTGCAGTTAGTTTAAGCTCCTGAAAGAGCAAGCGAGAGTGTTAACTGTATGTTTACATCATTTCAGGCCGTTGTGTGGGTTTTTATGCACAGCTGAAAGCTTCTTTTTTGTGTTTGTGTTTGTTTATAGGAGAGGCAGAGACTTGAAACCATCCTGAATTTGTGTGCCGAATATAATAAGAGCGATCCTTCGGTGGGCGTGGACACACAGAGGGTGTGTCATTTTCCGGGGATGGAGGAGGCCTGTATTCGGCGACCCGGCCCTGACCCTGCGAGTGTCCCAGCCCAGAGTTCTCACAGACAAAGAGAGAGTGAGGAGGAAAACCTGAAAGAGGAGTGTAGCAGCACTGAGAGTCAGCACCAGGAGGTACAACACACACATACTCATGCCCACAGACTATCAGAGATACTCCTGCTTATTAGACTTATACACATACAGAGAGGGAAATACAGTAAGATCCAAAGATCTGTGGCCGGTTGCATAAAGCACCTTAAGTTTTTCCCTTAAGTTTTTCCCTTAAGGTATAATTTCACCTTACCTAAGGCAATAACTTAAGGGTGTTGCATATAATCCCTTAA
>JAUMHQ010000093.1:2087395-2100779 GCA_032361165.1 Enteromius paludinosus | reverse complement strand
CTACATACCTTCTATGTACATATCAGAGAACAATTTAAAATATTCTCTCAATGCATTCTATGGCACCTTTAAATGCTATAACAGAGTGCATTTATTTAACTGTAGCCAAATTTCCCAAATTATTTTTTATTGTAGTCTAATGAAAATCTGAGTGAACATGAAATTTCAGCTTTCTAGCATACCAGGAAGGGTTTATAGAATACAACTGTGTTTAAGGCCTCTAAATATGCATTTTCAGGTATTTTACAAGCAGGTCATTGAGGTTTAGGAATATTCCAGGAAAAAGATGTTCACTTGCTGGCTACTTGTTTGATTATACCAGTGGTAAAACATTTGCAACCTTTAATTTTCCAATCCTTAACTTTAACACAAAACAAAATATGCATAAAAATCATGATTTTAAAACATTATAATTAACATTATACTCTAAACCAACATCTAAACCAACAATAAATTAATTTTTAGGGGGAACCAATACATTATCAATATGAGTGCTTGGCTCCCTGAGCATTAAACAAATTCACACTTGTTCTTTTCACAACGTCTAAATAAAACTTAAACAGATGAAAAGAGATACTCTTGGATTTCTTTAAGATTGAAGAGATGAGGAATGTGCTACTGGATCTAACACACACAGACAGGTTTATGCACGCTGGACAATGTTCTACTTAAATCGTTCACATCTGGACACCAATCCTCAATCACCCACACGGCCAGGCTCTGCAAACACAGTGGAGTGGAGTGAACTGTATCAAGAGAACAGTGAGTTCAGACAGCCTCCTTCAGCCAAAATATCATCCCTCTCTCTCACACACGCTTGCACGTAAACTGCCATGGATCTTCGTTTCTCATCACAGTACCATGTGTGACTGCGCTTATGACAGTAAAATAGATAAAAGGAAAAAAATTGAGTCACGGAGAGGAAAAACAACAGTGCTAGAGAAAGAACCAGAGGAAAGCGATGAAAGAGAAGAGGATTGTTGTTTACGACTTGCAAAGCATAAATCCTTTGGCGAGAAAGAGATGACAAGATGATGGCTAAAAGAAACTGTGTGGATTCAAACAAAAGCTTGAGACACTTTGTAACACAAGGCAGCAAATTCCTCCTCGTCCTCTGAAGCTTGGCGCTGTGTCCATGAGTAAAGTTTGCTATGTTCTGCAGTATGGTACACCTCTTTGCCCACACTTCCTTTTTGTCCCCAGGGTGTGTCGATGTTCTTTCATATTATGGTAAATAATGACTTGAAATAGCCATAAACATCTGTTTTCAAGCACCCTGTCCTCTCAGATTGACCATTTAGAGGTTGCAACACGTTTGCAAGTAAAGACGGTAAAATCATCAAGCGTTCTACACATGTCATGTAAGTTTAAATCTGCTCTGAGGAATGAAAGGAATGTTGTTAAACTCTAAACTGTAAGTGCTTGGTTGACCGAGATAAGTGCATCATAAAGTACCACATCATTAATTTTTTAACGCTTGTGTTTAACGAGCAAAACACATTATATTAGCCACCAGGGACGAGCCATCACTCCCTTCTGTAGTGTTATGCTAAACTATTTGAGTGCAAATAAACCAATGAAATAAAGCAGAATCATATGCAGACAAAAGAAGTGAGAGAGAAAAAAGCACTGTTGGGATTAATGATGAAGTTATGATTATATTCTTGCTGCTCCTTATACGGTCCACATGGCTATCCCATCCGAACAGTGTCTGTAGTCTAAATATCCATAACTTAAGTGGATTATATTATCAACAAAACTGTCAGAAGAGGGTTTTTACAACCTAGTAGGACACAGATGGTTGCCGGAACAGTGCCTCCTAGTGGTAACCTAAACAATTACACATGGGTTGCATTTATTCTGACTGAGGTGTCGCTATAAATACAATTCACTGCCTGGAAAGCAGAAGTCCTGAGTCAGTTCCTTCATGACAGTTATACCGCCAAGAGGCATTACAACACATAGAAACACACAACAAAGTCAAACAAATCTCGCTCACCTGCTGGGTGGAGAAGCCCTGCAGCAACTAGTGGCTTTAATAATGACTTCATCCTCTTCATGTGCTCAGGTGAGGTCATTCATAACAAAGCACCGACAGCAAAAACAGATCAATGAAAGGAGTCAAAGATATGAGCATCTGCCCTAGATAAACATAAGCCCTGGTTTGACCTCAGGTGCAACATAGCGTCATTGCTTGGGTTTGTCGACTGTATTTAGGATCTTGTCAGCGTGAAGAATGGCTTTAGGGTACACGCCGTCTTTTCATTCAGGGAAATGTCGCCATATATCATGGGAATCTGTCTGTCATATGCTGTCAGGAAGTGCACGCGGTGATGAATGGTGCAATGACGGCAGCGTAAATCTTGAATGAGCTTCTTTAGAAGACTAAGGAAATTGCTGCAGTAGTTGTCGTTTTGCCACAACAAGTGCTCTAAACTGCAATTAAAACAAATGTCACAAGATGTTAAAATTTAGTCAGGAAAGTTTTGTGGGTGCCCAACATTTGGATGATTAAAGTCTCATATTTTGATTTTGTGAGTCCCCAACAACAGGTTGACATGCAAAGAATGAATTTGCATTGTCATGCAGACCAACGCAGAAAGACCAAGAAGCTAATATTTCATGTTGAAGTCAACATCAACCGGCTTTGGACTTTTAAAAATGACTCGTTTCAAAGATTCAGAATCAAATTCCTTTTGAGAGACAAGAACTTGATGCTTCAGGCCTAGTTGGTGGACTTTCAGATTTACAATTTCGCAGGATGTTTTTTTATTTACTTAGAACTGTTAGAAAAAAATAATTTTCAAAAATCCATAATAGAGGCACTTTAATCGAATTCTTTAAGAAAACATTGTTATTTATATTATTTGTTATTTATATGAGATTGAGTTGAATCAACTGGTGTGACATGTTGAAACTGTAATCACAACATTTATATTTGTATTTCTAACATTTTGTTTTGTTAGCTGTGTGAAGGACTGATGGCAATGTTACATGACCTGATTGACACAGGGTTCCTAATCTCTTAAGTACTACAGATTTCAGAGGAAATAATGAACGTATCACTGACAGCAGCACTCTGACAGAGAATGGAGAGGGGCCAAACCAGGATGGATTTCCCAGACGGCCCCTTTGCTGTCCAAAGCAAACACAGGTCCCACTGTCCCCGAGGTGTCAGGCTCCGTGTGTACAGTGAAGCTTCAGACACTGGGGCTCTTTCAGACTCTGTCAGACTGACACAGGAAGAGAGATGGCACACACACAGACACAGATCATGCCAGATTTAGATCCTATTATACACAAGTTTTAATTAAGAAGTTGTTGATCTTGAAGCTTCAGCCTGGCATAAGTACATACAGTGGGTCTTTGTGAAGGTTGGGGCAGGGATTTATTTTCTTCATATAATTAAAAAAAAAAAAAAAGATATGAGGATTTTTCACGGTGCCAGATACTGTTTCCTACATTAACCTATTATATCCGGATGTTTTTTTCTTCTTTTTCTTCTCTTTGCAGATTTATTATCGCAGAAGGATAATACATGAAAGTAACCATATGCAAAGTCCGAAAAAATGGGAAAGGGGGTACGTTTTTTTTCTTTCTAATTTTCCGAGTCAACCATTCTGAAAATACTCTTTGATCATTCTTCTGCGTATCTTGCCACAACGTCTCTGGTATTTTTTCTTTCAAAGGGTTCTCTTTTGAAGAAAGTGTTTGAAGAGAGAACTGAGGCATAGTAGGCCTCCTTGATAAGATGGAGGCTGAATCCTACCTACATCACAAGCCGGTGTTCCAGGTAGAGAGTCAAATCTTTCATCACAACATAACTAGAGCATCTGAAGATTGAGCCATCAAAGCTGACAAACTCATCTAGTGTTCATTTCACACCGAAGAGATGGCTTTTATTCTTATGTTCGCATTAATAGTTAAATACGGAAAATCTGGATCTTTCGCACAGTTGATGACTAGTTTAATCATAAAACTACTTACTGAAAAGATAATGGCATAATAATAGGGGAACATTTTTTGAAATATACACACAATAATAAAAAATAAATTAATTACACAAAAATGATATAAATCCAGAGCTTAAAGTATTCATGAAAACTAAACAACAGTCTTAGCAGAACCCTTATTATTGTTTTAAATAATCAGTTTTCTGGGTTAAAGGAGTTTTGGGTTCACCCAAAAAGGAAAATTACGCCATATTTTACTCACTCCCAAGCCATCCTGGGTGTATATGACTTTCTTCTTTCAGATGAACACAGTCTTGAGTTTTTACAAAATTTATGCTGCATTCCAGACAGGTTTTTGAGCCCGTAAGTCACGACTTCAAACCACGACTCACGACTTTCCAGGCAAGTCACACCAAACTGGGAGGTGAACAAAACATGCCGTAATTTTCATTTTTGGGTAAACTATTCCTTTAAGTAGTTTTTTTAATTACAGTGGTGTCCACCATTAAAAACTTGAATACATACATACAGTATAATCCCATGCAATATATGGACTTTGTCTTTGGACATGTGTTCTGTGTTAGATATTTAATATAGATTTTTCCAATACACAGACACACTCGTACAGTGTCCAATCGGTTTCCTTCAAAGCATCAAAGGCTCAGCTTGAGAGGACCCTGTAGGCTTCCTGTATGCTCTGATAATCAAGTTAGAGCACTAAGCTAACCTATCTGCTTCCTGACTTTAATTAGAACGGCTGAAAGCAGCCCTGCCTGCAAGATTTACGCACACAGCTCTATCAAAGGCCACTTTGTATTGAGCACACCACACAACAAAGGAGGGCAAAGCCTCAAAGCCAAGAAGCAGACCTCTGCTGCCCTAGGACTAATCCTGTCATAAGGAGTTCTCTTACAATATCGTATTATTTGGGATTAGAAGGAAAAACCAGATTTGGGGTTTTAGAGTAGACCAGAAACTACATTCAAAATCGAATCAAACTGATTTTAGGTTTGTAAGAGTTACCAGTAACAGTATAGACCACTGGTGAAAATCAAAACGATTTTTTTGTTGTAAAGTAGGAAGGTAACACTAATAAAGACCCACATTAGTATATGAAATTCATCATGACAAGAGTAACAAGTTAAACATTTGTTGACCAAAACAGCTGTTTGACAGGTTGTCAAACTTGTCATTACATTATCTGTTTTGTGTCTTAATGTATATCACTGCTAAATGTCAAACATATATAGGATATAAGATACATATGTAAATAAAAGTAAATAATTCAGAATATTAGAGATATACTAACATTGCGATAAAAAAAACACTCTTCTAAAGAAAGTACATTTAAATGGATATTTTTTCCCCGTGATATGCCAAAAAACATATCCATTTAAAATGTACTTTCTTTTGAAGAGTGTTTTTTTCCCAGATGATCTGCTAGATGAGGATGATCTGAACAAAAGAGGCAGAAATAATATAATTCATTAAAGAGTATTAGCTGATATTGGATATGGTGCCAATATACAGTAAATCTTTACAAAACAAAGCTTTCAAAACTCTTAATACAAAAACAAATCAGGAAAAAAACTTATTATTATTATTTTTTTTCATTTGATTTATTTGAAGGCAAAATTAAATCAGTCAGGTTTACAGACATGGACTGTCAGTCATGGAAACTGCTCGTGGAGATCATTTCCAACAAAATAGTCTTTCTTCGATGGCTGTATTAGTTTCACAGCAATACGCATATCATAAACGTCAATGAGAAATAGCTTTAAGTCATTTTTCAGCACCCTCAAAGTGCATCCTCCTGAATGTATAGCGGGAACACGAAGAGTATGTGGTGTCCTTGAGTCAGTGCGTGCCCTTCTGGACCATCTGCGTAAAGCGGTTGGTGATGGTGAGCGTCGTGTCGATGAAACGCTCCACACAGCTGACGAGACAAGTCTCCGTTCGCGAGTCCAGCTTGGAGCTCGGTTTGTCCACGCACTTATCCCAGCAAACATCCGTGAAGTTGTGAACCTGAGAAGCACGTTAAAACACGGTTAAACCAGCCAGGCTTGCTAACAGGTTTTGAGCGACAGCACAGCGGTAAGTTACCGAAAGAGTTACCCACCTGCGCTTGAAATTGAGCCTTTTGCTGCTCCACCGCGATCAGACGCTGGAGCTCCGCGTTCTCGGATGAACCAGCCGACGGCATATCAAAGCTAGAACTAAAATCAGCCATGACAAAACTTTAATAACAGATTATATACACAAGAACATGTGAAGGACAAGACAACTTCGCACGCCGACGAACGTGGACGCAACTACTACTTCCGCCGCGAAAATATGACGTCATCACGATTTGCCATGAAAATTGCTCTCCTCTTCATGATTTAGAACTAGATTTTATTTTTTGAAAAAGAATTTCAAATTTATGTTGAGCCAGTTTTTTTATGTACATTATAAGAATGTACAATATTTAAATTAATTATACCTTTAATAAAGAGTTCACCCAAATGCTAATTTTGGGTGCGTTTCTTTGAAAAAACAATTATTCCTTTATTTTGTAATTCTGTTTAATTATCTTCGGTTGGCTTTTCTTATTTAAAATTTAAATACATGTATTCCCAAACTTCTGTATTTGTTAATTTTGTTGAAAAAATAAAGAAAGAGAGATATTGTGTCTTTCTCCATATTATGTATATAATTATTTTATTGATATTATTTGTTAATCTTTCATCTAAGATGATGGACTCTAACACTGTAACATTTTGTTGATAACCCCAGAATGGTAGATGGCGATATCGAGTAATTACAGTGAAACAACGGGCTCCTGAGAGAATGGCCCACTGCATAACCATCATAACATGAATCTGATCTTACATTGTAGTTATGGCTAACTTGATTCGTTTAAGCACGTTCTACCAAAGAGGAATAAGACGTAAGTAATAATTGTAGTGTTTTATCTGGATGACTGACTGAATGAATGAGTTATGATATTACACTGTTCACTGGCATGTCAGCACAGATTTATTTATAATAATTTCAGAAACGTATGACGTCCTATAATTGTAGTGATTTTCGGTACACTTTATTTTAAGATGACCTTGTTCCGATGTAATAACACATTTAAATACTGAGAAATATTGCAGGTACTTACTATATGGCAGTGTTTCCCAACCCTGTTCCTGGAGGCACACCAACACTACACATGTTCCAACTTTTCCTAATCAAACACACCTGAATCAACTCATCAGATCATTAGTAGAGACTCCACGACCAGAAATATATTGGTCAGATAAGGGACACATCCAAAATGTGCACTGTTGGTGTGCCTCCAGGAACAGGGTTGGGAAACACTGCTATATGCGAAGGGTTAGGATTAGGGCTTGGTTTAGGGTTACTAGCATGTAATATAACATAATTTGTTGTTATTACTGTTGTAATGTGTTAAAAGGAAACCTTAAAATAAAGTTTTACCATGTTTTATAATGTTATATTGTATTCCATGTACAGCTGTGCTTCTCTGCCACACACACCTGTCTCGTGGGTTGGTCGCCTATCGGAAGAATCGATACATAGAGCCTTTCCGATTGACCGCAAAGAGTATCCACGCAACCTCAGCACACTCCAGTGAGTGATGACACTGATCATTGTTAAAAATGTATTTAGAATTTAGTAAAAAAAAAAATTCAACATAAAATCGTTGAAACATTGCCCACTTAGTAAATAATATTGCACATTATTTAATACATTTTAATACATTTACTTTGAACCAAAGGATATTTGAATGTTTTTTAAAATGAATATTTTAGAAAAATTATAACTCAGTTTAATAATATTCAAAAATTAAGTGTTTGCAGGCTACATTAGTAGTCAGTATTAGTACTGTAAAAATGACAACTGAATTTCCTTTTTGTCAAAAACACAGTTTCATAAACTCATTTAATTAGCTTTTTTTTTTTTATTCTCTGTTTGTTTTTTTAGCAGTCTCAAGTTCAAGGGCAGCCTCGAAGCACTGGACGGGTGAACGGGTGTTGAGTATAGTTCTGTTAGGCATGGCTCCAGCCGCGTACCTGTGTCCAGGTCCACTACTGGATTACTCTATTGCTGCGGCTCTCACACTGCATGGTCACTGGTTAGTGTGTGTATCTGTCACTTGTTTACATCTGAAGAGCCCTGCTTAATGCTTGGTGCACAGGTTGTTTTACTGAAAGTGGATTTTAGGAACCTCAGTTATCAGTGATGTTAAGCAATATTTAAATAATGTAAAAGTCCTACAAGCACTATTTGCGTTCTATTTGATTTCAATCCTTTATTTCTGTGTTTATCTTCTTCTGCAGGGGGATTGGTCAGGTTCTCACAGACTATGTCCATGGGGATGCTAAGGTCAAGTTGGCTAAAGCTGGCATCTTGTTGCTCTCCGCAGCCACATTCTTCGGCCTCTGTTATTTCAATTACTATGATGTTGGTCTCTGCAAGGCAGTCGCCATGCTCTGGCAAATTTGATTAAACTGACTGGATTTGAAGGATTAATCATCATTTTAAGTACTTGAGGTCTTTTGAAAAGGTGCTTATCTTCAGCTTAACAGATGACAACATACTGTCTCCTAACGTGTGAATAATATTTGTCATAGTTCAGCAGTTACTGTCAATGTCCAGCAGAGGTCAGTGCTTTTCAGTTATATTGGGAATGCTTGATCATATTCACAGTGTTTGTGAAGGTCACACCTGTGTTTACGGTTTGCTTTAAAACCAACAAATTTACTTTAATACACTACTTTATTTGAAGCATGTTATCTTCTTTAGAATTTTAGGATGCTATAGTTTACTAACCACAAATGAAAATAATGTAGTAATGTGCTACTCTATATTGGTGGTGGGAATCTGCAAAGATTTGCCAGTGCAGTCATATGATATAATACAAATTCTAAGTGGTATATTATTGGTATATAGTTTGATATTTGTTCAGCGTTCTTCCTTGGCACCAGCAACTGAGGTTTTCTTAAGGAACCACTCATGGATGGCATGTTTCAAATCAAACTTACAAAACAAACTTGTTGTGAATGTGTATTGGCACCTCTCTGAGGGACCTTGATCTCTTCACAGAATTCAAATAAAGGGACTGTTGTGGACACATTTTCGTATTTATTTTGACTAATGCATTTATGCATTAATGTAGTCAAAGTTGTGTAGTTATTCTGTACACATTTAACAAGGAACCACATTATAAACATGTGAAACGCTGGTTAAGGTGTAATTTTCATAGCTTTGATTCTCCACTGCATAGATTAACATTTGTTTTGGTAATTTTACACAAGCTATGCCATATTCAAAACATAGCATGCTGCTTGTAGCATTTTTCTTATTAAAAAAAGCAAAAATAAAGACAAATCGTGATTATTTATATGATTTCTGTAGAATAAGAGTGAAGTATAGTTCTTCCAGAGGTATCATATTGTTACAAAGGAAATAACAGTAACAGTTAAAGCAACAGTTAAAGACATACAGAAACCACAAAGCAGAAAATAACACTAAAGGGCTCATCATTAGGTCTTTGCATGTGCTTTATCAAGTAAATAGGTCATTAAGTAAAAAAACTTACTTGTCCAGAAATACTTTTTTTATGTGTGTGTAGTGTATATATTATTTATTCTTATGCAAAAGAGTGTTATTAGTTATATTAGCCTCCTTAAACTGATTTATAGGCAATGGTTTGCTTTTATACAAAGCAATTTCTTTTTTTTATCCATATTAAATAAATTAGTAATTTACTTTATGGTAAATTAGTGGGAATAATAAATGTTTGGCTTTGCTTATTATCATATAAAAATACAAAATCAGCAATTTTAGTGTATGGCCAGTAATAAAATCAGCATCATTGACTACATTTCTGTATTAGACTAATTATTTTTAGTATTATTGATTATGATAACCTATAATTAGAACATTTGTCCTTGTCCTGCATGAAAAAAATCTGGTACCTTTAACAGTTGCACTCTTAAGGTGACAATAAGGTAAAGACAGTATTTACACGATGTTGCAAACTATAAAGGCAAACAGATGTGGACAAAATATGTATGAGTTATCCGGCCATGTCTTTTTGTCGTTATATAGATTAGTTCAGTTTATATAAGAAACTATACCTAATCTGGTCTTATAATGCCACAGTCGTGACACGTTAAACCATGTTGAGCCTTTTTTGGTGTAACAACGGTTTCGGAGGAAAACGCTAGCGTGAAACTTACGTGCCTTCCATTCATATTTGGGGCTTTTCTGCTTGTCTATCATGCTTTATTATGTGTATAGTTATAGATAGAGACACGTATAGGCTATTTTCATTACGAACTTGGACTAAAGGCCGAAAGAATCGGTTGAGCTAAGCGTACAGTGAGACAAGAATGACGTTACCTCATAACCAGGAAGTTTGTTAAGGGTAAAGTGTACGTACTGTAACGTGGGTCACACTGCGCGCGAGTGTAGAAGTGAACCTAACTTAACTGTACTCTCTTGTAGTTTATACGACCTATTTTAGTTAATCATGTCAACATTTGTGCTTAAATATGCATTTACTACCAGCAAAGGTAAGCTTTCATTATGTCTGCATCTTACCATAACTTTGTTATTATTCCCTCTGATTTAGCCAAGAGCTGTGACGTTTACTTTAACGGCAAATAAACTGAATTACAGACGAACAAAGAACAGTATGTAAAACACAAATACTGTAGGCTATATACTGTATCATTTTGCACTTATACAATAGCCTATATAGAATGGCAGGCTACTTTATATAGGCTACATGCATCTAAACAAAATAGAATATTTACATTATTAACAGTAACCACAAAAAAACAAGAGAAAAACTATTGTATGTGTTGCATACAGTACATAATATTGCAATCTGCTTAATGTGGACAATGCATGTTAATATATGCACGTTTGAATGTGATAGCCTAATGTGAAGTCATGTTCTCCAAATTATATAAAATATAACTGTTGAAAGTGCATTTTGTTTTATGTACTCCTTGTTGTCTCTTCAGTTGCTATTTAGTTCAGCCTTGCTATTTCACGTTATATCCCAGCGAGCCAGCACCGCACTGCCCTCCCCTCTGCTGTGTCATGTAATAGTGTGATGTAACAGGGTTGGCAGGAGATCAGACTTACATAAAAGGGGCTCCTCCCATTTGCGTGCACATAGTTTTTATTGCTCTTTACAATTCGCATAAACTCTTCTTCATCCTCTGTCCCGATCAAGGGTGCAGCCTCACATCTCTCTACAGGATGTCCTCCATTAAGCCTCAAACAATTGGTAAGAATCTGTGAGCTCTTCTGCACTGATGCATATCTGCAAGTTTCATTTTCTGCTTTCTGTTATGTCACAGATATCACATATGTGTTTATGTGAAGCAATGCAGTGTACAAAAGCACATGCCTGTGTTTTAAAGCAGCTGTTGCATTAATACAAGAGAGGGTGCATATACTTTGAGTCCAGTGGCTTTTGAATGTTATCATAGGTTCAGATTTAGCGGCTTAACTTTATTTAACTGTTTTTGAATTGTACATCACAAGTTTGGCTTCTCTGAAAGATACCTGTATCTATATGGTTGCTTCATTATTTATGTATTAGTGTATCACAGTACATGCATGTTTCGAGTGGAGAGGGGTTGTTTTTCTAAAGATAATGCTTCTCTTTGTAACAACGCTGACTCTCTGCCATTTCAGCTTTGTCATTTGTTAACTTTAATCCTTTACTTTGTTCTTTCAGCTGACATAAATGATGGAGCGGAATAGTATGTCAGCAAATCTACAACTTACTACAGCTATATAATTTTATATAACTCAGGGTTGCAGTTAAGGACCGCTATTGAAAGTGTCAGCAACACTTTAGAATAAGGTCCCATTTCATAACATCAGTAAATAGATAAGGTAACCTGAAATGACAATTAGAAATATATTTGTAAAGTGTTTATTGATCCTTACTTATGTTAGTAAAAAAGGTTCAAACTTGATTAGATACATGTGTTGATATACATGTTATATACATCTACTAACTACCATAATAACAATACGTTATATAATAAAGTATTAACAGTAAAATATGCATAATTGCTGGCAACTAAACCAGAAAACAATCCATAATTCTAAAAAACATAACATAAGTGCATGTAAAACTTGTTTATTATTTCTTAGTTCACAGTGCATTAACTAATGTTAAATGGTTAGTTCACCAAAAAATGTGAAAATTGTTCACAAATTATTGTCTTTGATTACTCACCCTCGTGTCGTTCCAAACCCATAAGCATTCATAACCCATCCCGTTCATCTTTGGATCACAAATGAAGATATTTTTGATGATATCAGAGAGCCATCTGACCCTCCATAGACAGCAAAACAACTGAAATAATCCCAACGTAGCAAAAACATCAGTAAAACAGTCCATGTGTCATCAGTGTTTCAACCTCACTTTTGCGATGCTACGAGAAAACTTTATTGCGCAAATTAAACAAAAATATCGTAATTTACTCTTGTCCCATGACTTACGACTTCCGCTGTGCTCAACGCGCTGTGTACAAAAGCTTTAACGTATTTGACGTAATCAGCCTTGTTTACATCCGGGTGAAAGCCTGCGCATGTTCTGAATCTGTGGCTGTTTGTACCTAGAAGAAAGTATACGCTTATGCAGTGATATTCTCAAAAATGGCGGAAGACGTAAGTCACAGGAGAAGAAGGGTTAAGTATATGATGTTATTTTTGTTTTCTTTGCACAAAACTGCAAACTTTAAATTTTTAAAATATTAGAAAATATTTAATGTTGAAATACATGCTATACATGCTATAGAAGTGTTGCTCATTGTAAGTTCATGTTAACAAATGAAACTTTATTGTAAATATTACAATGTGACATTACTCAAGACATTATCATTATTTCGCAATATTTGTCCCTGCTGCTATTCGATTTTTTAATTAGAGCTGCTCCAAGTGAACAAGTTATCATAATAATTCATTAGTTGCTATAATACACATTGCTAATACTGATTTTAAAACTGTGCAACTATAACTCATATTTTTGTGCAATAGCAATTGTGAAACTATGCAATAATTTAATAAATAATTTAAACTGTGACACATTTGAACTTGATTTTTACAGCTGGTGCTCAGAAATCATACTTCACAAAAGTACATGGGCTGCCAAACATCACCCCCTTGGTAAGTTCGGTAGAGGAAACGCCTGAGCCCATTCCCACCACTGTCAAAGGCACCATCCCAACCTGGATCCACGGGAGTCTTCTGCGGAATGGTCCAGGAAAGTTTGAGTTCGGGAATCAGCAGTGAGTGCGAATATTCAACTCTCTTAATAGATTGTTAATCTTAAAGGTGCCATAGAATGGAAAACTGAATTTACCTTGGCATGGTTGAATAATAACAGTTCAGTACATGGACAT
>JAUMHQ010000093.1:2067725-2083446 GCA_032361165.1 Enteromius paludinosus | reverse complement strand
TAAATTGAAATAATATTTCACAATATTACAGTTTTTTTCAGGATTTTTAATCTAATAAATGCAGCCTTGATGAGCAGAAGAAACATCTTTAAGAACCATTAAATATCTTACTGTTCTAAAACTTTTGAACGGTAGTGTATATATCATTCCAAACCTGTATGACCTTATTTAAAACATAAAAGAAGATATTTTGAGAAAAGTCTGTGTGTTTTTTTTTCTTTCTGACCATATAATATAGTTTATGTATTAAATATCTTCTTTTGTGTTCTGCGAAAGAAAGCCATGCAGTTTTGCAACATGAGGGTGAGTAAATGATGATTGATTTTTCATTTTTGGGAGAAGTTTTGCAGATGGATGCCACTGGTACCAGACCGGATGAAGCTGGTGACGTTTACCCTGTGAAAAGACATCTACATGGGGTTGGTCAGCATTGATGATCTTCAGGCAGCTGTGGTATGTGCGCTTCAGAGTATGAGCTTCTGTATGGTACTTCTGCAGCTTTTTTGCTAGAAGATCAGCCGGCATCAGTGTACTGGGTGTTTCTAAACGCTGTACCACCTCTTCCTTTTCAGGCCACATGAAGGTGATGTGATATACATCTGCAACATAGAGAAAAGAAACATGTGGGTAAGGTCATATTTTACACGCCAGGGTATACGTGCTGAGGTAGAAGTATTGTGTGTTAAAAAACAAAAAACTTTGTCATAGCATTTATTTTTGACAGTGAATCTCCTAAAAAGATTTATAAGCAGAGATCATAAACAAACAAAAGGGAAAATAGCAATTACGTGGAAATGGTGCATTCGCACCATCACAAATCTACAGGGAGCTCTGGCTTTTGTTCATTACAGCTGGGCTTTCTGAAACCCTGAGGACACACAGGGCCCGTTTGGGATTCGGCAAACAGGTTGAGCGCTGTCAAGGACCACGGATAATGAAATGCATTCTAACTAGGGTGCGTGTTGGTTTCCTGTCTCGCAGTCCCACTCTCTGAACCAAGAAAAGTGTAATGATCATACAGACATTACCTCCTGTGACAGGGTCTATCCTCTTGCCCGAGCTCCTCTCAATCAGGATGACATCAGGAGCTTCCAGCATCACTGTGAGGAAAGAGTTAAAAGAAAGCGCTAGAGTTTGACATATCCTCTGGGGAGTGATAGTGAGTCCGAGAGGGATATTTGGCCTGCCTCATTATTGAGTCCTGATTCAAACCTCTTGTTTTTCAGTTGGGAACAACAAAGTGTTTGGACAACATGCCACTAACCAACATGGTCTGGGGTGATGCCTGCTTCTTGTAGACATAGTGCCTCTTCTTGCGTCTTGGGAATGGCTTCCAAAACCCAGCCCTGGAAATATAATGCATGTTATGCACATACTTCTCTTGAGGAGGAACAAACAATCTGTTTTAAACAATAACCCAAAATCTCTGGTGACAGTCCAACTCTGCTGGTAACACAGCCAATGCTGACGCCTTCTGCTATGAACACAGCTGAAACCTTGCATTTTGTCTTAAACACACACACACACACATTTTTTTTTCTGTTTACATTTCTATAAATGCACTTGCTTTTCCCCACGGTCAGCTACTGTGCTTAAATTGTTGTTTAAAATTGTTTTCATATAAGTAAGACAATATCCTGCCTGGAAAAGTACTTTTAAAAACAGTAATAGGCTTTGAATGAATAATTTTATATGAATAATTCATATAAATTGCTGCCCTGTACCAGTCTAAATAATGAATGTATAAATTGTTGTATGAATAAGGAGTAAAACTGGCCCATATGGGGTCTCATGCAGGGAGGCAAATGGAGGGTTAAATCCATAAAAACCTTGAAAATGTGCCTAATTCTCCAGCTCCTTTCCACACTTCTCACTTAGCAATAAAAATAACATAAGAAGAAAGGAAACCGCATGCATATCATTCATTAGCTGCAAATCCATAAAAAAATCCTCCTCTCTAATAGTCTCCTAAATCCCAAGGCTTGCTGTGCAATGGTGCGGTAAAATAAAGAACAGTCAAAGAACCATCTCCCAAAAGTGCTTGTTAGGGGCCAACTTATTACTGCAGCGAATAATCTTAAAATAAATAAATATATGCAACAAACATTTATAGATCTAAGTATTATCAGAGGAGCTGTGGGTTTTTGCTGCCGAGTTTCGAGTGTCTGTTTGATATCAGCCTTTGTTTTTTCATGCTTTGATCTTTAACGGCAAACCTATCCTTTGCTTCACCTGATCTCAGTGCGCAACTTTCCTCCCACTTACTTTCCCATTAAGCATTTGATTGCCTCTGTGGCTGGGAAACCCATGAGCAGGGCCTGACTCACAGATTGCTTGAAAGGCCTCTAGCCTACAGTCTAACTGCCATGAATACAGGAAAAATACAGGGTGGATGTAGAGCAAACCACAGCCTCCTGAATTACAAATGTCAGAAAAAAATAAAGGCTATTTTTATTGGCATCTTCTATGAAGATTTCTAGAAGAACTTGCCTAAACAATAATTATTACAGAACACACAGACATCAGCTGAGGATTATATACAAATATTCAACTGTACACATTCAGAGGTTTGACATGGACACCGACAGGTAGAGTTCAAACTTGCTTCAGTAAAAGTTCTGTACACACATACACGCTCTCTGCACACATTAACACTCACACACACATACATTCGAACACCGAGCCCCACTGCGACTTGTATCATTCCGTTTCATCCCCACATCAAAAGAGGCCGTGGTGCTGTAGCAGTGGGCTCAGACAGAGACCCCAGGACTGGAACATCTGCAGTGAGGCCAGCTATCACAGGAGGGACATGCATAGAGCAGATGTCACCAGCCAGCCCAACAGCAGGCAAGGCAGGGGAGCAGAAGCGGCGCTCCGACATGTCACTCACAGACCCCGACACGCAGCTCCCCCACACAATAGAACGACAATATGGCAGCATGAGTGGCTGCAAAACACTTCACTTGACTTTTACAATTAGATCTTAATTAGTTGTTCACCTAGCTGTTAACCACTGATTACGTGGTTAATTTATATTTTGTGCTAGTTTTTTTATATAAAAAAATTTTATTAAATGAAATGCCAATGAATGCAACATAACCTAGGTCTCATGATTTTTTAAAAATATAAAAAAAAATCTTAATTTGATATGGCATCTTAAATGCAGTGCTCAATTGAAAATACTGACGCACAGAAATAAATTGCATATTAAAATATATTGAAATGGAAAACTTAAAATTGTAATAATATTTAGCAACAGATTTATTGTTTTTATCACATAATCACAGCCTTTGTGAGCATAAGACATTTTTTAAAAATATTTTTTAAATCTTACCGACCCCAAACTTTGAAAACTGTCTGAATTCTTTTATTGCTGCCGTTTAACTAAATCAGATTATTTAAAAACAAAAAATCAGTTCAAAACATGTCTGTAAAGCATTATCTGCATTGTGTGTTCTCAAAAAGTTTCAATAACATATCATTCGCAAACTTTCCTTTAGATTCCTCCTTTCTCCCTCAAAATAGAATTACAGACACTATGCAAATTCAAACAGCATAACTTTATTTGGAGGCCTCATTAGGGATCCAGATGACTGTGACATGCACCCCATGATCTTTCTTTCTTTCTTTCCTTCCTTCTATTTTTCTAATTTACTTTAGGGTCCATCTTTTTTTCTCGAGGACTGAAAGGCACTCATTAAATTGACATTTTACTTTAAATTACTATTCATTACCTATGCTCCCTCTCTTCATTTTCCACAAGTCTAAAGTTTTACAAACAGCAGCCTCATGAGAGAACGAGAGAGCGAGGGAGAAAGAATTAAGACAGCTTGAGAAGCAGTGACAGGCAGAGATGAACTAGATGACCTAGATTAGGCATGATTAACATTCATTGTTGCTTAATTTGGAAAAACAGGTAGACAAGCACACACACACACGTAGGCATCCATGGCAGAGCAATTAAGTTTAGCTGTCTAGGCTCCAGTGGTGATGTGACATGTCAATCATTCCAATCTTTGGCCCATTTAAGTGTGTGCGAAGCAAGAGACCATGAGATGAAGGCTCCTCATGGTGAGCCAGAGATGCTTTGTCAGGTGTCTAAATCTACAGAAGAAAAACTCTACCTCAATCCTCTGCTCATATGCAGATCAGTCGGGAAGAGAAATAATTAAATAACCTGATAAATACTATCAGACAGTTTGCCTGAAGGGATAAACATCCATTACTAGATTCAAAGCAGTCGCTAATCACAAACTACTGAGATTAAAAGGTGAAAGTTAAAGGAAGCCAAGCGAAAAAACTTTCACGATGGGATTCTTGGCTGAGTAAAGCCATTTGCGGAGTTTAGTGAGGAATAAAAGAAGATGCTGTTTGGAGTCGGACTATTTACATATTCCTCTGTGCGGCCGCACAGAAGAAACTGACACTTCAGAGAAAGGCACGATCAGGGAGACCGTGATTGATTGTGTGATTTGATGGAGAGATGAAAGGAGGAATCAAAAGGGTGCGAGATCTGAGAGTGTACGTGAACGGACACCTCAGCGGTGAGGCTCTTAAGTGGCATTAGTACTGAGATCACATGTAACTGGCAGCCGGTGAGGGGCCTGCTGTTGATGAAAGGTTTCCTCTGAGAACTCTCACCAGCAGTCTTGCATTCCCCGAGACCCATCCCAGCAGTCCTCAAGGGAGGCGGAGAAACACACGTCTAATTATTTATCATAGAAGGTTGAGTGTAAATAAAGAAAAAATACAACAAATTATTTGGGCATCACGCTTGTAAAAATATACGGAGTTCAAAGCGTGGAGGTTACGTGCAAGTTCGTGATGAAAATATGTTTCTCCCGCTTTCTTTTTTTTTTTTCACATTTTCACAAGTATTAATTTTTCTAAATGAATTACAAAAGAGAAAAGAGTAAATACATAAAAAAGACTAATGTCCTTACCCGTCGAACACAGTCTGGTTTTGACAGGCGTTGCTGAATCAACTGTCTCCAGCGGTCTTTGGGAATCTTCTATCAGACCAACAGAGTAAATGTTTAATTCAATTTCAATTATTAATTATTTTTTTTTTATTACTGTAATGTAATGTAATGTAATGACCAACAATAAAAAAAAAGACCCCTGTCATTTGTGTGCTTCTAACTCTACCTTCTAACCCTGTCTAAGATATATATGTTCTATAGTAAATGACATCAGTGTCCAACAAAACAATACAATGATTATTAAACAAATACATTCAAATATGCTGCTGAATCTCTAATTATTTATGACATCCTCTGCTGCTTTCATCTCACTCTCCTTTGTGAATTTTGTGAAAATGATAATAATTGGAATCTTTTGGATCGTTCTATTTTAAACTCAAGGCCACAGCGAGTTTAAGTGAGAGGATAATTAGAATAATTAAACCATTGGGAGGCACTCTTCCTAAGCACATCTCTCTCTTTTCTTCTAATTCTATTCAACTCTGCTGATTTATCGACTAACTAGCCTGCATTGCATTTGCATGATCAGACTTCAGACAAAATCAGTTCTATGTCTTTACAATACCACAGAGACAGCAATTACTGGCATCCAGAGAGCGTAGCAAATGCTGACAACCTTACCTTTCCTACTTATAGATCTAAAACGAATATCATGATCAAGGCATTCCAGACTACTTTTCCTTGAAGATACTTTGCCATTAGGCAGTATACACAATCTTACAAACAGATCCCCTCTTTTAGGCCTCCTAAAAAGTTATAACAATCTATGGTAAACCTTATAGAAGTGTATAAGACTGAGAAAGAAAGAACCCACCTGTTTTTTGTCTTGGTACTGCTGTGCAGCTCTGCTTAAGTCACTGTCATCCTTTAGAATATCACTAAAAGTTATGTGAATAGCCTGTGTGTGCTCACACAACTTTTTAGCCTGAGACGAGACAAAAGAGGACAATCTGCAACACTGACTGAAATGAAAAAACTTTGAACAAATAACACTGTACAGATGTCAGAAGCAGTATTGGGATCTCTGTAAGGCCTGACACTGTATTTGTGGTGAATATCAGATTGAAAGGTAAGCCTGATTGTCATGACAGGTGTATTTAAGTATTATAAGTTTTCACAAAAGAAACAAATATAATGTTTGCAGAGTTATTCATAGTGAGAACAGCACTAGCAATGCTGGACAACACTTTGAAAGACATACATGAGTGAAATATAGTTTAAATTGCAGAAATGAAATGATGCACTTACTATGGTTCTTTTACCAGATGCTGGAGGACCTAATAATATGATTCTTGGCACTGAAACAAATATATTTGTTGAAATAAATAAACTGTCCCAAATACATTACTGATACAGGACAAACTAATAGATAATTTAAACTAGCAATGTATTTCTAGTTGAAAAGCTGGCTTTTTTATCTGAGCAGTATTAAATGAGTTGAAAATGTACAGCTCCTTTAACGTCTTTTATTTGATATTATGTACGACTGCGCCATCTTGTGGTAAAAACCTTTACTATCAATGTATTGCCTTTATACTACCTACTTTAAATACTAATTAAAAAAAAAAATAGTAAGGATTTATTTATTTTCAATAGTGCAAATGCAGAAAAAAAAACCTTACCGACACTGTCCCTTTTCAAGAAGTTAATCAGGTGTTGGATGGGGTCCTCTGGTTTGTCCACCATCAAATTTCTCATTAGTGTCTGCACACGTATCATTCATTTGATTAGAACTGCCTTCATAAACTTCATAAACACAGTCTAGTTAAATGTCTATACCTGAACCAGGTGAAATATGTCATGTTTCTCTGCATAAATGGCCATTTCAGGTGGGATTCTGAGGGGCCGTGCAGTCGCATCCATCACTGCAGAACACCAGATGAAACAGAGCTCACCAAAGACCTGTAAATAACTGTAAACATGTGAATGAGTTCACAACGAGAGAATAATAAAACACATAAAATAGTCTTTTATGAGACTAATCGTGTACAAAGCGGGAGAAGACTCTTGAACTTGTGTAAACGGAAGGAGGAGGTTTCTGAGGCAAGGATAAAACGCGTTTTAGTCAGTAACGTTACAAAACACCAGTAAACAAACGACATTTTCTTATTTAACGTTCCCTCTCAAACAGAACAAATGACTGAAAATACGGTACATAAGCGACATTCAGTGTATTAAAATGTATTTAAAGTTACCTTGGACAGTATTTGTTGCTAGTTTACTGTGCGCGTGCGTTTGTTACTGTTTGTTGCCATTGGTAACTGGTGTGTCAACCAATCTTCACCACCACCAGAGGGAGCACAAGTGTCATATTCTTGTTACTCTAGCAACTCGAATTCAGTTACACAAAAACAAATAGCGACTGTGCGCAAATTTGATATGCCGTTATAATACCTACTAATACAGGTAAGCTCTAATACATGTCATGATGAACACTAAGTTATTTCTCTTTACGTTATGTTAAAATCGCTCATATTTCTAATAATATTCTGCACTGCACAAGTTATTATTCTGCACATAAACACTGCTGTGTTTACTTTTAAGCAGGATAACTACAAAAATTGAGATGGCTGACGTCAGAGAGCAGCTACTTTCCGTTGAGCAGAAGTATAAACTATTCAAACAACAGCAGTTTATATTTATAACGGCTCTCGAGCGCTCGAGGGAGCACGCCAGGGACAAAACTGAGCCGGTATCTACCGTGACACAGGTAATAATTTATTCAGTTTTAGTTTCAAAGTAATCACACTTTACGGTGTTATGGTCAAAAATCCTTATAATTTCTGAAAATTACATAATAACTGCGCTGTCGTTGTGGATTCGGGACAGTAATACTTTAAACGTTTTGGGGAAACGTTTTATGCGCAACAAGGCTGCTTAATTAAAAAAAACTAAAACAGTAACGGAATATTATTACAATTTAAACTAACTCTTCGTAATTTTGGGACATTATAAATGTGTTTTTAGTCCTTTGATGACAGGTTGCCTCAGAAACCTTTAACATAAATTGGTGCTCAAAAACATTTTCTATTATTAATAATGTAAAAAGCAGCTATAAAATGTAACTACAATATATAATGTAAAAACAAAATTAAAAGAAAAAACTAAAAAAAACTTTCAAACTGTTGTGTATGTGTAAGTTTCACATAAGATTGTTGCTTATTAGTTGTTAATGTAATTACACAATTACACTAACTTCCTCTGTAGGTCCAAAAGTACATGAATCACCACTGCAGCAATTCCACAGACAGACGCATCTTCTTGCTCTTTTTGGAAATTTTTTCTGATCTTGGAGGTGTTTTAAAACATCTGGAGTCCTCACTGTCAAGTAGAAACATCCCTAGTGAGGGCCTGAGCACTTGCAAGGAGATCCTGAGTCCCAACAGCAACATCAGTCAGCTAAGAGCACAGTTAAGTGACAGGAGAAGAGAAAAAAATTATAATAATAATAATAATTCACTAGTTATTTAAATGTATGTTTTGATCTTCCAACATAATGATGCTTTAGTCTATTTATGTCTTTGATTGAAATCGCATGGTAATGAACCTCAAGGGTTTTTCCCCTCCACTTCACAGGTACCCACATAATGAGATCAACCGGCTAAGCTGTGATGAAGCAAGAAATTTCTATGGTGGGATTGTGAGTGTGATTCCACTGGCACTGGACCTCCTCAACACCTACAGCAGAGGCGCCGCTCAACGTGTCACTCCAACAGCTACAGAAACATCTCAACAAACAGTAGCAAAATATGCAGAGATGGTTGAAAACCTTGATAAAGACACCAGAAACGACACGAGTAGACATGAAAAAGGTACAGGTGGCTGGCATGCTGGAAAACCAGCCTGGAAGCCGCCAGGAAAAAAAAAAATGCTGCATTAACCCATATATTGCAGTGAGCTGCCATACAAGGTATTATTAAATATACAATTACCACTTTAAAAATCCATGACTATGACAAAAATATGCAAAACATATATTTTATTTTTTTTTGTTGATCATAGCAAGTAGGACAACACAAATCTGTTTTCTCAAATTCAAAATAGAGTCTCTGGTTACCTGTTACACCCGTCACCGTCTGGTTGTACCATAGTTCAGACAACTTTCAACAAACCACTTAAGGTGACGGACAGACTTCCTACTTTTTTCAGTAAGGCATTTCGTGAAACAACAAAATGTTTGATTTTGGTATAAAAACAGAAAGGAAACAAAGCACAAGCTTTAAGACCACACTCGTAGTGAACTGTGATAAGAGTCTAAACAGAAAGAAAAACAGCTGTGATTTCCATAGATTTCAATTCTCATTGTAAACTCTCCGAGCCATTTCCCCAGCTGGCAGGCCGAAGCCAGCATTTTATTTTCTTTGCACTTCACATATTCCAATTGTATCCTGCTCTGAAAACAAACCCTTGGGGTAAGTTTTTTAGAAAGAGAGAAGTATATTGCTCTCCTAAGGTTCAGCAATCCTAAGGAGGCCTGAATTAAAAAAAGAAGTGCTTTTACTTCAGCCAGCTGCAGCCCATTATATGAAGCCTTTTCTTTGCAGATGGGTTATGACCTGTGTTAGACAGAAATGAAAAAAAATATATATAATAGAGGGACAAAAGCCTTCAGGCTTATAGCGAGCAGCTTCCTTTCAGAGTTTAGTGTGTCAAAGTATTGCAGTGGCCGTATTTTGTACGCTATTGACACAAGAGCATTCACCCGTCAGACACATCTTAGACCAAAAAGATATTCTCCTTTCACAACAGGTCTCAACTGGACAAATGCACCTAAAACAGCCTGGCCTGTGTTCTGTAAGGCTCTGACGGTCCTGCAAAGCAGCAATCTAAATCGGTTTGTTTTTCCCATCACCACTCATACCTTTAAGCTGGCATGAAGTGTTAACTAAGTATTGCACTGGTGACTGGGCGCTACAATCCCAGCGGAGAACTTAATGCATAAAAATAAAATCTATTACTAGAAACACAACACAAGACTTGCTTATTCTCAATGCTACGGCACATACAAACGGCTCGCCTCAGCATCGAAATGTGATTTCTTATTCTACTTCACCTATTTCACATAGCTTCTTTTTTTTGTTTTTCACATTTTTAAATCGAACTGATTGGTTGGTTGTTGACATGATCTATTTACAGTGCTGCATTTGCAATGATCACACTCTGCAATGTGCAATTTCTGAGTCATATCAGCGGAAATTAACAATGCTCATTTCGCAGCGACTCGAGGGGGGCATTCTGCATGGACAAATTAAGGGGGATTGGAAAGCGAACGGTACTATTACATGAGCAAATACAGTGATTAAGTCAATACATTTGCTGGAAAGTACAGTGAGGCCCGAATTACATCCAACCACCACGCAACATAATCACCATGGTTGCTCACTAAATGCCGATTATAAAAAATATATATACTGAATTACAATGAATTCATATTAGACAGAAGATAAGTGAAGCTTTTTTGAGGACAAGATATTCTCTTGCCACTGTGATGACTGCACGGCAAATGCCAAGTGACAACCTTTTTCTTTTTTTGGCGTTTTGTAGTACAAGAGCTTTTAAAATGAACTAAAACTTTGCAAACCACTCTAACAAAAAGAGCAGTGCATCCTAATACTGGGTCCAAAATGATCCTCTTAACTGCGGGCAATCATGTCAGCAGTGTACAATCAATGCTCATGGTGGGTCTCGTTGTAGTCCATGATTCTCAGATCCTGCTGCCTCCTCCGCTGAATATTATATGCCCGGGGTCTGTCCATGGGCTGCAGGTCAGCCTGCTCATGAGCTTCTTCGTGCTCCACGCATTCTATGGGGTCTGTGATCGCCTCGACCGTAAGATCCTTATAGAGGCAGGTGACTGCAGTCGACTCACCCTCGTAGTGGCTCTCGCTCTTATTTCGAAACATCTCTCTGGCCCTCTTACCCAAAAAACTTCCGGTACTGGGGTAAGAGCCACCTGCCAGCGGGGAGTCACAGGGGAGGGCGGGAAATGAACGGGTAAGGGCGGAAAGATCTTCTTCCTGACTGCCATTAATGAGTGCAGTGGGTGTCTGAGGAGACCCGGCAGATACTTCACCATTGACACACACGTGCATGCCTTCCTCTTTTTTCATGGGGTCGGCTGATCGAGATGGAGCAGATGGGCCTGTGCTGTTGCCATTTGGCCTAAAACACAAATGGAAATAGAAGGATGATGGGTTGTTGAAAGTGTAGCAGAATTCCATCTTATATTCTGCTCTGTAAAGTCTAGAATGCATTGCAGAACACTAATTGTATTTGTAAATCAGTCTGTGGAGGAGAAACATACGTGCATGGCAATACGGAACATACCTCTGGTTGGGAGGACTGCTGGGCTCAGAAGCGGGCTCTGCTGGTGATTTAGTGTTCAGGTTTTTGAGCTCTATCTGGCTATAGAGCTCAAGTAGCTCAGATTGTAATGCCTGAGTGATGTGCTTCTGGGCCAGATACCTGTTTTCTGAAGCCTGCAGCTGCTCCCTACAGGAAACAAAAAACCAGTGCAGACAAAGATTAAATTAGCAAATCTTAGAGATGAACAGAACCTGATGATCAACACTATTAGATCTATAATTTGCATCGTTAGCAAAGATATCATACCTAATACATAAACAGGGGTCAAACGGAAAACACTGGAGGTTAAGTAGTTGTTAAATATAACAAATCAAAAAAAGGAATGTAAAGTTAAAACGAATATTTACCCATTCTAATAAAATATTTGTATTTGTTTGCCTGCATTTGATAATAATCAGAGAACCATGAAGATACAAATGTGTTAAATTTAAATATTAACATAAAATATCAAGAAGTAGTCATGTAAATATTTTAAGACTAAAGTGTTCAACTGGCAAATTAGTTCTAAAAACCCTTTCATAGAATATAGTATAATATGATATAATGTAATGTAATATAACCCCTGTGTAATGAGAATTAAAGCTTAGAATAAATTTTTAGCTTATAACAGGTCAATGAAGGTGGAGGTTAGCTCATACATGGCCTGGCTTTTGACATTTTCCAGCAGTTTCTTTTGCTCTCGGATGACTTGCTCTTTCTTGGTGAGTTGGTTCTCCAGGTCTGTGATGCGCTGTTGGGCTGCTTCAAGTCTCTGACTCTGCTGCAGAGAGTTCTGCCTCAAACGCTCAACCTCACGCAGTGAAGACGCCTGCAGCATATTCAGCTCCTAACAGTCACAGCAGATCAAGTCAACAGTCAGCATATGTTTTTTTTATGTAGGTATAAGAATGAATTGCATTAGCCACTATTTTATAGAATGCTGTTAAAAAAGAAAACTGTTGTAAACTAGAGATCCACTATGTCATAATAAGTCAGTACTTAATAATCATTGCCTACCTTGCTAACCTCAGGCCCCAAACGGTCGATTTCCTCCACACATAACTTGTTGGCTTCACCCAAGAGCAGCAGCTGCTTGTTCAGGAAAGCCATCTGCTGTTCCATGTTTTCACTATTGTTCAGCTGTGGTTGGATAAATCAGGAACACAAATCAAAATTAATCAATCAAACAAACAATTTTTTTTTTCAATGTTTAATTTAGTCTTGGTCATAAACAAGTCTTACCTTGATGGACAGCTGGCTGAGCATGTGTCCCATATTACACACTTTGTTATTGGCTTTCTGGAGAGCTGCCTCCATTTCTCCGACCTTCTTCTGATTCTCTTGCAAATCAGTCTGGGTATGATGCCACATAAAACATTAGTATTTAACATAGCACACATGCTCTTCTATATTCCAGCGATGGAAATGACAAATGGTGACCGTTTTTGTGTGCTGGATTGTAAGCAAGATTGACTATGTAATTTTTCATGCCCTACAGTCCTATAATCACCTTTAACTCCTGCATCTTTGAGTAGTAGTCATTCCGTTCTTTCTGTAGCTGCTGGACTCGAGTCTGCAGTTGGTTCACAACAGCATCACTGTCTTCCTGTATAAGCCTGGAGCGCCTCTGTTCCTCTTTCAGGCTTACCTGCACAGCCTTGCTCTCAATGTCCTGAAGCTTGAGTTGGGTTTTCTGCAACACACACAAAAAATTTGAAAAATCACATCACAAGAAACAGCAACATAAAAAGCTTTTTTTCCAGGTTTCTAGTGGGTAATGTCACTAGTCAACACTTTCACATATTCTGCACTCATTATAGAGGAACATTTACAAAATTCTTCAGAATGGACTTTTATAAAAATGTGATAAATGGAGCTGAAAGTACTATTGCTTGTTTGGCTGGTAAAGTGAAAGTCAGCTAAATCAAACCAAAATAATTCATGAGTATGCAAAGAACGGAGCATGTGTAGAACTTAATGACTGACAGCCTTTTAACTATATGTAGAATTTTGCACAGGCCTGGGTTATTCTTCTAGTTTGGTTAATTACCATGGAGTTGTTTTGCTCTTCCAGTGCAGTAGCATTGACTATACGTCCAAACAGACGGCGGTTACGAAGGGCATGCTGCTCTCTCTTGTGTCTCTCATAAAGCAGCTGGTTATGCAGCAACAGCAGCTGACTGCGCAACATCCCCAGTTCATCTGATGCTGCCGACACAGGACCTGGAGAATACCTTGCAGTCAATACAGATGCACAATAGGAAAAAACAACACCACTGACAAGAAAAAGGCTGCAAGATATTGGAAAAACCAGAATGATAGATTGACAATACAATAAAATAACATAAATAAAAGTAAGTCATATCACAATATTGCTTTGCACCATTATACTAAGCTACAGGGATTGCCCAACACAATGCTATTTGAGGATTTTATGAAGAATGACACAAAACAGTAAAAGAATCTGAAAACGTATTTAGAGGAAAGTGACAGGAAAATGGAAACGAACACAGGAAAGCCAGAGGATAATAGCTGGAGGACACAGGCGCCTTGAGCACGGAGAGCCAACAAATTAGTAAAATTACTAAATACCTTTTCCTTTATTGCTATGCTGTTTACCTCCAGAGTGTGGGTCTGCTGACTGGCTTTGAGAGGACAGAGTTCTGTAAGAAAGCAAACAGATACTCTTTTGCATTTCCTTTTTTAGTCTTATTAGAAAGAAGAACAGAAGCATACCTCTTCAGCACTTTCTCATGGGTGTCATGACCCTGCTGAATTACACGGTCCAAGACCTCCAGTGGGGATGTGGCAGAGAGATCCTCCCCTTCTAGCTCCTCTCTGTGCTCACTTTCTTCTTCAGCCCTTTGGAGGGCCTCTGTGGTCTTCCTTTCCAAAAACAGAGATGCCACTTTAGGCAGGGCAAGGTCAAACAGTGGCTCATAAGGCATGGACCCCTTCGTCAGATCAGACAGAGAACAGATACTGCTCTTTCCATTTTCGATGGGGGTGAAAGTGGGCCAGAAGGGCCAGGGTTGCTCCTCTCCTCCTTTGGCAGAAAATTCAACCCTGTTGGGTGTAGATGCTAAATTCTGCTCATGGTTGGGGTGAGATGAGAGAAGGGTGTCCAAGGAGCCTGAAAATGAGGAATCCAGGCCGGGTCTTGCCCCAAAGTCCAATCTCCCGAGAGTCAGACTCAAAATCTCCTCGTTGATGGTATCTTGAAAGAAAACATTAGTAAAGCTCATTGAAAATAACGGTTTGATTAAAGACTTTTAATGTCTGGCATTCAATGTTTTGCATGATGTCAATGCTCTCACCATCCTCTCTTTCCCCGTCCGCCCTTTTGACTATGTCAGAGAGCTGTGCCAATGACACCGGAATCTTGGCATCATTTGCACTTCCTAAAGTAGCAAAAGGTAAAGCATATTAACTTGTGCGTGTCAGTTCCTAAATGAAATGACATTCTCTCAGCAGATATTCTCACCATTGTTATTAATACTCCTAGGTGTGACTTTCTTAAGCTCTTTGCCCGTCTGAACAACCTGAATAGTTTTAGACGGAAAAGCATTTAAATGAAAACACGCTCACAGAATATTTCTTAGAATGTGTTTAATAAGTAATGAAGCAAATGCTTTATGCATCCATGTACCTTAGCCTGAGTACTGCTGGTGTTTTGGGCAGGCTGCCCTATTTCCTCTGGGAGTGATGGGAGAGGAGATGACCCTGAGGGCGTGGAGGGAGATAGGGTCCATTTTCCATCCCCTGTAACAAAAATAACCCCTGAAGTCATGCAAGGGACCACACAAACAAGCAGAACCTTTTTGCTTTTTAGACTAGAATGCATTTGGCTGACCTGAAGTGCTGTGGATCCGTCCTGAGAGGTGGGAGGCACTGTGTGAAACATCAGAAACTGTGGTGGGGGACATTCCTCTAGAGCTGGGAGGGGTGGTCATCCCACACGCTGAGGAAGGGCTCCACATCTCGCCCTTCATCCCTGAGGAGTTCATCCTATCACTCTATTGATGGACCAATCATAAATTAATTCAGGTGGTGGTCACATGCATGCTAATCTACATTCAGAGGCTTGTTCTGACTTTCGGAACCGTTAGACAACTACATACTTCGGTTAGACATGACAAATGAGCAAAACATTTTTTTTTTTTGGTGAACTTTATTTGGTGAGCTATTTTGGCTAATTGTCATATTGCTTTTATTTACAATCTTTGCTCATTTTATTACTGATGGTTTACTTGTCTTCGTTGGGCTTAAAGGGTCACAAAACCCTAAAACACTTTTTTGAGTTGTTTACAGTTGTTTACATGTTGTACATTGTTTAAAACAGTAATATATGTCACTAAAAATGTTACAAAGTGGAAATTGGTCATTTTTGC
>JAUMHQ010000093.1:2021337-2032238 GCA_032361165.1 Enteromius paludinosus | reverse complement strand
AATATATGAAAGTCTAATGTTTATCAGTACATTACAGAAAATAATGAACTTTATCACAATATGCTAATTTTTTGAAGGACCTGTATATATACAAATAAAGCAAAAAAGTTAAAAGCCGACGGGAAATTTTGTTGGGTATTTTTTTTTATTAGAAAAAATACATTGTCTAGGCTAAATGTTACTTTTGACAGATTTTAGGCATTGAGTCATTTTAAAAACTAACTTGTTTTTATATTTTTTACAAAACAACTCTAACAGCAATAATATGTTTGTTAATTTTAAATATGCTTCCTTTTATACATATATTTAATTTTTTTGATTGTTAAAAAAAACAAGAGAAGACTTTTATTTTGTCATTTTTAATACGTTAAAGTTTCTAGCTTCGCATATTTTGTAATCATTTCCCCCCTAGTGGACGGACACTACCATCCATGAGCAGCTGGAGAGAACACGAAGCCTACCCCTTACTCACATTTTTTTAAAGAAACACTATAAATAATACTACTACTACTTATAATAAATTATGACCATACTTATGACTGCACACAGCAAGAACGCTGAATATATCTGATACAATGTTACACAGCACTGCAGGAGGTTTTATAATGTTCGTTGGACCATAATATGGTAGGACATATGTGATTTTAAAACGGAACAATAATTATTGTTATAAAAAAATAATCAGAGATCCCAACAACCGTAAATGGTAAAATGCTAAGTTACTATAAAACTTTATTCAGACGATGGTATTTTTCTGTCATAGCTGTCATGCCTGTATAAACATTGAACCGTGTATTTGGATGCATTTAACTATGCATATTAAGTTAATCCTTTAACGTGACACAATGCAACATCGTGTGTTTACAACCCCTTTCAGTGAAATGTGTAGAAAGATCCGTGTCTCTTCTCCGGAGCCTGGTCACATGCGCGCTCGGGAATAATGGCTGCACAGGAACCCTCACCACCATCTTCATTAGAAGGCAACAAACCTGGCTTCCCCAAGAAAATACTCGCCAACAAGCTGGAGGACAAGCATCTGTGCAATATCTGTCTGAAAATCCTTAGGAGACCGTTTCAGGCGCAGTGCGGACATCGTTTCTGTTCTTATTGTTTTAATAAAGCAGTGAGGTAAGCGGCATTCAGTCCAGATGGCCCACCTGACACGACACTACAAAAGATGAACACGACCTGTCAGGCCTCCCGTGCCATTTTTATGCTATATTTTATGGGTAAACAAGCGGTAAACGTTGCTTCAGATCGGGGAACATAAATAAAAGCAGGTTTTCTTCGGCGTCTTGTTTAGCTGTGCGAGCTGCAATAGCCAGACTGTTGCAGCTATTGTCGAAATCAACTCTTACTATATGTGGTGTGCCTTTTGCATTTATAAGCGATTTGTTTTGTGCTTGTGTATATGAGACCTTTACTTCTCCATCGCAGCTCAGGACCACAGAAATGCAGTGCCTGTATAAAGGAGGACATATTTGAAGAACCAACATCAATTTTGAAACAGGGCTGTGTAAGTAATTTCATTTTATTATTTTATTTTTTATTTATTATAAAGTGAGATTTAAATGGTAGGAAGTAGCTTTCAAATATGTTTAGTGCTGATATGCAAAATAAAATGATGATTCACCAACTATAATCACTTTATCATTATAATATATATATTTTTGTTTCACATATTTGGGATGTTTTTTTAACAGTGGTGGCGAATAAAAAGTTCCTTTACAAATTTGGGAAATTTTTTTACGAAGACACAGGTTTTCTATTTTGACGTTAACTGAACTCAGTACTACTTCTGAGTTTTTCAGAAGGGCGCTGGCAAAAGCTTTTAGGCCGTCAGTTTTTATACACTGAAAAGCATGAAAACGCTAGCAATAACAGAAAACATTTAATGCACATAGTAATTCTATAAGAATGGAAAAATCCACACCACAGAGGGATAGTATTATTACTACTGATTTGTTTCTGTGTGCTTAAAATAACAAAATGTTATCTTCCATTGGTATGAATGAAAATGGTCTTTATAGTCATAGTTCTCGGTATAAATGGGCCTTAGCCAATTTTTCACAGTCCGTAATGACACAAGCACATTTTTTTTTAGGCTTTTCCTGACAATGCTGCCAAAAGAGAAGTAGAAGCTCTTGAAGCTGTTTGCATCAATGAGGACTGCAGCTGGACAGGCACCATCAAAGAATATGAGGTACTATGCGTCCCTTTCCCTGCTTTCACGAGTTCACCTTTCCTCGTATCAGTATAAGAGAATTTAGCCTTCTGTCCGGGGGGTGAGCCGAGAGGACGGCGGACTTTGAGCCCTAGTGATTTGAACCCCTTAGATAATGCGGTGACTGCCATGAGTGATCTTGTTTTTTGCAAAACGTCACTAAAAAACTACTTAAACCATTTATGCAAAACTGATGTCCTAGCCTAAAAAGTGCCCCAAACCCCCTAACGAACCAGCTTGACCAGACAGGTGGATCAACTAAGACCAGCAAACCATCTTAAATCTATTTTATTTTTTAGGAAGTGTTGATTGTAGTTCACAAGCAGTTTTTAAATGGCATGCACCATCTGAATGGTTCTTTATCTCTCGAAGGCAAACCATGAGGGAAAGTGTGACTTCAGGATCCTTCCCTGCCCATCATGCAAAGAGCTTCTGAGAGCCAACGAACTTGAACGTCACAATGAGAGAGAATGTCCAGAAAGGACTCTTAATTGTAAATACTGCAAGGAGCCATTTCATTTTAAAAACATTAAGGTAAGACTTATTTTTGATTTTTTTTTTCTCCATTTTACATTAAATAATTTTTTTCTTAAATGTAACATGGATTTCGTTTTTGTTTTTGTGATACAAAAACCCCCCCAATTTTTTTAGGCCCATGATGAGATTTGCCCTAAATACCCAATGATTTGTGAAGGCTGTGCCAAGAAAAAAATTCCCAGAGAGAAAGTAAGTAAATAGTATTTAGACTGTTTACGTACACACCACATCACATGTTTTCATGGTTAATTTCATTAGACTATCTGTCTCCTTCTGCAGTATGTGGACCACATTAAACTGTGCACCAAATTCAGAACGCCTTGCAGATTTCATGTTGTAGGCTGTGATATGACGGTAGGTAATCTGAGTTTTTTTTCATCCATTAGTCTTTCACAATTGTTTGTTTTCAGCCTCAGGATTTCTGATTTCCTGTAGGTGGAAAAGGAGAAGATCCATGACCACGAGCAAGCCTGTTCCTACGAGCACTTAAACCTCCTGTTGCACTTCATCATGGGCATCAAGGTGAATTTGGAGAGTCTGCAGCCTCAGAGTCTGGAGCTGGCCAGCCATAAGATCCACGAGCTGCATCAGTCTCTGCGAGAGCTGGAGCTGAAGATGGGCCAGCTGAGTGGAGCAGCGGCTCCCGTGCAGGGGGCCTGTGCACCGCTGCCACCACCTCCGGCCCCGACACTGGGTACGTCTTTCACCCCACTGCCTACAGCCGTCGGGGCAGCCTTGGAGCTGCAGCTACACAGTGAGAAGACCAAAGTGGTGGAGCTCAGCCGCCGCTGTCAGGAGCTGGAGCTGAAGGTAAGCACCTTTGAGAACATCGTCTGCGTGCTCAACCGTGAGATGGAGCGCTCCGCCACCACCATGGAGGCCTATAACCGTCAACACCGGCTTGACCAGGACAAGATTGAGATACTCAACAACAAGGTAAAGTGTCTGATGTAAAAGCAGATGTATATATTTTTTGAGCATGTGATGTAGTTTTATTCAATACTAGATTTTAATGCAGGTGCGGCAGTTGGAGAGGACAGTAGGCCTTAGGGATCTCTCCATCGTGGAGATGGAGTCAAAGATGAGGGAGATGTCCGCTGCCACTTATGACGGTGTATTTGTGTGGAAGATCTCTGACTTCTCAAAGAAGAGACAAGATGCTGTAGCTGGACGGGCACCTGCTATGTTCTCGCCTGGTATTATTATTTTTTTATGTACTTTACTTTTACAGTTTAATTTGAATTATTAAGAAGAGTGTAAGAGATTGCTTGTGTTTGCTGTTCAGCTTAGAGATGATTTATCCTGTTGTGTGTTGCAGCATTTTACACAAGCAAATATGGCTATAAGATGTGTTTGCGCATCTATCTGAATGGGGATGGGACAGGACGTGGTACTCATTTGTCTCTGTTCTTCGTGGTGATGAGGGGACACAGTGATGCCTTGCTTAAGTGGCCTTTTAATCAGAAGGTCAGTGTGATCAACTTCTAACATTGAGTGTCTGAAAAAACAAAACTAGAATTTGAATTCTCTCATGTCATGTATTAAATTGCAAGACAAATATATAATCGTTCCACATTTTGGGGTTAAATGTACAGTAAAATCACTATTATTACAAATTGTATTAATATTTCATTACTCTTAAGATTAATATATATATATATATATATATATATGAATTTACTCAAGTCTTCAGTGTGTCACATGATCCATCAGAAATAATTCTTATTTGCTGATTTTGTGGATACATCATAAGTTTACATAGAACATTTAAATAGAATTTTAACAGCTTTTATATAAAATAGAAATCTTTTGTTACAACATGAATTTAATATCACTTTGCAGTGTCCTTATGGAATAGAAGTATGAAAGGGTTAGTTCACCCAAAAATGAAAATTCTGTCATTAATTACTCACCCCCTCATGTCGTTCCAAACCCATAAGACATTCATTCATCTTCAGAACACAAATTAAGATATTTTTGATGGAATCAGAGAGCCATCCGACCCTCCATAGACAGCAACACAACCGAAATGATCCCAGATCCAGAAACGTAGTAAAAACATCGGTAGAACAGTCCATGTGACATCAGTGGCTCAACTTCAGTTTTGCGACGCTAGAAGAATACTTTTTTGTGTGAAGAAAACAAAAATAACATAACTTACTCAACCATTCTTCACAACGCATGTGTACGCTTTCTCACTAGGCATTAGCAACCACAGATTACGTTCATCCCTGTGCTTTCCCCCGGATGTAAACAAGGCTGATTATGTCAAATACGTTAAAGCTTGCATTGTGATACTCTCTAAAATGAATGAAGATCTGAGTTTATGGGTTTGGAGTGACATGAGGGCGAGTAATTAATGACAGAATTTTCCTTTTTGGGTGAACTAACCCTTTAATTTATTAAAAAGAAAAACCTAACGGCAAACTTTTAAATGATAGTAGGGCTGTAACGATACACCAAACCCACGATTCGGTTCGTATCACGATTTTTTTTTTCGTGGGGGGTGGGAGAAAAAAACAATTTTTAAAACAATTTGCGCCCGGCTTGGTAATAGATAACGGGGCTCGAGCACACTGAGTAAATACTTGAAAATGGTCGCATATCTATGGCGGCAAATCTATGCCAGTAATACGCGAGAGCACCACTGATGCTGGCGCGCGTGTTAAATCACCTACGCGAGAGGAAAACAGATCTACGCGCAAAGAAACGGGAGCCGCAAGCTCATTTCAAAACCGTCGAGCACTCGCGCGCGCATGAAATGTCATCTGCGTGCAATTCAAGGTAGTCACGGGGTGTGTCGCGATGCTCCCTTATCATACCGCGACACAGGATTGTGGATTGTGGAACCGATTTCGGTTTCATATCGTGTATCGTAACAGCCCTAAATGATAGTGTTGTGTTTTTGCTTTTCACTTGATTAGCACAGCATTGCATTTTTACAGTCATTTAATTGTTTTATACCTTTTTCTAGAAACATTTTTGTGTCGTCTTATTGTTGTGCACACTCCCAAAGTATGTCATTCACGCACATATGATGCATGACCGTGACCGTTTTCCATCCCTTTATGTTCTTACTTTATGCTTTTTATGGTGTCCTTGTTCCTTCCACTGAATCATGAGTGACTGGCTTCAGTCTAAACTCAGACCTCTTTGGTCTTTTTTAAAACATGTATCCAACACCTTGGTCCTCAGGTCACCCTCATGTTGCTGGATCAGAACAACAGGGAGCACATCATCGATGCCTTCCGGCCAGACATTTCCTCTTCCTCCTTCCAGAGGCCTGTGAGTGACATGAACATCGCCAGCGGCTGTCCTCTCTTCTGCCCTCTCTCCAAACTAGACTCCAAGAACTCCTACATCCGAGATGACACCATCTTCATCAAGGCCATCGTTGACCTCACAGGCCTTTAAGGTGTCAGATGCCGCTGCTTCGCCATGCTCCTCTCTCCAGCCTGTAGTGGTTCCCGTGCAGTACTTTTTTTCCTGAGGCCTGTTCCCTCGGTCCGAGCTCTTTGCTGTGCTCGCGTGAGCCCAAAGAGACTACGGTACCCAGTGCAATACTGCGCTGGGCGCGACACCACTCTGCATTATGTACCAAAATCGTTCCCAGAGTTTGTGCAGTTCTACTGTAATATAGTTGCCCTTTGGGAACCTCTCACTGTCTCGTAGTGGGATAGCTGTCAGCTGTGATTGTAACGTAACTACTTGCCTGTGCCATAGATGCGGCACCTTGCCTTTTATAGAGATTGAGAAGACTTTCTCCACAAGACAGACGTCATTTCATTTCCAAGCGCTTGGCTTGTGTCGCACTCAATATTTAGGTACTTTTTTGCTTTCCTTAGTGTTTGAGCTACTCATAAGTGAATGTTTTGTGCGTAGACGGACACGGAGTCACACTAACGTATGATGTCGATGCGTTCATTTATGCGACTGCGTAGTTAACTCGCTCCATACGCATCAACGGTCTTCTAACATTCCCTTTGAGCATCGTGTGCCTCGAATGTTTCTCGTTTTCATTGGCTCTTTGTAGTGGTGGACATTGCTTGAATTTAAAGTGCAGAATTTGGGTTTCGATAACCTGCTTGTGAGCTGAGGAGTGTGTGTGTGTGCGCGCGCAAGGTGTGATCTGTTTTTTTTTTTTTTTGGCCTTTGTTTCCATTTTCGGTGTTCTTTGATGTATTAGTTTGCATGTTGGATCTGTGGAAGATACATTCAAGTTAGCAGCAGACCAGGTTTACACCCTGAGCCTGAGAAGCGAAGGCAGTTTCATCGTAAAATCGCTGTCGAACGAAAACAAACTAAATCATGCTGGTGTTAAAACCATCCAGTTTTCCTTTGGACCTCAAATGCCTCTTCAGCCGACGTGGTTATACGCGAATAAAAGATGCAGCCTTTAGCCTAAAGGTAGTGTAAGTAGGACAGATAATCTTGTGTGCTTTATCGTGACGTGGAAAGGCTGATGTTTGTTAGCATCTTGATGTTTTCTTGTGTTTTTGGGTGTTCCGTTGATATTGTGCTGCTTTGGGCGAACATTATGGATGCCATTAATACTATATGACTTGCTTTGGACCGTGTCGATCAGTATAAACCAAGCAGGTGTTTGAGAACTCGTAGTCAGTGATACCTGTCGTCTTTTTCCCAGAAAGACTGTGGGGTTTGCATTCTGTAAATGTGCTAGAAAATGAGGAATGTGATTTGTTATGCCATTTTTGAAGTAGCCTCAGTCCTTAATAGACAGTCAGTTCAAATGCATTTAGTCCATGGGATTTCTTTTGGTTTATCTGCAACCAGAGAAGGCATTACTATACATATACAATGCATAACTCCTACATAAGGGCTTTTTAGTATACAGTACGTCTTCCATGTGAGCTTTTTGGTCTGGTTATTTTCTCAAACCGAGTCTGAGATGCTTTTTTTAAGATGCCTTCATGCTAACAAAGCACCTGGACCCAGCCTATTTTCAAACCAGTTCCCACAGATATCGAAACCTCTCTGTGCATGAGATGTTTTGATAGAGAAGAAAAAAAACCTACATATCGTAAATTATTGGTTTACTTCGTAGACCAACATTTTATTTGTATTGCTTTACCTTTTTTTATCTGTTGATTGAGATGCAGTATATGACGGTTATAAATGTGAGTGTGGTATATTGTTAATTTAAGTATAAATAGATAAACTATACAGTGTACATGGTTTTACAACTGATGTAGCTGTGGATATAACAAATATGAATCATAAATATATATATATAGATATATATATAGATATATACCATAGATTTATATTGATAATACATGTACTATTTCCTGTTGGGATGGTTTCAAAATGTGTTCGGGCTCTTTTTGGGCTTTGGTAAGTTCTCCTTCACTTTGGCAGCATCCTCTTCCGGTTTTTCCTCTTTCTCTCAAGAACCTGTCTAGATGAATAAATCTCACCGCCGTAGATTTCCTCGCTTGCTTTTTGCCCCAATGAGATTTTAAAGTACTTGTGTGAATAGCTCTACAGATGTGCCGTGCCTCTGTAGCATAACTGCTTCTATACAAATGTTCTCTACACATAGCTTTAGCTAACATTGCATGTGGCCAGGGTGTTGTATTGTAAATCATATTAAGGATATTCTTTGAGAGTTTTGGAAAAAAACACTTTTTAGTTGCCTATTATTTGGAGTAGATGTCACATGATTTACCAGTAGTAGTGCACACATTTTAGCTTGTGCATTTATACAAGTGTCCTTCCTGTTCTTGAGGGTAAAATCTACCGTTTGCATTCACTCAATCTGGGCTCATGTTCGTACGCTTAAGAGATGAAATGCTTGACCTTATGTGGGTGAGAGCCCCCTTTATCTGAAAGAAACAATACGTTAACTGACTCTGACTTGCGTTTTATTTTTGGATAAGCATACACTAACACTAGAAATATGCTATTTTTTAAGTTTTTGCATACCTTTTGAGATTTAAACTCGCAGGACTAATAATTTATGGAATCCAGGACTGATTTTTTTCTTCTTCGGCTGACTAAGATTTGTATACTTTTTATTTCCGAGGTTGCATTTCATAGAGGTTGCTTTAATAATCAGACTTTCTACGTAACTTTGTATGCCTTTCTCATGGTGTCTCAGTGCCACTGATCTTCCCAATTCTGTTTTACAGAGCTAGAGATGTTACTGTGAAGGCACTGTGGGTTTCTTCCGCAAATTGTGGTAGTCAATGTGCCAAGGAAGGAACCTCTGTGTGATTCATCCTGTGTTATGATTTAATTCTCAGTGAAATCTAAAATAAAGGCTTTTCTGTTCTCTTTTTTTTTTTCTCCAGTCTTGTATCTGCGTATGTTCTGTATCAGTATGACCACATGGGGGTGCCCTTGCACCATTGATCATTATGCACTGTGGGGGCCTTTTTGGGAAGATGAGTTGAGTTATCAGAGATGACTATGATCTATTTCGTACATATAATAACGAGCATATCAAAGGTACAGTATGTGTCCAAACATAATCTCTCCTAGCATAAATGCCTTTCTCACTCTCTATTCCAGGAAATATGAGCTGTTATGGGGGTGTAATAAAAGGGCTTCTCGGACTGATGGCTTTCACAGAGTCCAGTGAAGTGCTCTTGAGTTCAGGGCTTCCCTGTTGGACTGAGAGCTACAGTAAGAGGTGAAGAGAGTGATGTCTGAGCAGTAGCACTTTCAGCCAATCTCACATACACTGCATTACTTGGTGTTTAGAGAAAGCACAGCTGAAAGTGGTTTGTTTTATCTGGTTAAAAAGTATTCAGCCGAAATTCTTCTAAGTGATCCAATCTTTGGAAAACATACTTTTGAAGACAGATTTAGTATCTTTGTGTTAATCTCCAGACATGTGTATACACACACACACACACACACACAAACAAAAATATTTCAAGATAACCAGTCATGAAGCATAATAGCTTACAGTGGATCAAGTGTAGGCTTTATGAATTGAAATTCCCCCCTTTCTTAAGTCTCTCATAGTACAGCTTTAGTCTTTTGGTTTTTGGAGCAATTTGAATAAAAGTATAAGATGGAAGATTGCCTAAAAAGGCTTTCCTGTAAGGAAATATGTCCATGAACGGAGCCTTGTTAAAATGTTTAAGTATTTTCTTTTGAGCAAATGATGGCCGAATTTTCGTTTTTAGGTGAGTATTCCTATTAAAATGTTTTTTGTAGTGCCTCAGTATATTTCACACACACATGCTTCTTAATTCCCCCCCTGTCTCTCACTAAACAGTGTGTACTTTTAGGCTTTTTGTCCATGATTTTTCCCCTGGGCAAATCTGGAGCCCTGTATCACAGTTAACAGACCCTAATCTGAGGATTAGCAAGAAGGCATTCCCTCCATCACAGCTTCCTCTCTGTGTGTAGTCAGCAGATAGAAAATCATGGGTCTGAAAGAAACAAAGCTGTCCGATGCTCGAGGCTGGTCAGTACAGCTGGGTAAAAAAAAGAAATCAGATTAATCGCAATTGCTTCATTTTAATGGTGCTGATTCTTAAAAATTACAAACAATCTTTTACTAAATGGCTATTTTAGTAGCGGCATGATAATGTATTTGTATAGCGGTGTCTGTCCTGCAGATGTCACTGCGTTCACCCCCTTGACTGCATACTGTAGTTTGCCATATTGTTCAATTTGGCATTCTGAGCACCATCTTCAGAAATCATTGTAGCGGAGTTGTTCACAGTCTGAATTGAATGCAATGCATTGAAGGACTGTAATGAGAAAGACTTCTTGATTTCTCTCTGTGCAAAATTAAATTGCGCGACCAGTGTTGTCAGATTTTCAAACAAAGAAATTTCTTTAATTTTCAAAGCAAAATCGGTATAATTTTAAACCTGATATTAATGTTAATGGGACTGAAAAGAAATCTGAAATTAGTTTAGTTCAATATGTTGATGGTAAGATTGCAGCTCAACCCTTTTTCACTCACAAGTTTACATTTTATAGTGTTCAACATTTTGCTTGATTATAGGCTCAGTGCATTGTTACATGTCAAACAGCAGCAATTTTTTTAAAACCAAATTAACCCCGTTAGGACATGTTTTAAATAGTGCTGTCAAAAGATTAATCGCATCCCAAATAAAAGTTTTTCTTTGCATAATATGTTTGTATGTGCTGTGTA
>JAUMHQ010000093.1:2001886-2015714 GCA_032361165.1 Enteromius paludinosus | reverse complement strand
GATTTTAACAAGCGCAGTTTCTGTGCTGTGATGGGGCCTAAAACCTGACTGAAATTCTTCATAGATATTGTTTTTTTTGCAAGAACGAGCACAGTTGAGCAGATACAACTTTCTCTAAAATTTTAGACATAAATGGGAGATTAGAAACTTGTTTGTAGAGTCTTTGTTCAGGCACGAGATGTATGAAAGTTCAAACTGATGTTTGGTACCTTTTATAAATTGTGGATTTTTATAAGCAGTCTTCCTGATATGTTGTGTGTGTGTGTGTGCTTTTACAGGATAACTTTGGAAGATGATAGTGATGAAGAAGAGCTTGATGTGGAACCGGCTCAGCGTAGACCAGTGCTGGTGATGTCCGACAGTTTAAGAGAGGGGCTCCAGCGGGGGATTGGTGACATTCTACCCCAAACAGTAGCACAGTCAGTGTACGTATCTCATTTTCAGGTTTCCATACAGTATATGCCTGAGATTTGTTGGCTTTTTTGATTCAACACATCCATTTAAATTTTAAGTGATAAAGAAATTCAAAATAAGTTTAATTTCAAGTGTTAATGAATAAGCTTGTTCTACCATTGGTAGAACTATACTGTTATTCAGCAAGGATGCATTAAATGTATCACAATTAACAAAAAAAAAGATATTTAATGTTACAAAAAATATGTTGTTTGCATTAAAATGAAAACTAACAACATTAATAAAAAAAGTGCAGATTTTTTTTTTTCAGGTTTCCACAAGAATATTATGTAACTCAATGATAATAGAAAGAAATCTCTTATGCAAATCAGCATAGAAGAATGATTTCTGAAGGACCATTTGAAAATGAAGATTGAAAACTCAGCTATTAAAATACAAGTTATTTAATAATATTTCAGATTAGCTTTTTACAGCATTTTTGTTCGTATAAAGGCAACTTGTACTATTAAAAACTTTCCCAAACCTTTGAACAACAATGTAAAATCAAAACATTATTGAAAATACACATTTTAATCAAATCCGAGTGTGAAAAAGCATTTTTTAGTGTATTGTAAGATTCATAAAAATTACTTAATAAAACCCTAAAATAAGACGCAACACATTTATTAAGTGAATTGAAAAGTTGATTTCCTGTGATTTTAAACAACCAATTCTGAACGGCTGAAGTAAGTCAAGGCAGATTATATGTTCTTATTGTCTTTATCATTGTGTGGAAACATTCCCACATCAGCAGCAGAACATCAGCTTCTACTTCAGCACTGTAAAGAACCCCAGCTTAGCACGCTCTTCTTCACTCACCTCTGCAGGAGCTGCTCCTGTATGGAACTGGTGCTGTGGCGCCCCCCAGAGGACCCTCTCACCCAAAGGCTGAAAGACTCTTTACAGAAACAGCAGCGCAAGCAGTTGGCAGTAAGCAGACAGACTCCCACCCCTGTACCGCCTATCAGAAGCCCCCCACCCCAACCCCAGTTCACAGTCGCCAGTGAGCAAACTTTTAGCCCTCTCTTCAGCAGCCCTGCGCTCCTTAACTCTGGAGAGGAAGACATGGAGTTATAGAGAAAAAAAAGCATTGAACTTTACTATAAGGAGTACTTCACAAATGATCACGTGACATTTGTCCTGTGCCATGTATTCTTTGTTTCAGCCTATGCTTCTTTTGTAGGTGGGACCATATTTGCACTAGACTAAGCGGGATGAATCCTATGTGGATTTGGTCAGTGGTACATTGATTGAATGTGCATTTGCAATTTCATAATCACTCTGTTGATAGCTGTGAATATTCAAACACATTATTGGTCAACAATGCAAAATATTTTAGGTTTGTCTTTATGCAGTTAGTATTATTTCAGTGTACTCCTATATGATGTACATATTCAAGAGTGCTTGGTTTGTTACAATCTGACACATTAGCTGTGATATTAGTTATTTTTTTGTTTTGAAAAAATCAACTGTTCAATACCCAATATTCCTTTTATTTACTTTTTCATGTGTTTAATTTTTTTATTTTTTTAGAGATGCAGTAGTTATGGAAAGCAGCGATTGATGAGTTTGATTAAATGAATGGGAGCTTGATGTAGGCAGGGTCACCATGTGACACTAAAGACACTAATCTTTATAACCGGTTTAACCATCTATACAACAAAAATTAGTTTGTTGGAGGAGATGCATGGGCATACCAATTGAAATCTGTTTGTCATATTACCTGGTTCTGTTTTTCTTGCTGAAGAACAAATCGCTCTAAACAGCACTAAATCTGGCTGTAATTAGTAAGCAACAGTAAAATAAGCTGTGAATCCATTTTGCTTGTGGTTTAAACATCGGCCTAAATTATTATTTAAATTGTTTGTTTCACTTTTTTGCAGTTTATACATTTTGCCAAATGTCAAAAATATACAATTTGTAAATATTGACTATATCACACAATGACAGACTTGTTTTCAAATAAAATCAGTTTGGCATTATACTTCTGTGCTTGTGACATTTTATTTATGCAGAAAAAAAAAATACAAACATACAATAGCATTGTCTGATTTAAGTTATGTTGTTCAATAATAATTCATTAAAAATCACACAGAAAAAATGAACAGTTAAATGACAAGTTGTAAATAAAGTTAGCTAATCACTACATCGATTCTAAGAGCAAGAGTTATTCCTTTATGTATCAAAGTCCATCTTTTGGTTTTTAACAAGCCTATTTGAGAGTCTTTCTGTCCAGACTATGAACATCGCTCGTGAGCTCTGCAGAGGTGCTACTGAAGGGAAAGTTCACTAAAAAATGAAAATTCTGTCATTGATCACTCACCTTCATGTCATTCTAAACCCGTAAGACCTTAAATGGGTCGTGGTACTCTTGTTGAATAAAGACCTTATTTTTGTTTTATTTGTACACAAAAAGCATTCTTGTAGCTTCATAAAATTACGTTGAACCACTGATGCCAAGTGGACTATTTAAATAATGTCACTGCACTTCTGTGCATTGGATGTGGTGGTAACCTCGCTGTCTATAAGCTTTAGTATGAAGGCTCATAAATTCATGTTCAAGATGAATAACGGTCTTACAGGTTTGGAAAGAGTAATTAATGACGCAGTTTTCATTTTTGGATGAAATATCCTTTTAATTATTATTTTATACATGACTTTCCTATAAAATCAACACTTTAGGAACGGATTCTAGGACAGAGTGGTTAAAGTAGATTTTAACTGAAGATGTTCTTTGCTGGTAAGTGAACTTCTGTCCTACAGGTGTCCTGGGCTGGAGCAATCTGTCAAAGAATTAAAAAACCTAGTTTCAATTACTTAAAAAAAACACATACATTTACATTCATTTTGAAATAAGTATCATCAGCATTCAAGTGCTGTTATTGTTGACTACAATGAATATTTTGATTAATTAAAAAATGAAGAAAAAAGTAAAACATAAATGTTAGAATATAAAAAAAAAAATTAAAAGTAAAAAAAAACTTGATGTACCGTGTCCAGATATGAACCACCCAGGCCTGTGGGATCCCTGTCCCACCTCACCGGGCTGGGGCAGCGGGTCTGGCTCTCTGCTCGAAACTGAAGAATGCGACTCTGGAGGTGCCGCAGCAGTTTATATGAGGTCAGGTCCTGGGTGACTCGAGAGTTTTGGAAGCCTGTGTCACCCTGAGGAGCTGTGGGTGTCGACTGGGATTGGCTGAAATCGTGGCATTGCTGCAGAGAAACAGAGAATCAAGGAGATGAACTCACTATGTGTTCTATTACAATCACAAAGAATTACACACAGAGTAAGCATTTGCATTTACGATATAAAATGCAAGTGCGGTTGTTCTGAATATTAAGAAATTAATAGCAGCATGATAGCGGCATTCATTTTCTTTTATTTAAATGATTGATAAGAGATAACATTTGAAATTAAAATAAAATATAAAATGTTGGATGCAATTAAATGTTGCCTTGGCAACTAAGACAATTTAAGTTTAAGCTCAGTTATGAAAATGAACGCTAAATAGTGTGTGTGTATATATATATATATTAACAAAACAAAATATATTCATACATATATTTTGAATAAAAAATGAAAAAAAAAAAAAAAGCTAGTTCAAAATATAAAAAACTATAATAGTAAATAAATATAATAAATAATAATTTTTCTAATAATAAACACTAGCATTTACCCCAGTCAGATGTCTCATCTCATTTTCCAGTCTCTCCAATCTCTTCTGCTGCTCGGCTCTGGGATTTGGGACCCTCCTGTTTATACAGTAAAGGCTATGGTGGATGTTCCAACAAGATTTGAATGTTATTTTGTACAATTTAAGATGATGTGTCACGGTGGCCAGTTTGTTCATTTATTTATTTAACAGCTCACTTGGTGCCATAAGTGAAATGAGACATGACCTAAAAAAGGTATTTTATTAATGTAGTGTTGTTCTACATGAAAGTGTTCAAGAAAAGATTCAAGAAATAGCATATGGCGCACCTCTCCAGCTCAAATCTGTGTGCAAGTCTTGCAGTGGTTTTGTCTTTGCACTGTGCCATGTTGTTCTGCACCTGTCTGAGCTCATCATCTTTACCCCGCAGCTGCCTGCGCAGATGGACACACTGTTCGTCTGTATCCTCATTGTTCATGCGCAGCTGTGCTCGAGATATGCTGCTCATTTCCTCAATATGCTCCTTAGGTTTACACACAGCAGTAAACAAAACAGAGACATAAGCTATTAATACATTCTAAAGAACTTCATTCACAGTGTCAACTGCTTTACAATTCTAAAACATTGTACATATTGTATGTGCAAATGACAGTATACCTGTATGAGTTTCTCTTTTAGAGCAGCCAGGGCTTGTTGCTTTTCCTCCATCAGCTGCTTTTTCTGCAGATGTAGCTCTTGCTCCTGAAACACACGATCAATCGTCTCCTCATAAGCGCTGTGTTGCTGTGATTATGCGTATTTGGTTTGTAACTCTGTACCTTTTCTCGGCTGAGCTGCAGTACAGCACGTCTCTGTGAGTTGAGCTCATTTTTTAGATCATTAACATGCTGTTGTAGGGCCTTCGTGAGGGTCTGCAGGGCCTGAAGAGTTTCACTCACTGTAGGACTGAACCAGAAAATATATAAACACACCTGGTTATAAAACATAATACAGTGTTATTAACAATATCAGACTATAAATTAAAATTCTATTAATTACTATTACATTTTTACTGTTATTAATATTTAATATTTTAATAAGGGGCCATGTTAATGTCATTTATTGCTGTTATGATGCTGAAACTTCAGCTTTGATAATTCCAGTCACACAATCCTTCAGAAATCATTCTAATATGCTGATTCAGAGCTCAATTATTATTAATTATTCAATGATTAGTACTGCATAATTTTGAGTTATTTTAAACTGTAATAAAATCGTACAGTATTAATGTCTTTAGTGTATTTCTGATCAAATAAATGCTGTTTTGGTGAGCAAAAGAAACATTCAAAAACACAAAAAAATCTTAATTACTCTAAGCATTTGACACCCAGTGTATATCTTGGATATTTAGATTTTTTTTTACATGTTTGAGTGTTGAATAAAGATGGTTAGGTTATGTTTTTTTAGCTCGTAAATTTTTTGTAGCCAATTTAAAAGGAAAATAATAAAATTCACCCCTGCAATGACTTTTATAATTTTTTCCAGATATTTCACAGTAAATGTGGAGTTTTCAAATTAAGTTGAGGAATGTTAATTTGGTCTCGACTCGGTCTCACCCTGCCTTGGTCTTGGTCTCAAACCCTTAAAAACACTACGGGAAAGTTATGAAATTTGGCACACAGATGGAGGACACTGTCAGTGTTAACTGTAGCACATTTGGAGCGAATATTTCCTCTGATTCCTTGGCTTATGTCGAATGAATACCAAAATGACTTTTTTTTTTACAGGTAAAGATTTTTGCCAATTTGAATTTTTTTTTACATTTTAAATATAGGGAAAATGATGTACAAAATGAAAAAATTAGGAACTGTTACATCATTCATCACAGCAAATTGGAGTGTCTGATGCAAACTCTCTAGTGCCACCAACAGGCCAAAACTGAACTCATGTTTCTGCTAATCCTTTTTAAAACATAAGCTTATTGGCTCACATTGGCTCAAACCGAGTCAAATATATAAAACATTTTTTTTTTTTCCAGAAGTAAAAATTTTTACAATTTTGGATTTTCTGAAAAAATGACTTTTCGAACTCGTCCTAGACAGATTGTCAATTTTCACCGAAATTGCCACAGATCACCTTCAGTAGGGTGAAAATACGTTTCATTTTTCCAGGATGTGCCTGGCCAGGATTTCTATATACTTGTTTTTTTTTTGTACTTCAAAAGCATTTCGAAAACATAAGGAACCGATGTCATACTGATTGATCTACACCCGAAAACCAACCCTAAAAACTATATAGGTGTCCGGGAAAATGGCACTAACTTCATAGCATCCTGGAAAAAAGTTATCAAAAGCTTTTTGATACACCAAGCCGTTTTCGTAAAGCGTGTTAACTATTTTAATTAAATTTGTGCAAAAATGGAAATGAGGCTATCTTTGCAATACTTTAGTGCAGGGGTCACCAAGTTCGGTTCTGGAGGGCCGGTGTCCCTGCAGAGTTTAGCTCCAACCCTAATCAAACACACCTTGAAGCTGCTAATTAAGGTCTAACTAGCTATACTTGAAACTTCCAGGCAGGTGTATTGAGACAAGTGAGACCTAAACTGTGCAGGACACCGGCCCTCCAGGATCAAGTTTGATGACCCCTGCTTTAGTCTATTACAGCGTTTCTCAATCCCAGTCCTCGCGCCCCACCGCTCTGCACATTTCGTATGTTTCTCTTGTCGCTTCAGACATTTGTTCTATTCGAACATATGTGCCCTGTGAAGTGGACATCACCGGATGTTCCGCGATGATTCCAATTCGAAGTGAACGTATACGTTCCATTCAAAGTGCATTTAAATGTGCGAGACGTAATTTAAATCATATTCACATATTTACAGTGCAAATCCCTGAATGAACTTTCCGAAGTGAAGTAAACTTTAATGGATTTCCCCTGCTCAGGGAGAAGGGAGCAATGAACACTGTTTAGGGTACATGTCGATTGGAAACACAGCTCATGCATGGAGCTCTCTTCTAATGAGCTGATTATCAGAATCAGGTGCGTTAACAAAGAGAGACGTGCAAAATATGCAGAGCGGTGGGCCGTGAGGCCCAGGATTGAGAACCGCTGGTCTATCATAACAAATATGACCTGAGTGCACATGAGCAGTTAAGATCAGTCTTGTTAGATTCGGAAAGGAACACTGAATTGAACTTATGTCCATTTTTCCGTTATTTTAGACTTTTTAGTCTTATTATAAATAGTAAAATAGTAAATATTAATAAATGTTCCTTTGTAAGTTGCTTTAGACAGAAGCTTACTACAAATGTGTGTAAATGCAACGTAAACTGACAGAGATAGTAGATTATATATAAGATTATTTATGAGAGAAGAATCGGAGTATGACACAGGCTGGATTTGAACTGGCATTTCTCCACATTGGAATCAGAGCACAATGTCTTAGGTTGTGCACAAACATACTGCATGTACTACAAATAAGTGAGCACACCTGTCTGATGAGTTGGTGTTTTCAGCAGCTAGGCCATTGTTTTTAAGTAACTCCTGCAGGCAAACACACTCGCTGTGAATGTCCTGCGCCCAGCGTTTGCTCTGCTGCTCAAGTCTGGCGGTTCTTCTCTTGTGTTTTTGGTCTCTCTCAGAGAAGGCTGTCCTCAGCTCCTGAAGCTCTTTTTCAGACCTCTGCAAAGTTTGCTTCAGACGCACCACCTCCTTCTCTGACTCCTGTAACAAGAAATCAGAAATTAAACAGAAAGAAATTATATGACCATTGAACATTGACTTAAATCCTTTATGCCATGATGCATAGATATAAACACAAAAAATATAATGAGTCGCATGAATCATTACATCCCTTGCATCAGTACATCAAATACTAGCATGATGTATAGATACAGATGGAAAAAAAATCTCTTCGCAAAGACAGCAGTGTCTGCTGATGCATTAATGTACTATCCAATTAAAATAATATATTTATATTATCTATATTTACATGTTCATGAGTCATTCAGTGAGATTCACTTTTGAGTCTATTGCTAAAGATTTATTAATAGAAATGTGTTCAATGTAACCCTAGCTGTTTTCATGTGACTTCCTCAAAAGTGTAAACACAAAGAATAAAAAGCTAGCTTCTGGTAGCACTTACTTTCTGAAGCTCCGTCACTGTACTCTGTAAAGCCAGTGCTTTCCTTCTCTCCTTCTCCACTTCTGTCTTCCCCCTCCTCACTGCCTCCTCTGTCTGCTGCTCCAGAATCCCACGCTGCTCTTTAAGAGCCTTCTCTCTCTGTTCCTCCCACTTCCTTTCCTCTCGATTCACAGCCTTTCGAATCTGTTAGATGACAAGAGATGCACTGGTCCTTCAGAGTAAACAAGAATTTTAACAATGGGAGGCCATAGATCCTTGATAGATCTGTCATCAGCACTTGTAAAAAGGATAAACAGGGAACCTTTTCCTGTGTTTCTCTTTTGAGTTCCTCAGCTTGTCTCCTCATCTTCTCCTCATGCTGCTCCAGAGCCTCTTTTAGTCTGTTTATCTCCCTGTCTTTCATCTGAAAGAGAGAAACGAATGTGTATATACGACTGAACTGCAGTCTTGTCAGATATAAAGAGCACACAGTGACCTGGATGCAGTTGTGTAAGGAGTCCAGGCTCTGTTTGTGGGTCTGTGCTTGTTCACTGAGAGCAGCTGACCTCAACTCATCCGCTTGCTGATGCACCTGGATTTACACATTCAAACCCAACAGATTCAGAGATCGGCATTATTTATATGAATAACATGGGATAAGCCTCTGAGTGAATAAACCATATTACCTTTTGAAGCTCCTCTTTGTGGCTTTTGGTTAACTTTAACGTCAGATGCTCAATTTCTTGCACCTGAGAACGGATTAATAATCATATGTAATATAAACAATACTACGCCCAACTGACCGGTTGATGGTGATAAGATGCTGGTCTGATCTGGTGAACCAGCATATCAATGTTTTTCATTAACATTATCTTTAAGAGCATATTACTACATAAAGCTGAATTTTTAGCAGCCATTATTCCAGTCTTCAGTGTCCCATGATCCTTTAGAAATCATTCTAATATGCTGATTTGGTGCTGAAGAATCCTTTTTTATTTTTTTAGCAATGTTTGCATCAGTTGCTGAATAAATATTACATTCTTAAAAAAAAAAATCTTACAGTCTTGCTCTGCATTTCTCTCAGTTTAAAGCTGTGCTCCTCTCTCAGTGAACAGAGCTCCTGAAGAAGGGCTTCCTTTGTTTCTTCTGTCCCCTGCAAAAGCAGCTCTTTCTGGGCAGTGATTCTCTCCAGCACTCCAGACCGCTTCACTTGTTGCTCTAAGTCTTTCTGTAATGACTGCACACATATTTTACAGTTACTAAAATTGATTTGCAAACTCTGTCAGATACTGAAAATATTGTTATTGTAGATGGACAAAAGTAAAGTGAGAACCTCTTTTATTTGTTCTTTTTCTCTGATCGTATCAGCCAGCTGCTCCTCCAACTCAGTGGATTTCTGTTGGAGAGCCCTGCAGTCCTCCTCCCTCTGCTCCAGCTCCTGATTCACCTCATCCAGCCTCTGAGTGAGACGAATGAATGAATGACACAGTTATAAAGCGCTTTACTGTGTATGGCCATACACCCAAAGCGCTTTACAATCATGTGAGGGGGGTCTCTCCTCAACCACCACTTGGATGATGCGACGGCTGTCACAGGCCAACGGCGCCAGTGCGCTCACCACACACCAGCTACAGGTGGAGAGGAGAGAGAGATACAGCTAATCAATGGATGGGGATTATTGGGAGGCCATGATAGGCCATGATAGACAAGGGCCAGTGGGAATTTGGCCAGGACACCTGGGTTACACCCCTACTCTTTACAATGAGTGTTTTAACGACCACAGAGAGTCAGGACCTCGGTTTAACATCTCATCCGAAAGACGGTACTCTATTGACAGTATAGTGTCCCCCTGCTGGCCTCTGTAACACCTCTACCAACAGCAACCTAGTTTTCCCAGGAGGCCTCCCATCCAGGTACTGACCAGACTCAACCCTGCTTAGCTTCAGTGGGCAACCAGGCTTGGGCTGCAGGGTGCACTTCTTATTTGGGTATTAAAGGGTTACCTCACAATGAAAATGTTGTCATTAATCATTTACCCTCATGTCGTTCTAAACTCGTAAAAGTCTTTGGAACACAATTTAAGATACTTGAATGGAAAGGGATCCTCTGTCATCAGTGGTTCAACCGTAATGTTATGAAGCTATGAGAACGCAGAATCGTTGAATAAAGTTGTTATGTTCGTTTTCATTTCATACAAAAAATATTCTCGTTGCTTCATAATGTTACGGTTTTCATCCAAAATATCTATTAATGACAAGCGAGTAAGTGAATTAATGACAAAATTGTCATTTTGGGGTGGAGTAACCCTTTAGGTTTGCCTAAAAAATTACTTACTGTATGTGCCTGTTCATCTCTCTATTTAACATAAGTATGTCCAATTAAAAGACTAGCTTAAAATATAATTCAGTAAAACAGAACAATTAGTCTGAACGTATTTTCCAGGTATAGTGTCGAACTGTTCTACAATACTGAGTGAAGGTACTTGCCTTTTGGCTATGCATTTAATTGAATAAACTAAAGTTCCATGTCTAATAGTGTAGTATATAGTAAGTGATCTACCTCCTGCACAGAGTCTAGTGCGTGTCTGAAACGCCTCTGTTCTGAGAACAGCTCAGATTTGGCACTACCCAGCAGTCTGTCCATTTCCTCCCTCTCCAGAGCAGACACACTGCGGCTAACACACTGCCAAAAAAATAAATAAATCATCAAATCACACATTCCTTATACATTCATTTAAATTCAACTGACTGATTTAGAAAATATAGCATATGTTATCTAGCTACAAGCTGCATGGAGAATACCACATACAGACATACACTATGTAGAGGAATACATTCATTGATTCATTTATAATAAAAAAAAAATAACCATGGAGTAACATGTATTTTACATAGGTATTTAATATGCAAGAAGGCTGATGCCATGGTTTTACTGCTTTTTTTGTTTCTTAACTGGAGTGACCTGTTGCTCCTGCAGAACCCTGACCTCCTCCAAGCATAAGTTCCTCTGGTCCTGCAGTTTTTGTAGCTCATACCTTTAGGACACACACACAGCGCTTTTAATAATATATTTGTAACATATACATTCACTATTTAAAATGGAATTTATGAACAAGTGGCAATTAAAGCAAGCGGGGTGAAGGTAAGCAGAACATACGTGATGTTTTCAGCCTGGGTTCTGCTGTCCCGCACACTGAGCTGTAGAGACAGATGCTCTCTCTTAGCTTTGTCAATTTCCTCTCTCAGCTTCTCAAGAGTATGAAGTGTGGCCTGAAGTCATAGTTTAAAAATAATATTAGTAACATTTAAAATGAATAAATAAGGGTATTACAGATTGATCATGTAATTTTCATACTGTTTTTTGCCGTTGAAGCGCAATAAGTGACGTGCTCAGCTCACTGAGTTGATTTCCATCTACTATGCTCTTGTCCCAGTCTCTTTTTGTGCTCTGAAAACAGTTTAAAACATAATTGCACATGATAGTGATTAATCTATCTAAACTCTGCTGACGCTGATTGATACAGTAATTGTTTAGAGAATGCACTGAGGTCTCTTACAATGTGAGAATCATTTCTTTTGCTTCGGTATAAATGTCTCCTTTTCCCCTTCCTGCCAGATGACTGTCGTCTTCTTCTGTCATCAAGCTTTGACACAGCAGCTTCACTACTTGTCTCCTCAACAGTTCTCTCATCATCAGAGCTACAACAGCAATAGAGTAATCGCGAGGAATGGTTTTGATTAGAAATATTTGCATAATGATTCTTATGAACATATTGTGCTGTAATTTTAAATATTTTTCTTAGAAAGATTATGCAACTTTAGTGACAGGAGGGCACATACTGTCTCTACATAAAAATCTGCAATGAAACTATGCAAACATGGCAGTGAGAGGTTATACCCACAGGCTGCTAAAGTTATGTGAGTAAACACCCAGAAACAGCAGCATGGAAAAAAACACAACCACAGGACACATTTTTCAAGCTGCCATAGGCTCTTTCTAAAATTGTCTCCAGTCTTAAATTGAACACCAGTTAAATTTGTTGAGAAGTACCTGAAGGATTGAATTTGGCTGGTTTGTCCTGTACAGCATCCATTCCCTCTGCTCAGATGATAGGCTGTAGTGGCACACATAAGAACAGACAAACTTTCTCTACATTTATTCCTTTCCATTTCCAGTTTGCATGTATTTAAACAGTGCCTGAGGCTGGCATTAAGAGTATTAAGATGAATCGCTTTATATACTCCCCAAATGTAAGTCGTAACTACTGTATAAATATAAAATGTGTTTGATCAAATAAATGCAGCCTGAATAAAAGACTTCTTTTTTAAAATCTAATTATTTTTAACAACCCCAAACAGTAGTGTGTTAGTTGCATCACTGCACATCACAACAATGCGATTGCACTGTGGAATAGATGTTTAATAATGAATTCAAATAAACCCAGACACTGTAGTTTACATGGATTGTAAAGAAAGACAACATTGTATTTGCTATTATATTCGTAGTCAGAGTATCAAAGTGTGTGCCTGTGACATGCGTGCAAAATAAAAAAAGGAAAATAGCTTGAAAAAATCATAGCACATGATATTTGACATGCTTAAGATATTATGTTGCCCACACCTGTACTTGTCCTGTTGCTGGTTGCAGACTTCAGGTGCTGTTGAACCTGCTCTGTGTCCAGTTCAGTGTCTATGTTGACTGAATCAAAACTCTGCATGGGGATTGCTATCAGAGGACAGAGGACATTTTTGATTCTGGAATCTATAACCATAACAGATTTTAAAAAGAAGCCCTGCTGTACCTGTGAGGTGCATTAAAGGTGTACTGCATGGATGTTTGGGATCATTCTTAGACCTTCCATGGTAAGGGCTTCTCTGGGGCTCAGTGAGGTCTGTGGTGACTTTTAGAAGATTTAGCAAGCATGCTTTAAAAACATTAAATTCCTCTTAAACATCTACTGTATATGCTTTCATACATTGACTACACATCAATGAAATAAAAATAGCAAATAAATGCTCTTCAAAAAGGTTTTACATTGCCATTAATTGTTTTATGAAGAACCTGCCACATCTTAAGAACCTTCATTGCACAAAACATTTGTTATAGAGGTAAAAGGTTCTTGAGATGATTAAAATGTTCTTCACGCTACAACCACCCTACAATGATAAAGATTCACAAGCATTTTTATTAAATTAAAAGACGAATAAGTTGTCCCTTCTGAAATCAAGCTATTCTCAAATGCATGTGGGTGTGGTGTCACACCGACACAGGCCAAGCCCATAATAGTTGATTGACAGCAGCGTGTCACACAGACTGAACTGGTGTCTTGCCTCAGACCTGCCCTGAGTGAGCCGTCTTCAGACCGAGACGCAGAGACAAGCAAGACTACTAAAGGTGTGTTCACACTAGATGCGAATGAAGCTCCAAGCGCGAGTGATTTACATGTTAATCAATGCAAAGACGCGAATAGACATCCTGTGGTGCGAATCGCGCAACCAATCAGGAGCTTGCTCTAATAGTGACATGATTACTAGCAAGCGGAAGCAGACTTCCGAAACTATGGAAGACAAAATCATCATCTCTGTATGATACATCTTCGTACTTTCATAAAAACAGGAAT